>JAOVVF010000039.1:9653617-9668087 GCA_028565595.1 Duopalatinus emarginatus | reverse complement strand
CTTGTCCCAGCAGTTTTTAACAAGTACTTTTAGCATAACATGTGTTCGCCATTTTAATTGTAACATTTCACTTTAAAACCTTATTCATTTACATAGATTTAAAAAATGTGATTAATCGTGATTAACGATATGAAATTCTGAGATTAATCGCGATTAAATTTTTTTATTGTTTGACAGCCCTAGTATGTATACATTCTAAAATACAAGATGTATTTGAAGCAAGGAAAAGTCGATGAGATTCGATGATTAATGAGGCGTGGGAGGATTTTTCATGTCTGCTGGGAAGTAAGAGCATGTCATATTCTGGGGTCAGGGATTTCCTCAATGCTGAGCTGTTTATATGATTCTGATCAAGATGAGCAGTGGTAACATACATGGCGAGTAGTTAATCATCACGGATTGATGATAAGGAATATAAAATGTAGTGTACAGGCTTGTGGAGCTTAGTCCTGTATGCTAGCTTGTTTCCTTAAAGAAAGTAAGATTTTGTGTGTGTGTGTCTTCTCAGGAGTTCCTCTGCTGGTTCTGTGAGACCTTATTCCAGGTGCTGCAGCCGGGGGCCTCTTTTTCCAGTTGTTTGGTGACTCTGCATCTGCTGGGGCTGGTGGCTGATCATTTCTCCTTCAGCATGGGTACTACTCAGTCTTCTTTACTGATAAACCACAAGTCATTCATATTTATTTTCTTTCAGATCATTATAGACCAAATTCATTTCAGTTTCACTGATTTCTATAACATTAGTAATATGACAGGGGAAATGAATAACACTGAATATCTTATTTCAGTGGCACCTGTCAAGGGGTGGGATATATTAGGCAGTAAATAAAGAAACAGTTTTCAAATCTCATGGCTTGAAAGCTGGAAAAATGGGCAAGCGTGAGGATTTGAGTGATTTTTGACAAGGACCAAATTGTAATAGCTAGTGGACTGGGTGAAAGCAACTCCAAAACAACAGCTCTCTATCGTTAGTACCTACCAAAAATGGTCCAAGGAGTGTGATTGGGAGTGAAGCCTAGCCTGTCTGGTCTGATCTTGGTGCCACAGATACCACCAGACACCTTTCAGGTCAGAGCTGTTTTGGTAGCTCTTTAGACAGGTGGGTTTAATGTTACGGTGTGTATTTATGAGCATTACTTTCTTAAACTGGATTATTTGATGTTTATCATGCAGCAACAAAACAGTTCCTGAATTCAAAGAGAATGTGAATAGATCTTGTTCATGAATGAAGAAAGCACAGAGCCCCATGTTTATGGTAAAACATAAAAAGAAAAAATGTTTTGCTTAAATATTATATATCTAATGTCTCCAGATTTATTAATTATATACACCAATACCATATTAGATATTGATGATAATTGATAAATGATTATTATAATCGTAATTGTATGATTTGGAACTGCTGGTGTTTTGTTTTTTGTTTTGAGATCGCATTAATGCGTTATAATCGCGATAAAAAAATAGTGCTGTTAACGCAAATTCTGGCAAATTCTTGGCCCTGCGATTCACCCGTAGTTCATGTTGAGGCTTGTCGCGCGCTGCTTCTGTAAGAGTAAGGCTGCGTCCGAAATTGCATACCTCCGTATTGCGATTAATCGCGATTAACTATATGAAATTCTGAAATTCTAATTATGAGATTAATCGCGATTTTTAATCTTTTAATCTTTTGACAGCCCTAGTTTTAACCAGTATTTTTATGTGGAATATCATTTTCAGAAACATGCGTAGGGCATGTTCCTAACTGTGTGTGTAAGAACTGGCAGTGAACACAAGGAATTGGGCATTTACCAAAAATGCATATGTCCGGTTATACACAGTAGGCATTAATAAAGCTTTGCCACCTGCTTTGGGGTAAACTTTTTATCTGTTGGCTGCTGGATCCAGGTGGCTGCTCGTAATACAGCAAGGACAATGCAAGGCTCTATAAACTGTCAAAAATGTTGATGTTACAAATGTGACTGTGAAATGGACAAACTGTTGCACCAAGTTAGGCAAAATAGTTTATTTGGCACCTTTGTCTGAGAAATAATTTAAGATTATACATACACCTTTTATATCGTCTAGAAAAACATAAAAATGTTACCTTTTTTGCCATATTTGGAAATGTACTGCAGAGTGAGCAATATGAACACATGCAAGCCATGAGTCATTATTCGGCTCATAGTTGCTTGCGAAATGTCAGACCTGTCTCCAGGACTGAAAAATCCCCTGAAATAGAGAGCAGCTAAAATTGCAGTGGGCAAACAAACTTCACTGATAAACCACTCATCACTCTCAGCAGTCGTTCCTGCTTTCCTTAAAACACTGTGCAAAGCTGTGTGTGCCAAAACATCACGCAAAGTGTCATTCTAGAATGTGTCTTTAATAGACGTCTTCCTATAGTTTTGTTCACGCTCAGGAGTATATAAGTACATCCTCATGATAAAAGCATGTGAAGGTTCACAAAAAACTTTTTTTTTTTGTGTGTTTGAGGTTGTCTGTTGAGATGCCCTGAAATGGTCTGTTGGTAAGAAGAATTGATTACTGACTAAAGGATTATGATTGTAAGCATGTTCCACAGCCAGATACAAACCACAATAAGCCATAGATATACTGGTCTTTTAATATTAACTGGTTTGATCAGCCTGCTTATGCAATGGCCTGTGGTTTCCGTTCACTTTATCTGATTTAATAGTATTTTGCACATTATTATGGATTCGTACAGATTTGGCAAAGTTGCCACATATAAAGTACTGACATAAGTACCCTAACTATCCATTTTCCATTATCCAAGTTCATTTTTGTTTTATTTCCCAGACTAAATAAGTAGAGCAGTTCAAGGTGAAAGCTCACATAGATAATAGATGTGACTAATTTACCTTTTCCCTTTTGGTTTGTGTCACAGACCCGGAAAGCTTTGCTCTGGGAGCCTGTGTGACTGTTCCACATGCACAAGCTGTCCTTTACTGTCTGTCCAGCAACTTTCTGGAGGTGAAACAACTGGCCTGTACACTGCTGCAAAAACTGCCTTCCAAAACAGTGGGCTTAGAGGTTTGTCGTACATAGACCTTTTGTCTGGCTACTATAGTGGAACAATGATTCCTCACACAATGTTGCAGGACGGCATCCTAATATTTCTACAGACAAAATAAATCCGCCCAGGCTTTGTTGCGTAGTGCAGTATTGTTAATGTTTCCACTGTATGTTCTGCTCTTCAGGAGCCAGAGAGACTGCAGAGTGTGCTTCAGGCTGCTCTGGACCTCAGCACTAGTACCAAACCCTTCGACAGTGTCACAGCTGCCCGCTTGCTCAATCTTCTCCTGCACCAGGAGGCTCTCCTACAGGCACTGCTCCACTGTGCCAACGAGAAAAATGTTCCCATAGAGCTGCCTGACTTTCTCCAGACTTCTGAGGTCTCCGTTTTGGAGAAGAACACACTGGCAGGTATAAAGTCTGCCTGTCCTTGTAGATGTAGATACATGTCTTATCTACTCATGTGCTTTTATTTATTTAATAGATTTGGGTAAATGTATGATGCTGTAATGTTGAGGATGAGCTTTTTTCATGATGTTTACTCTGTTTCAGTGGTGCTCTTCTTGATGACGTGTCTGAAGGCTGAGGTTGCACAGGCTGATACATCTCTGCTTCTAGCTGCTGCCTCCTGTCCTTTATACGGTAGAGCTCACTGTATCACTGCGGCTCTGCAGCAGCTCACCACCGGGTATTGTGGGATACTTATTTAGGCCAAATTAACAATATGCATTCGTTGTACTTTTTTGTTACTAAGCATTGTAGAATTCTGTAATACACATCTTTAATGGGGCCACATAGTTCTTCTGTGTCTGTAATTAATCCAGATGGTATCTGTGTGCAGATCTCTGCAGCTGCAGGCTGAATGGAGCCAGGTTGTGTCAGACCTCATTGCTCTGTGCTACAGGATGTCTGATGTGGTTTCACCTGTTGTCCAGAGCTCCTCCCCAGAGGGTCTTATCCCGATGGACACCGAGTCTGGTTAGCTTTTCGGATTTGACTTGAAACATTATAAACAAAAATTATATTGAAATGCGTATGATGTGTTTCAGAATTCTGTTGCTGAACTGTCAGTTGGTGAGGTATGTTTGTTATTCCTGTGAAAAGGACCTGGTTGTCTATCATTCTGCTGTTACAGGGAGCTTCCCTGTTGCAGAGAACATTGCTAGTGCAGCTACAGCAGTGATCAGGGTTTTCAATAGTATCAGTTCAGTAGTTTCAAGCACAAGTTATAGTCAGATTTGCAGTTCAATAGAAAAGCCTTAGATCTTCATGTAGCTGTTTCTTAAAGGCCAGTACCTCTCCTAGCAGTCCTTGTTTGGGGAACATAGCGTTCGTCTACCTAAGCTGTTCACGAGAAAAGTTCAGTGCAGCCCAGCACGAAACTCATTTCTGAATTTCCATCTAGTGTTTCATCTAGGAAGCGAAGCTCTGTGCGAACACTCTTAGTCATGGGTCCCTGCAGTTTCCAGCTGAAATGCTAGATGGAAATACAGACTTTTTAACTTGACTAAGGGGGAAAATGGCAGGTTTATGGCAGCGGAAGAAACTCTGTATTGTAATCAGATATTGAATAGAAAACGTCACCAGTCTGACAATTTTCTAAATATATGTGAGTCAACAATAAGGCCTGCTTTCCTGTTTCTGCTCAAGCCTTACACAGTCATTATAATGGTCTAAACTGATATATTGCACTAGTAAAAGTGACATCCATCCCTACCAGTCATGCTGAAAGGTGATCTGTGATCGGCTCATCCCATGTAACCTGCTTATTATATGGCCAAAAGCATCTTAGTGCCTTGTTAGTTCCTGTATTATGCTGAGGCTTCACCATAACCACAAAATCAGTAAACATTATGTCAAGGCTGTGAATGAATGAATGAATGAATTAACCCAAAATATGAGATGCTAAGTTGTCATTACAGAATGAGTTTTGGTTGGTTTCTAATATTTTCCCTTCATGGTTTTTTTTCCACACCAAAGAAACATCGTCTGGTCTGCAGAAGATCCTCCAGGAGATCCAACCTCGAGACACCAATGACTTCTTCACCAGCGCCCGAGAATTGGACGCAACCTCTGAAGAGCAGCTATGCACACCTCAGGCCACAAACAACGGTGAAAACAGACCTAATCCTGATAGTGCCAATGTTCCTGACATGGTTTATGTTATCTTCTCTGTAACTTAGTGCATATGTTAAACCTAGGGGCAATAACAGCTCTCACACCTATAACTAGAAACTGATGTGACCTGGTTGGTAGCTGCAGTAGTCGTTTTATCCTTTAGAGGGCAGTGTGTGATCACACATTGAATCGGCCCAGAAAAATTTGTGTGTGTTCGTGTGTGTGTTCTATAGGACCTGACCATGAGGCTTATCGGGTCACTGCTCAGATGGTGCTGGTGTGTTGCTGGCGGAGTATGAAAGAGGTGTCCATGTTGTTGGGGGAGTTGTGTCAGAACATGCCTCTCTGCACACACACATGCAAAGGCCTGATCACTGAAGAGCAGGTCAGTAAGCAGCGCACACACATCTTTTGGAGACATTCTTGGCAGGGACACATGGTACAAATAGCCCAGCAGGACTAAACCCCTTCGTCTTTCAAAGATATGAAGTTTATAAAGTTTTACATAGTGGGTAACGTGATGTCCAATAGGAAGTCAGACATATTGTTGGGTGAAGCGGAAGAGTTTCAGGTTAGTTCAGAGAGAGTTTGACTGTGTGTAAATCCAGAATAAACGTTATTCCAGGCCATATAAGACAGTTGGACTGCTGTTAGTTATTCACAGCATGACAGCATCCACATTGCATTAGTCTGCTGTTAACAGATGCAGACTCTTTTGAGCCATTTTTTTTTTTTAATTAAGCACAGCTGCACTGCTGATGATCTTTAGTATGAGAAAGTGGATGTAAAATACTACCACAGGTTTAATGAATGTGAGCATTATTGGTGGATTATTTAGTCTATTAAAGTGAATGTGGATAGACTACGCACAGATTGTCCAATCATAATACAAATTACACCAAAGAACAGAGGACAGAACTGTAATGATGGTCTGTAGCTGTAATCTTATCATCGTATCATTAATCTTTCTGAATGAATGAATGAATGAATGAATGGGTTCCAGCTGTTATCCTGTTTGGTATTTGGAAACACTGTATAAAGCCAGAGTGTGTTATGAAAACACAGGAAGTAAGACTGAAGTGTTGATTTCTAAAAGATCTTGTAAAAAGTGTGTGTGCGTGTGTGTAAAATAGCTTCCCTGTGTCGTTCTTTCCATGTCACAGATGACAATTTAATTATTACAAGTCATGTCTATGAATATTTGACACACATTTCTTATTTCAGCTGTCTTTCAAAGTATATTAGAGTTAAAATTCTATAAGTGTATATTTACTTTTTTTGCATTTTATATTTTTGAAATTTTTGCACTTTTTATACATGCCCGCCTCCATTTCCAGGGGATTGAAAAGTAATTAGAAAAACATAATCATTTAGTCGTTTTAAAGCTTGGTTGCAAATTCTTTGACATCAGCGACTTCATAAATCTTGGGAACTATGGGTCATCACCATATGTTGGGTTTCCTTTTTTAGTGATGCTCTGCCAGACCTTTACAGCAGCTGCCCTCAGTGCTTGGTTTGGGGGAATTTATCATCAGTTTTATTAGCGGTTGCTGTTACAGAACAACCCACTCATACTCTTACTCTTGACTTGTTTCTAAGTATGTCTTTGGTGATTGTTCATCTGTGAAGCAGCACCCAGTAAGCTTTGAAGCATTCGACTGAATCTGATCAGATAATAATGTCCTAAACATTTTATACATTCTGCTGATTTTGTCAGCAGGCACATCATCAGTAATTATAAGGGAATATCCGGGGTTTACTCTGCTGAAGTCTTCTCTTGATTGTTGACTTTGTGTGTACTGGATCTGGCTGATCTGGCGAGCTGTTGGGAACTAACTTTTTCTATCTACCGCAGTTGTTTCTTTTGGTCTGGTGGGTTGTTTTTGTGTCTCTCTGATTTTTTTGTTTTCTTTTTTTTAAGCCTGATAATAATGGCTTGCTTTACTGAGAGTGACAGCTCTGAGCAACTGAGCATACAATCGTCCAATTACTTGAACACGCTTATAAATGTTGTCAGCCTAAATTAAAGCAGAAAGCCTGCACTTTATGGTCATATCCATTGTTTCATTTAAACTATACTCTATTGTGATAAACAGTTCAAGTAATAATAATAATAATAATAATAATAATAATAATGTTGTCGATGTCCACATATTTATGAACCTGTATTTGTTTTGAGCCTGCCTAAATTATATCAAGACCTGCTGTTGCTGGTTTTCGGTAATGACTGGGTATGCACTGAAACCACTTCTAATGTCTACAGTCCTCTATCTCTACTTTCACTCTTTCTCTGAGCTGTTTGACAAACGCGGGCCCGAGGCTGAATCATGTACCAGCCACTGGTGTGGGTGAAGTGTTTTCCGTCTGCGGCGGTGTGAAGCTTTGAGACTCCATGCTGTGCCCGCCTTCAATTAACATCCGCCCTCATTAGTGTAGGGCTTTCATTTGAGCCTGCCCTGCTGTTTAATGACCGCCCGCATTTTTTCCGACTGCTCTGCCCCCTCCGGCAGAAGCCAGCCACTTCATACACAAACCAAATTCATACTCTCTTAGTCCTGAGACAGTGGAGGCAGAGAGTCATCCATCATCAAGCTGTTGCCAGAAGCCTGCTCCATATCCATAGCACACACTTGTGTGTTGTGAGGAGATTTGTTGTACTGTAAGCTTGGCCAGCACGGAAGTGGGTCGTAAAGCAGGGTATTTGTTTACATGATGCACTAAATTTATTACTGAGGGAAACGGCGAGTGAGTGATGTCCCCGCTCGTTTCTAATCTCCCTTGCCATTTGGAAACGTTGACCCCAGCTTTAATGTGAACTGTTTTATGAATTATGCCACATCATGAGGTTCTGGATGCTAGTGGAGCACCTTCCTGGATGGATTGAACCAGACTCTTCCCAATCCCTCTTAACATATGAGTTGGGTTTAACGGTCTTAGCAGTCGACCTGTAAGGCTTTCCACCGCCTACTCGAAAAAAAGAACAATTTACTGAATTGATCTGAACGCTGAAATTCTAGTGAAAAGGGTTGTCTGGCATTTGCTTGTCCAAGTTTCCTAGCTTGAAGGTCTCCTTCTGTTTAATTTAATATGGCTCTACAAAAAGATGACTGCTGGAGTTATTTTACTGCTGCTGTCTGTATTCAGATTGCTGTCCAATTCAGGCAGCTCAAAGAGACCCCTCAACTTGATTCCTCAGCTGAATGTCATCCTTTATTCTTCTGCTCGACTTTCCATGTGTTTGCTTCCTGATCTACAAGCCAGACCTGTAAAAGCACTGGTGCACAAAAAAAAAAAAACTGGGACTCTTAATATTTATGTGACTGGTTTATAACTGGAATTATAACAAACCTATTTCCAGATAAGCATCTACTGCTGTGTTCTCATAAATAAAGTGGTTTTGATTATAGATTTCAACTCAGCCAGGTTGGCATATCCCTCGCACTGCACCAGGACTAGCAGGTTTCATGTTTGTGGGGGAAAAAACAAGACCAAAATCCTTTTTTTTTTTTTGTTTTTTTGTTTTTTTTTTTCCTTTTTTTTTTTTGGTGTGTAGGTTTGTTTGGGCATGTAATACACTTACGATATATACAAGCACTGGAAACTATTAAAAGCACATCCTCATACCCGTTGTTAGACCACTGCAGGATTGTATAATATAACAACACACTGTCAGGTTAGTTCTCCAGTGCAATGATGAGAATTAAAAATAATACAAAAGTAAATAGTAGAAGTAAAAGTAAAACTAGGAATGCAGATAAAATTAAAATAAATTAAATAAACACAATGGACATGGTGCGAGGCTGCAAACAACTGGAATGGTATGTGGACTGAAACTGGATAAAGAGGTAATAAGTAGAGTAAAGTGCAGAGTGACAGGATGTGAAAAACAATCTTATTTTTTTTCTTATTATATAATATTTTTATTTGCACAGAAGGATTTTTTAAAATCTTGGCTTCCACCCTTCAGCCTTTATGCTGCTCATTCTTTTTATGCATTGCACACTTTTTGTGGTTATCGTGGGTGTCACTACACACACACACACACACACACACACACACACACACACGAGCTGTGTCAGGAACGTGCTCTGCACTTTTTATAGGTTATCAACACAGAAACGCGAGTATGAAGAAAATCAGTGGAAAAAGTGTAGCGCTGTTTGTCTTACACAAACACTTACTCACCTTCACTAAAAGAATGATAAATGTAGCCGAGCGTTGGCATAACAGGAAGCTTAAATCCTGTCAACAGGTAGCTAGATATAGTATAAACGTCCAGCGTTATTTTTATTATAAATCTGATTAGCTACCTCTTTCTCTCAGGAATCTTTGGACTCTGTCTGATTAACCTGTTTATTTTTTTCAACATTTATATAAATTGTCTCTTCGATGAGCAAGCCAGAGGCGACAGTGGCAAAGAAAAACTTCCTGAGATGTAGGGAGGAGGAAACCTTGAGAGGAACCAGACTCGCAAAGGAACCCGTCCTCATTTGTATGACACGGATCTCTTGACTGTCTATGTGGGTTCAGGGGTAGCTGTAGACTTGTGCTTAAGGAACCAGTGTTAAGACTTGACCGAACAAGGCGCCTAAGCCCAGGCACGGTTCACTGCTCCCTGGTGTGTGTTCATTAGTGTGTACATGTGTGTTTCGTTGCACAGATAGGTCAAGTTGTGGAGGTCAATTCCATTGCACAGTGGTAAAAAAAAAATTAGAACACCATTAAGAGTTCACCATTATGAGAATCATCAGATTCTAGCTGATATAATGGACAGCCAAAAGCGTCAGTAAACCGGATCACTGGTGTCTCCTGGTGCCTCAGCCGTAGTGTGTGTAGCTTGACCGAGCTGGAGGTAAGAACAGAGAGAAGAGAAGAAAATACAGTGAATTAGGTATGATCTTTTCGTATAACAATTACAGAAAATGCACGCAGGTGTTTAGGTGTTTTGAAAACAATTTAGTGACCATATGGATCATTATCAGATTATGCGATTATTACGCATATTATTTGTGTTGTGCGTAATAGAGCACATATGCTTGGTGGATAACCTCATCACTTCAGCAGATGGAGTGGAATAATCTGGTGATGTCAGTGCTGTGGTTACCGCAGCGTTTCTACACGTTATGTAAATGGGTGATCTAATGTTTCTGGTCCAATCCAAATGGATCGAGTATACTTGTGTTTGCGGTGACACACGCCTGAACTGTACGCTGCCTCGTACCGCTGATGTCTTCTGCCAGGCCGCCCTTCTTTGAAAGGTCAATAAAGTGCGTGTGTGTGTTTGACAGTGAAGCTCCTATGGGGAGGTCGTATGTGTGTGTGCCGTCAGTCTCCCGCGTCCTGTTATGGTCCTCCGTCACCGGAGCAACCCGGCAGATGTTTCCGTGCCGCCGAGGCGCCATGACAACTGCAAACAGTTAGTCACATCATGACTGTGTGTAATTCCTCATTTTTCATCGCCTTTGAGAGGGAAGGAGTAAATTAACCGTGCGCTTAACCATTCTGCGATGCTCCCCTGCTATCCTGGTCCTGTGAGAGATGGCACGTGGCACATCTTTGACAAAACCAGTGCTTTGCCAGTTTCCTTTGGGGTAGACCACCATGTAGGAACCTCGCATGAACCTTATCTTCTCATGCTGTTCTTTGGATCCAGAACATCTCACATTTGTTTTAGAAAAGTGACCTAAGCTGGAGCTTAAGTAAGAAGGATCTGTGTGGTTTTTAGTGGGTCTGTGGCTAAGCATGAGACTCCTTGAATCCCATTTTGACCAAGCTCATGCTGGCACTCCAATGTTTGCGAAACCAGAGGGCGCTCTTGGATATTTTTTTTTAAGGTATTAAGTGTTTTTGAAAGGTTGAAGCTCTGTTTAGAAGCAGTTGGTTTTGTTAATTTTGGCTTTGCAAGCATGCAACTCATGTGACTAAAGATGGATGCTGAGTTTCTGGAACATGGGGCCACAGAGCTCGGTTGCATCTCCGAACTGAAAGGTCTGGCTTTGACTCACTGACCCCAGTCAACCTCAGACCAAACCTCAACCTACAAATAATCTCTGTGAAGCCACTCCTATGCTGCCAACTGTATATGTTTGTCCCAGGGCTGTTCTTGCCCCATTGTTACGATGACTTGCTTCTTCTCTCTTTATAAGAGTTTGGTATAGTTGGGTTCCTGTGAAATTCAGTGTGCATGTTGTTTTTGAGCAACGGTTATGTTGTAAAATGCTAGCTCCAAGGCTTTGGAGTGGGTACGCTCCATGGCACGTGCGTTTTCTTTCTTTCTTTCTTTCTTTCCCTTTCAGTCCCTGCTTGAGGGGCAGTTGCATAATCCTGAGTCAGTGGAATAAAAAATAACAAGCAAACAATGGCATTAGCTGATTGGGCGCTACGTCTCATGGTGGCCAGATACAGAGAAAAATCTGTGATTTAGGTTGCTGACCTTGACCATGTAATTAGCCAGCTGCGGAAAGAATTGGGAAATTTCTCTGCGCACATGGAGTGAAATAGAAGGAGATTAAAAAAAAGAACAGCAGAACGGGCAAACAGGAAGCGTCAGACTAAATAAAGTCCCCTTGGAGCTGAAGCGCTTTAACGGTTGTTTGGAGCATGACATAAATAGCCATTCCAGAGTCACTGCAGACCAGAGAGTTTAACCACCATCTTCCTGGCTGTCAGGAGAGGCTTCGGTCTATACTACATTGTATGCGATGGCACCAGCATAATCTACACACATACATTTTTCAGTAAAAAAAAAAACTCTATATGAGCTGGGGTCAACATTTTTTGGTTTAATAAAGGCAGTGTCAGTTCTGAGCCGCTTCCTGATTCCCTGTAGCTGAAGAACTATTTATCAATAAATTATTAACCACCCTCCTGGGAATATACTTATCAGCTGTTTTAATTGATGCTTATTTGACTGGATCATGAAGTCCATTTACTTTGAAAGGATTAATATGGTGATGGTGATGTATAATTTTTTTGGCCTTTGATTTCTGCGTCCTCTCTGTCTTGTCTCGCAGGTGGAGGGCGTAGGACGATATTTTCGTGAGCAGCTGCTCCAGTCTCGGCACAGAGGAGCTTTTGAGCTGGCCTACGTGGGATTTGTCCGTCTGACAGACATGCTGTGCAGGTAAGATTAATAGTCGTGTTATGTAACATCCAGACACAATATCTGACTGTCGGTGATAACCAGCAGTAACTCCCCTAAATCAAAGAGCTGTTCTTACACTGAAGTGCCTGAAAAACTGGTACAGGCAGGACAGTGCTCTGCCACACACATCTAGAGATGCCAAATTCTGGTTATAGGTTTTGCCATTCGCACCTAAATCACCAGATCTCAACGTTATGGAATATATCTGGGATGCTGTGTAATGTGCTGTGAAACACTGAAATCCTAGAGCTTGGAATGCAACAGAATTGTGGACTGTTCTGAAAGAGGTAAGCTGTTCATTGCCTACTGATTATTTCTGCCAAGATCTGCCAAGTATTAGCCTGGTGTACCAGAATTTCTGACACTTCAGTGTATATGACACCCCTACATTCTTCTTAGATTAAGTAACGATTAACCTCCAGGCCGCAATAGGAAGTTATGTTGATTTCGGAGGCCTCTTGCAGCACCACCCTTGCTTTCTCCAGGCTAACTTAATAAGGAATGCTTTAGCAGAACTCACACTGTTGTCCTTAGTGGCTGCACACATACCTGAAGCTCTCCCAAAGCTCATGAAGTTTAGGAAAAAAGTGTCCACATCTGGAGAGCTGTGTTTTTAATGCTTTCTGGAATGCAGCACTGTGCAAAGGAAATGAACTTCTCGAGACTGCTGAAGCGACATAAACAGGACACTAGGGTGGCCACTCGCACTTCTACATTTCATTAAAGCTTTGTCGTTTCTGGCCTTTTCGTTTCTTCCCCCATATTTCTTTCTCTGATTTATATTTATTATTTCATGAAAAATGTGTGAGTCATGATTTTTTTTTTCCCCCCTCTTGATTTCCATCCCAGCTATTTCCTGTTATAGTTGATCTCTTCCTTATTGCTCAACACCACAAGCAATGCAAGAATGAAGGGAAGCGTGGATTTTTCTCCAATATGTGTGTAGCCCGAGGCAGCATTATTTTGAACTGCAGCCCATATTGCATTATGGAATGTTTTGACTTCCTCAAGAAAAGGAGACTGGATTTTATTGCGCCATGTGACCAAGTATTTCCGTGAAACCTTTCGGGTTAACTTTTTTTTTTTTTTTTTTAGAAAGGCAGCACAGAAATCTGGCTTAAAATAACGAACCTTGAGTGCTTTTTAACCTGACATGCAGCTGTAGCATTTCAGTCGATGGGTTGGTCACACATAGTGTCTGCATTTGGTACAGAGGGCTCACTGAGCTGCTGACCGAAAGGTGATGCTGTATAAGTGGAGTGAGCATCTCGGTGTACCGCCTTATGAAGTGTTGATTGCAGGGTTTCTTAATGACTGCTTTTTGGAGGTAGTCTTTCTGTCCTGGGTGGTATGTTCTAGAGTGTTGTGTGAGTATGGTGTGGTTAGTGTGTAGTGGCTGGGTTGTTTGATCTGGACTGCTTGGTCCAGTGCTCTTAGTATAATAGCAGGACTTTTTATAACAAGAGGCCCGCATTCCTCACTGCTGTCTCTGCCCATGTAGCCGGCCTTCAACACTGCAGGCGTCTGACCGTGTGTGTGTGGGAGTGTGTTGTGTTGATTCTAGGAGAAAAATATTTCATATTTTAATAGGGTACAAATATAAAAATCTAAATATTTAGATTGTGTATCAAGATCTGTGTTTGGGTGTGGTGTGACCTTATTTTTTTGCTCTTGAATGGCCGCAAATGTCCTGCACGTATTTCATGCTCATTTTGAACCTCCTTTTTTTTTTTTCTCTTTACGTTCTTGCTCATTAGATTTACAATTTACTACCTTTAAATGCTCTGTATTACAGAAGTTTTAAAAGAAAAAGCTGTAGTGCTGTAGCTGACAGCTGTAATGCCCTTGAGCATGGCACCTAACCCCACCCAACTGCCCCTGGGGGCACCATGGTATAGGACTTCCTGCCATTTTGGGCAAGTGTGTTCACTGCCCCCTAGTGTTCATTAGTGTGTGTTTCACTGCATAGATGGGTTCAATGCGGAGGTTGCATTCGTCTGTGTGCAAACACAGTAGGCAAATAGTTCACTTTCACTTAAACTGTCAGTTAGTAAATAAGTAAGTTAGGAATTTCATATAGTTAATCACGATTAATCACATTTTTTACTCTATGAAAATGAACAAGGCTTTAAAGTGAAATGTTACAATTAAAATGGTGAACACATGTTATGCTAAAAGTACTTGTTAAAAACTGCTGGG
>JAOVVF010000039.1:9631991-9643463 GCA_028565595.1 Duopalatinus emarginatus | reverse complement strand
AGGATATTAAAATTACTGTTTAATTATTTAAAATACAAATGGCTCATTTATATACTGTAACATGTACGTATATACTGCAAAAATCAAAGAAATGTCAACAACTTATGCTGAATTCTTGGATTCTAACTGGTCAGCATCACCATATCACACGTCACCTACACGCACATGCACATGCACATACACATTCACAGGCACATTTCTAGGAGGTGAGGTGAGAGGACAAACTGCGGCCACAGACACACGGTGAACATCCCGAACAGTAACCTTAATTCAGGATCAAACCATGAACCCTGGGGCTATTACGCAGCCACACTGCCTGCTGTACCAGTGTCTTCATTATCCATTTATTTATTCTTACTTGATCATTTTTCAGTCTAACAATCTCCAAGTCATGTGCATGGCTGTTTTTACTGCTGATTTTCTGTCCGTCATCACTGACGTGGCAATCAAGTAGCCACTCATTTCAGCCAGGGTAAGGAAAATGTGCAGCTTTTATACTGCTTCATGCACTTTAAAATCAAGACACTTAACTAGCACAGCAGCTGCAGTATAAACCTTTTTTCTTTTGACATACCCCACTTGCACAGTCTAAAATAAATAGTCTGGAGACGAACAAAAATGCTTCACTCACTACTGCACTGTTACATAACTGGCTAATGTGAAGACGTGTATTATCACAGGGACGGATTTGAAGCGTGGTAATAAACCTGAAGAGACAGTCTGCTCTCTTCACACCCACAGTCAAACAGCTTTAAGTAGAGAAGTTGTTACTTCTTTCTTTCTTCTGTAATTCCTTTAAACCCATAAGATGTAATCAGAGAGAACCTGGGAACCTGTATAAGGCATCTCCAAAGTCTCTATTCTAACCTAATGAGCCATGCAAAACATCTTTATACATTTGTTTATGATTATGCTTTTCGTTTTTTTCCTCTCACTCTAAATCCAGGTCAGTAGCTGCTGCACAAGAACAGTGAGCAGTGTGTTTGTTTATAGACAGCCTGTACTGTCTGTAGGCACAGTACTAATACACAGTTTATTCCATAAACAAATTCACCACATAAGCAAATGTTCCATGTGTGTGTGTGTGTGTGCGCATGTGCCTGTGTGTGTGTGTGTGCACGGTTCTCGGTGTAACCCGGGAGCATTTTTTGTAGCGAGATTTCTGTCCGCACCAGCATAGTAGAGGCTGTGCGTAGGCGAAGTGTAAACACAACAGGCAAATGAGGGTGTGAAGTGTGAACGATGATGGCATCTTCGCTACGAATGTGAGAGCGGAAGCAGGTTGAATCTTGTTTGTGTGGCTGCGTGAGGTCAGATGTACGAGTCTTGGGGAAAAAAGGTTACCACTTAAAACCTCTTGTGTAAACAGTGCATTTGAGACAGCTTTGTAGGACGTGGGCATGTGTTTAACACAAATAACACCGCTGCAAGGTTATCCATATACTCTTCTAGTCCTGAGTGAAAGAATACTTTGTGCAATGGAGCATGTTGCTTCACGTCAGGCCTAATTGGTGTCTCTGTGTGTGTGTGTGTGTGTGTGTGTGTGTGTGTGTGTGTGTGTGTGTGTGTGTGTATGGCATGTTCCACGATTGTGTAATTTAACATGGGTGTCAGACAGAGTTAACCATGACAACACCCTGCCCTTAACCTGGATCTGACCATTTATATTTATACACTCACCACAGGATGCGGTGTATGTGAGTGTGCACGCATGTGTGTGACTTTGTTTCAGTAAGAATTTATCACAGCTGAAGGTGGAACATTTGTGTGGAATTCAGTCTTAACGTTTGGCTGGTGCTAAAACTGGCCCTGTTGTTGAGGCTGGTTAAGTCTGGATGCAAAAAAACCAGAACAGTTTCTCTTCAACCAGTTCCCCCAAAGCATGTTCGGTACAAAGCAGGAAGTTTATGCGTGTCTCAGACAATCATGCCTTGCGCAAGGCCTTGCCACATGGTCCCTAACCAGATTCCCAGGCCTGCTTCAGGAATAAAGTATTTAAAGCTGCGCCGCGTGTTCCTGCAGCGCGCCATCACAAGCAAGGCAGGCTAATGAGAGCTTTATAGACCTGTAAAAAGCTCTGCCTTTAGGAAGTGGTTTACAAACCAGACCTCTAACAGTTACTTACACAAAAACAGACATATACATACATACATACACACACAAACGCTCCTCCTTTCCTAATGACACGCTGTGTGTCGCCTCCTGTTTAGGCCTGAGGTGAATTTTGGTGCTAGGGAGATAAGTGGTGTTCAGATGATTTTCCCGTTCTCACTGTGCTCACTGTTTTTTTTTGTTTTTTTTTAAATGACTATTTCCTTTGCTTTGGAATTTCCTTGAATTAAAATTCTCTCCTTTTCTCTTTCAGGATGACAGGCTGGGAGTTCTTCACTCGTTTCCCTGCACTGTATCCTTTTCTGCTCAGTCAACTTGAGGAGGCTGCAAGTTCAGTGGACAGGTAAAAAAAAGCTCTTTGTGTGTACTGTGTAGTTTGTGTGTGTGTGTGAGTGTGTGCGCACTGTGTTTGTTTTGGTGCAGGAGCTTTGCCCTAATTTATGTCGAAAAAAAAAAAACAGACCCAGAGGAAATGGGTTAGTCACATTCTCCCCCTCCCTCCTTCTGGTTTCTCAGGAGCTTTTTAATTCAAGTCCATTTAAATGCTTTATTCAAGCCTCTTTAGTCCTATTAAACTCTGATGGACAGTTTCCTACTTCAGATGGCTTCAATAAGAAGGCCGTGTGTGGAAGCGGAGGCCATTTTGGATCCAGACCACCCTCCGGTTTCGCTTCCTCAGCTCTGAAAAGCGGCTGCGAACTTATCTGTAATCCCACCATTTCATTTTGACACGAGCGCCTTCCAAACTCACGTTGCAAAACAAGCCCTCGGGTCAACGTTTTTGCAATACAAACTTTTTCTCCATCTGGCTCTAGCTGCTAGCATGGTGACACTTTCTCACGGTATGGATGAAGCTGCCTTTCCCCTAGTGAGCCAGTCACACTCCTTCATATTTATTTAATAACTGTACTAAATCACATGGCATGTTTTTTTTAAACAAAAAAAACATGGAAAGATATAATGAAGGCTTGAAAAGTCAAGTAGGGCCCCAAGACGATGGAGACGGAGAGGGGGGCTTGTGGGATAGGATTGTAGCGGTGGAATTGTGAGTAAAGCCAATTCAGACTGTTGATTGATATTGATAGTAAGATTGGCTTTTTTTTGCTCTTGGAGGTTCTTCAGGATCGTACTTTTTCTTTGGATGACCGCTTGGAGAATGCAAGAGGAAAGGGAAAAACTGCTAGCAGTTCCACATACCTCCAGCATGTAAACCCTTCCTAATGGGATGAAATTTCATTGTCTCTGCTATTGAAATGTAGCTGATGACTGCATTTACTTGGGGCAGTTGCTTAGTGTTTTCTAACAGTGCATTTTTTCCCCCTCCACAGTCCCTTCAATGCATATTTTCTCAATCTTTTTCCTATGATGTGTACATCCTGTCTTTAGGGCTCTTAATTACATTACATTATAAGTTTATTTGCTTTGTGTGGACTGAAATGAAGCCATTCGTGGGTTGCGTGGAGTTCTAGCTAAATATGTACTAGACCCAGAGACCGTAGAAAAACCCTTGCTTCTGGAGTACGAAGGCGGTTTTGTCATCTTCAAGAGTTTGATTACTTTATGTGTGTGTGTGTGTGTGTGTGTGTGTGTGTGTGTGTGTGTGTGTGCGCAGTGAGAAAGATAAGGGGAGGATGTGTATGGGGGGAATGGAGGAGGGGTATGCATCAGTGAGGCAATGTGAGATGAAGTGTGCGTGTTTGTGTTTGAATGATGTGATTATTCCAGTATGACTTCGCCAGCACTTTCAAATGTTTACTCTGGCATGCATCTCCTCTTGAGAGAGAGCGAGCAAGATGGATGAGAGAGAGCGCCAGAGATGGAAACGGAGAGGAGAACTGAGCGAGAGGGCCCGCTTCGGCGCCTGACTACATTTGGCCTGCCTCACCTCCAGATCAGGCCCGCGCCGTGCCTTTCAACACGGAGATGAAAATAGATCTGTTTCTGTAAACACTGAGAACTCCTGCACTGATTCTGCACTCGTTCCAGATGGACCTGTTG
This sequence comes from Duopalatinus emarginatus, assembly GCA_028565595.1. NCBI lineage: Eukaryota > Metazoa > Chordata > Actinopteri > Siluriformes > Pimelodidae > Duopalatinus > Duopalatinus emarginatus. The sequence continues at coordinate 9,639,353 of JAOVVF010000039.1, read as the reverse complement.
TTCAGTGTGTGCTCTTTGTTTCTGTGTCTGTCTCAGCAATGCTGGGCAAGTGAAACTGCACCCCAGTCTGTTCCTGCTGTTGCTGGTGTTGGGACGTCTCTACCCATCACCTATGGATGGATCCACCTCCCCTCTTGGCCTGGCCTCCTTTAGACCCTTCATAATCAGGTTAGAGGACCAGGGCTGACTGTTCTGTTTAAAATCCTTTTACATTTTTTTGTAATAACTTTACATTGATAAAATTTACACTTGTGAAAGCAGAAATCACAAACATCAATTCAGTCGTAATTGAAATTCTGATCAAGTCACGTCCATTTGCAGCTGGGACACCAAGAGAGTGTGATCGGTACTGCTGGTGTTACTCATCCTCCAGTCGATTAGAGTGACGCTAAGCAGTCGTAATGTTTGTGTGATTTCAAAAGAGGACAGTTAGCACTCTTTGTCCAAGGGCATTTGGCAGCCTTATGATGATGCATGTGTAGCAGTTCGAAAAGCTGCCACATGTGTCAGAAAACACTCTGTGCTTTGTAGGACCCTTCTGTGTGCAATACACAGCCATTTAAGACTTTTAAGTACTGCTTAACAAGATATGATTATGTCTATTAAGTAATCTTACCTGACGCCAGGCAGCACTTTTGTAGTAATTATTATTGATTTGCATGGGATACATTACATTACAACGGATGCATTTGTAGTTGTCGGACAAAAAATTTCATTGTGTGCTAAATGTTTAAATTAACATGCTTAAATACGAACTTATTATTTTTTCCCGTTTTTTTATAAGCGCATTTAAATATATCTTGTGACCTTGTGATCAGTAGTAGTCAGTCAGTATGTCTTGTGACCTTGCGTACATAGGCCTTATCTGCACACCAGGATATTCTTTTAAAAGTCGTCTACATTCACGATCCGCTTTAACAGCAAGACTTGTGCACTTGTTATGTATGCAGTTATGCAATCAGCCACCAGTCATGTGGCAACAGCACCATACATACAGATATCATGCAGATTATATAGTGACTTAAACCATCACTATTTACAAGCGCGGTAAACAGAAAAGTATCTCAGCATGCACTAAACATAGAATATTGAGGTGGATGATTTACAACAGCGAAATCCCCATTACATTCCAGTCCTGTTAGCCAAGAACAAGAGTCTAAGGCTATCATGGGCAGCTACTGACCAAACCTGGACAGTTGATGATGGGTGTCGATAATGGACGTTGATGAAATCTCTCATCATCAAAGTGTTTCAGTCTGAAGACTCTCTGCACACAGGATGTTTTTATTTTCTTGTTTGTATCATAGTTTTTTATGTTCTGATGTTTGATGCTTGATTAACTGAGGCACTTGAGCATGATTTTGATGGTGGCTGATCATTTATATAAATGAGCATACATTATTTCTGCTGAAATAAGAATTATTTTCTGCTGTTAATTATATAGAATCTATATCACGGTGTAATCTTTCCAGTTGCATGCCTGTGTGGTCTGTTTTTAAAAAAAATCAGTGCTAAGACTGAATGGACCTAAAATCCCAAGTATTTTACTCCACCAGTGTAAACAGGGCTTTAGCCACAGAAATAGTGATACTAATAGTAATAGCTTACATTAAACAATAAAAAACACAGAGCGTGGAATCTTATAATATGTTAGATTTGGTATCTTGCCTTCTATTTTCCGAATAGAATATTTGTCATTATTAAACCAGTTAAATCTGTACAGAAAGGCCACACATAATTCTTTCATTCTTCCATTATGCTTCCAACAGGTATTTATACTGAGTTGCTGAGCATGATGCATTACACAGTATGAGAAATCTTAAATGCCGGCCACAGACCAAAGCTATTTCATTGTGCACTGTTCTGCTCCACTTTACCTACAGCGGGGAAAGTAAGTATTTGATACGCTGCCGATTTTGCAAGTTTTCCCACCTACAAAGAATGGAGAGGTCTGTAATTATCGTAGGTACATTTCAACTGTGAGAGACAGAATCTAAAAAAAAATCACATTGTACGATTTGTAATAATTTGCATTTTATTGCATGAAATAAATATTTGATACAATAGAAAAACCGAACTTTTTACAGAAACCTATGTTTCCAATTACAGAGCTCAGACATTTCCTGTAGTTCTTGACCAAGTTTGCACACACTGCAGCAGGGATTTTGGCCCACTCCTCCGTACAGATCTTCTCCAGATCTTTCAGGTTTTGGGGCTGTCACTGGGCAGTCGGCAGGGTATCAAATACTTATTTTCCCCGCTGTACATATTTGTGTTGATGTTAGCCTAATTGTTTTAAAACACACTTCATTTTCACTTCCATCTCCTTTTCTTGTGCTTTTTGTTCCACACGGTCACAGCACGTTCCAGCGGTGGAAACCTGCACTCACATAGCTCCTGTTTGCACATTTCTTACATTGTCCAAGTGTGAAAATGGGCAAAATATTATTAGAACATGTTCTATAAGCATCTGTGGTGACCTCGAAACCTCTAACAACAGCTTTAGGATTGTATGCACGCACATGCCAGGAGAATCTCTGGGAACACGGTGTACCAGGAATTGAAATGTTTAGATTTTCAGGGAGGCAGACGCTGTAGGGTTGGAAATATTCCCGGCCTGATGTGCAGAGAAGTATGCTGAAGGTTTAGTTGCTAATACTACCAGTGAAGGAATAGTTAGAGCCACCAAATACAACTTTATTCCTCATGATGGACAGAATATAAAACAGTTTGTTTGTTTATACTTTGTTTCTACAGTAATAACGTCATTCAGTGTGTGCGTTAATATCTCTGTTTATGATTTGCAGTTCTGTAAACGGTCTACGGTGATATAGAAAATTAGTCGACACCTTCCAGCCAATCAGATCTGAGGATTCTGTGCCACTATGGTATGAATTGTCAATAGGCATTCAACAGTAATAGGCAGCACACTGTATCCTCTGAAGGGATATACAAGTCTAATAGTTCATCAGTCAACATGTGACAAGTGTTGCTCTTTGTCACACAGAGAATAAACAAATAAGACAAAACTCGTGCTAACCTTTTTTCTGTATAATCAATACGTCTGCAGCTATAGATACCGAGCGCTGTGTTGACTGGGTGTGATGTCTTAGGGAGTCATTAGCATGTGGGTTTGTGAACCTTCTCCTATCAACCAGTGTTACTACCCTGTTACTCCTGTTTTTCTCATTAGGATTAGTAAATTCCAAACTGTTTACAATTATGTAAAGTCATCCATGAATTCAATTGAAAGTTATAGTTTAATTAAAGTTATATGGGTGTTTTTGTACTGAACAAAAATATAAACGCAACACTTGTTTTTTGCTTCCATTTTTTATGAGCTGAACGTCCAAGACTTTTTCTCTGTACACAAAAGGCCTTTTTCTATCAAATATTGTTTCGAAATTTGGCTGGTTCTAGACGATCTTGAAGATGAAGATGCTGGATGTGGAGGTCCTGGGCTGGTGAAGTCTGGATGGATGGATGTACTGCCAAATTCTCTGAAACGCCTTTGGAGACCACTTATGGCAGTGAAATGAACATTTCAATTCACAGGAAACGGCTCTGGTTGAAAATTCCTGTAGTCAGCATGTCAGTTGCATGCTGTCTCTTGTGAACTTGTGAGATCTGTGGCATTGTGTTGTGTAATAAAACCGTACATTTTAGACTGGCTTTTTATTGTGGCCAGCCTAACGCACACCTGTGCAATAATCATGCTGTCTAATCAGCTTCTCGATATTCTACACCTGTGAGGTGGATGGATTATCTCGGAGAGAAGGAGAAGAGCTCACGAACACAGATTTAGACTTGTGAATAACATCTGAGAGAAAAAGGCTTTTTGTGTACATAGAAAAAGTCTTAGATCTGATAAAAAATGGGAGCAAAAACAAAAGTGTTGCCTTGATATTTTTGTTAGCTTGTTAGATTTGGTGGAATTGGCCCAGGTTTGTCTGCAACTAAGTAATCGATAGTACATGGACAAAATAGAGTGAAGTGCATTGGTGTATTCGTATGCTTTGCTGTTTACCTTCTTATCCTCTCATGTAAGTGAAGAAAAGGACGGAAATAAGCTTTACTTTTGGAGAGCCAGCCGGTTGGCAAGTCTGTGGCATGCACTAGCAATTTCATAGTCTTTTAAATCATGAACAAACCACATTTGTCATGCTCATGTAGTTGATTATGAATTGTTTCTGAAAGTGCTGATTGTGTAATACTCTGTTGCAGCAGTGTACTTTGATGCACACAAGCCAGCATACATGCCTTTTTCACAAGTGTGTGAAATAAAGGGCACATTGTGTGTTTATTTGGCAGTGAAGCTTCAGTTCTCTATAAAACGCGTTTCTCAATACATTTTTAATCCACTGCGTCAGCATACCAACTTTATTGCTTTTGATTGCCCGTTGCGTGTGGGAGGCTGGTTTCGAGTGCTGTTTTTCAGATGCTCAGTCAAGTTGCACTCGCTGTAAGGGGAGGGGTATGAGCGGCGTAGCCAGCAGTTGTATCCTTTCCTCGTAGTAGATTAATGCAGGACTGCTATATGGCCTGGCTTTGAGAAACATGTGTGTACATGTGATGTGGCTTTAATTAGTTGTATGTTTGAACTTTTGAGGGTAGTGTGTTTTTGAATTGTTCAGTCATGTGCGGTGTTCTGTTCTGCACAAAATGTCAGCTCCTTTATATATATTAGCGTAATTGTGTGTGTCTGGAACCAAGCGGTGATGGGAGGGAGAGAGCATCAGGCCAAGGCCTTGGGCTGGAATGCAGATAACACAGAGCTGAGAGGAGCAGAGGAGTCTGTGCTAATGGAGACCAGTGGTATATATGGAAAATACACATAGATATTCTGACAAACTGGTAAAACCATAGTCAGTAATCAGTAAATCAGTAAAATAAAATCAAAGGATACGTACTGAAGATGAACCTTATTCTAGACTAAACTGATTCAAGGCCTGAGATAAAAGTGGTGTGTTAGACTGCCCTGACAATACCTGAGACACATCTGAAAGACCTGTTTCAGTGGAACTTTTGCTGTAGCTGTCGTCATCCATAGAGATAACTATTCATGAGTTTAAATACAGTGAAATCCCAACAATATCCACAACAATAAAAGTTCAAACTTGCATGCTAGAACATCATCATCATTGTACTTAATAGTCAGGTCATTTGTTTGCTCTCGGCTACATCAGCGTTATGTAATTGAACTGTGCCTTTAAGGTTTAAGGGCTTTGGGATGAAGTTCTGGCTGGCTGCTTCTCGTCAGTGGAGGTATGCGAGCACATCCACACAAATGAAGCCCACATGGATGAGATGTTAAATATAGCCAGGCCCTGACTGTCTGTGCTCGCACTCCTCCCCTCCCCAGGCGCGTGTGTACGTGTCTGGAAACTTGGTGCTGTGTTGTGACCCCCTGTGTCCTCCTTACAGCTTCAAACGAGCTTTGAGTTCCATGCTGGGGGAGTTATGGAGAGGAAAATAAGAGATGACCTGAAAGATCAGATCTGATGTTTTGGGTTCTGTTGCATGATTAGGAACGGATAACGAACTGTTTGCGGCTGACTGGGAGGGTCCTTGTGCAGGTCTGATAAACTGTGGAATTCAAAAGGCACCCGTTTGCTTAGACATAAGGCAGACTTCAATCCAGTTTGAGTCTAGTATGTTTCATCATAAACATGGCCAAGAAGCAACTGCTTTAACAAAAAGAGACAATTCCACTGACTTGGCGGACCAATCAGTGACCTTCTTTTCCTGTAGTCGACAAACATGTGATATTCTCATATACTCATCACAAACGGCTTCAAAAGAAACTCTTTAATAACTTTTGAAGTCGGCATTGGGGGAGCTTTTTCCCCATTCAGTGATGATCGCTTGATCTGAAAAACTCATTTTCCTGATGAATCCCAGCACGTAGGAGTATTCAAGGCCAGAAAATGATTTAAAACGAAGGAAAAACCTGTTAACTGAAAGCATATGGATGTACTGTACTGTGTGGATGTACTGGTGATAAAAATCTATCATCCCCTAACATTTTACTAAGGGGCTGAAAGTTTCAAGAAGGTTCTTGTGTTTACTATGCTATACTACACTATACACTATACACTATGTAGTCCCTGCTCTAGTCTATGGAAAGTCATTTTGAAGCTGTTGTGGCACATTTTGTTGGTACCGTACTAAAACACTTTATATTCTATATATTATATGATGCATTATATACACTGACGTGCCAAAAAAAAAACAGGTACAGATGAGCCTATGCAAAATACATGGGCATACAATATATAGGCTGGTTTAGCTGGCATTTCAAAGGTCCCATGGTACATCTACAAACATCTCTGATGAGGTGAACACCATGTGTCCTTTCTGTTTAGTTACACTTGTTCGTATCCTACATTCATTCTGATGGGTTCCAACAGGACAACGTGCCACGACACACATCTAGAAAGGCCAAATTATGGTTAGAGGAACACATCTGAGTTTGGGATTTTGCCATTCTCAACAAGTCACCAGATCTCTGTTGTTGATCACCTCTGGAATGCCATGCAACACGCTGTGGAACACAGAAATCCTTCACCTCAGTATACAATTAGATTGTGGACTGTTCTATAGTGTATGTATGTTATGGTGTTCATTGGCTACGGATTATTTTTCACAAGCTTTGGGGGGCTTCCATGTATCTTTCTCGTATGTTTGTACCCGGTCTTCTACCTGACATCTCAGCTACAGCTCTTGCATAGTCCTCTGTTTTTGACTGAATGAAGCAGCATAGAAGAAAAGAAGTTAAAAATGTAATTGGCAGAGTTACTGTCCCACAGTGTTATTTCTCTTGTGAGACATAGGAGACTTCATTCTCTGTTCTAAACCGGACATGCTCTCATACTCTCCCTAGGTGCACTCTAAATCGGTTTAGGCCCATGCAGGTTCGGTTTTGGGCTTCATGTGGTCCAGGGCTGAGGGTTAACAGACTGCGAAGCCGTACAAGATTGGGAAACCGGACCGCCAGGCCAAACAAGAGCCAGATGGCTGCTTGAGCCGTAATGGCCGCTCTAGTCCCCTGGAGATGCCTCGCCTCGGCCGACTGTGTTTCTAAAATTACACCCTTCCAAACTGTCATTTCCTCTCCAAAGAGTTTTAATGAGACAAATTAGTGCTGATAGGAAGCATATGAGACCTGCAATGGGAGCTAGAGACTGAAAGTCATTAGTGAATGTGTGTATGTGTGTGTTTGCCTTGTTGCATTCCTATACATGTTAGCATGTCTAGTGAGCAAGTTTATATCAGGTTAGAGGCCTGTGTGTGTGTGTGTGTGTGTGTGTGTGTGTGTGTGTGTGTGTGTGTGTGATTACGTCTGTTCAGCAACAACAGGCA
>JAOVVF010000039.1:9615888-9628185 GCA_028565595.1 Duopalatinus emarginatus | reverse complement strand
TAAGGGTCCTTGGGCAAGACTCCTAACACTATGTTGGCCTACCTGTAATACCAATAACCTTGTAAGTCGCTCTGGATCAAAGCGTCTGCCAAATGCCGTATATGTAAATGTAAAATTGCAGAACTGATTCGGCTAAATTTGATCTTAATTTTCTACAAGTGTTTTAGTCAGGAGGTTACTTCTCCTATTTAAGTATTTATAAATGTACTTGCGATGGAGGCATTCTGTTTACGGTTGTTCATCCATCATCATCTGTCATTCCTGGCGTGATATCTCCAGAATGAGTCACTGGATGTTTGTAGAGTGTGAAATGTATTTTACATTGTCATCGTCACATAGCAGCTTTACAGAAAACATATAAATATAACATTTATTTTTATCCCTAATGAGCAAGCCAGTGATGACCGTGGCGAGGAAGAAAAAACAAAAAGCACACGAGAAAGAAACCTCAAGAGGAACCAGACTGAAAGGGGAACCCATCCTCATCTGTGTCAAACTGGATAGTGTGATTTATAAATCATTGCTCTTCTACAGCTGGATACTATTGAGTCAAGCAAAGCTGTGTATTGAAGGGGAGTTGAGTGTGACTGTGTAGGTCAGTTTTAAATTTATTAGAGACTCAGCCTTGTCTGTTGCATCCTAATGAATTTATTGACTGTTTTTTGATTGAGACTTGAACAGTCCTGTAGTGCAATCTTCAGGCTATCCAAGAAGAACATCCACAGCCATTAGTGTTCATGTGGTATCATTCACACAATTTGTATCATGATCTTTTAGGCTACCCTTGTGTGCCATCCGCAGCACCGGTTTACAAACATAGATTTTAAGTCCATATTAAAGTGCCGTAGAAATGTCCAGTAGCAATAAGTCGAAGGATGCAGTGTTTGCATGAGGTAGCAAGATTTACTAAAGGTTGCATGCTGTGAGTACTGTGAGTGGAATGTGTACAGCTTACTGGAACATGAAGCTCTCTTTCACACATACATTTTTGCCATCCAGGCAAGCAGCGAGCCACAAGAACGAAATACAGTGTCGCAATTTTTTTTTTTGGCTTGACACTTCTGCTTTGCCACTTGCTCCACATTTTCTTTATATATAGCTGAATTTAACAAATCAGAGACGTTCAGAATGACAGCCCGCAAGCTTTTTCCACAGAAGTGACCTACTCTGGAGCACGAAAAGCTTGCTGTACTATGGCCAGAAACTAAAACTGGCCCAAATGACCTAGTTCCTGGAAAAGTATAAGGTTTCGAAGATTTTGTTTCTGGAAGGATTGCTTCGTGCTGTTCACACCTGGGCGTGATCGTAGATAATATCTGTTTCAGCATCATGATTCTCCTTATCACTGTAAAAGGATTCTACTGAGGAAGTGTAGTTAACACCAAGAATGTGTCTTTCTGTGATATGCCAATATTGTTCTGAAGTCTTTTGGGGAATTGTGAAAACTGTGAGGTCCAACCCGTGTTTCCTTTGGCTTTTCAAGTCCTGAATCACAATCAGTGTGAGTTTTCTAAGCAAGTAAGTAATAACTTAATAATGGAGGAGTTTAGAGCCTGGCCTTGAGAACATATTAAACTATCCAAGGTCAGCTTATACACAGCACAACTTATTAGCAGAATCTTGACAGAATCTTGTCATATGACCGAATAGAATAGAATAGAATAGTGTGTAACAGTAATCTTCATGACCTGCAGCTTTGTTAACAGACATCGTTTAAGCCAAGTTGCTTAAAATAGTTGTCATGGCAGCAAAATGATGCTGTCTCCAAGCCCAACATTGCTGCTTTTGGGTTCCAGACCAGCACCATAATGATGTGGACCTGTGTAAAACGGGTGCAGGAACCTTTAAAGGGGACTTTTGTCTGGGGATGGAGAAAGTCTGTAGGGTAAAATGGTGATGGACATTTGGGGTTTCCACATTATAATCTCTCTAAGAGGTTGGCAAATCTGTTCATGAAATATACACTTGTATATTTTTGTGTTTTCCCTTGTCACAACACACTAGTAAGTTATGTAATGTAGGTGGGGAGTGTAATACAGTGGGGACTTAAGGACCTGTTCCACCTCCTCACCTGGCTTCAGCAAGAAAAAGAAAAAATTGTGGCTCCAGAGAAGCTGGTACAGATGAGCCTATGCAAAATACAGGCTGGTGGTGGCTCCTTAATGGTAAGGGGTTTGTTTAGCTGGCATTTAGCTTGGGACCCCTAACAGGTGAATGCTATGTGTGCCTCCTTTTTGACTAGTCATATTTCATATTCATGTCCTGTACAAAGAAATCCTCGGAATACAGCAGAATTGTGGACCGTTGTGCAGAATGTATGCTGTTCATTGCCTACATAATATTTCCACAAGCTTGTGGAGTCTATGCCCAGTGAGGACCTAAAAAGGCACTTCAGTGTATAATAACAGTCCAGGCTAATGTCATTGCCTTGGAAAAGCACCAGTAGTATATGTGGTGATTATAAGAATGTGGCGGCCTGAATTCCTCTTCCGAATTTTTAGTGCCCTCTGTTTGAGGGTTTCAGACAGCAGACAGGACAGTAGTGTGAAATTTCAGCTGAGGAAATGTGAAGAGGCAGAACAGATTGGTGTCAGGGAGGTGGAGGTATGAGGGCAATAAGCGTACTCTGGAAAGCCCCTGCAGTCTGGATATCATCAGGGTTTTTTCTCCTGAAGTTTAACTGTAATACACTCCTACCCCCACTCCACTAGAACCAAACAGCAGCAATAAGTGTGCTTATGTTTACTTGTGTTTGTATATTCTGTATGTCCTGATGGTGGGACACAAGCAGTAGGAGACTCTTTTTATAGTAGAAATGATCAGTGTTTGTACTGTATGTGAATTCCCTGACATTTCATTTTTATTCTGTTTACAACAGCGCTGTTGAATTTTTAATTCTGATTGGTCAGAAGGTATGTTTTTTTTTTTTCCCTAAAACAGCAATCATTCTGGCAGCAATACGACTGGCTGCAGGAAATGTTTACCATTTATGAAAGGAGTCATCGCAGAATGTCAGCACTTTGTAACAGTTGGAGTTTTCCACCATGGGAAGGTCTTCAGGATTGGCGGTTGTTACATGATGAGCTGTAATTGATTTATTCCTTACTTCAGTAGTATAATTGACTAAACCTAATTAGTCATAGGACAAGAACTAGTATTGTGCAGAACCCTCTCTAGCCCAGCGAAATGCAACAACTTGAAATGGCGTCAATTCCACAAGTGGACATAAGTGGACGTCTGAAGGGATGTTGAGCCATTCTTTCTGGACATCCACAGCTCTGTGGTATTTGTAGATGCAGGATCTCTGCTGTGAATGGACCTCTCAACCACCATCTCCATTGGGCGCATGTCAGACAAACATGCAGCCTACACCATTCATTGAAACTCTCCAAAATGCTTCTCAAACCAAATCTGGACAACTTGCGCCCAATGGCACAATGCATTATTCTGCTGGTGCAATATCTCGTCATTGTGGGGGTAAATGATGTTGAATGAGAATAGTCACCAAGTAGTGAAACGTATCAATAATGTGTTTAGGCAGCCCAGTGGACTCGAACCATGCTATGCAAACATACCCCACACCAGTATGAACCCACCACCAGGGTCCATGGCTTAAACGGCTCCGTGCCTTACACAAACTCTACCAAGCACCACCGGTCACATGATATCCTGTGACTTTTTGCATGTTTATTCTATAAAGGTGTCCATTCCGAAAACACTAATTCATTATAAATATCTTGGTGTAAAAACTACAGAACTATACCATGATGACGACTCTTGTGTTGACTTAAATCATGTAAAATGTCTGTAATATTTTCTTTCTGTTAAGAATTTTATGAAATAGGTAATATCTGTTCCTTTTGTGTTCTAGATGTTCTCGATCTGCTGTGTACCGCACTCGGGAGATGGCGGCCAGAGCTTTAGTTCCATTTGTTCCGGTTACCGAAGTTCCCTCCACCCTCAGGACGCTACTGGAGGACCTGCCTGTGAAAGCAGGCCAAGGAGCACAGCAGAACCACATCCATGGGACTCTCTTACAGGTCTCCATCACTCCAGGATGTTCTTTTGTTGTCTGCATGAGGTCTACCTATTTGAGACTGCGAATAGTATCATAGTCAGTCCAGTGCTTTGAAATGAGAGCTAGAGGGTGAAAAGGTGAAAGGGACTAGTTTCCAGTGTGGGGTAATGGAGGGGGTGGAAAGGCTGTGTGGGAGCTGCTTTAGGCTTTAGCATGAGAAGATATAGTGTTGGAGGAGGGAGAGATGCACTCAGCTGTAGGGTTGTTGGAGGTGCTTTTGAAGGGTTCTTTCCTGTCATGGCTGCCACGTGTGTTTTTGGAAAGCCCCTTGCAGATGAGCTGAGGAAGGAAGGAAGAAGGGAGGAGGTGTGGTGAAGGAGGGAGCTTGTAGAGGAGTGGATGAATGTGTGTGTGTGTGCGCACACATTCGTGCATGCATTTGTGTGTGTTGGTGATATTGAAAGTTGAGGCCAGTAGTCTTTCTTTCATCTTCCAGCCCCCCCCTTGTCTTTTCCATGCATCTATATTTCTTGGCACCTTTACTCAGTATGGAATATAAGACCCTAAAAAGTTATTGAGAGAATGGGAAAGAGTTCAGACCTTTCCTGATTTTTTTTTTTTTTTTTTTTTTTATAGATATGGCAGCTTGGTACCTCAATGCCTTTGAATATGGAAATATTTAATCCACACACAGATTATAAACCTGATAGCAGCCTAAAACAGAGCGTGTTTATGAGGACTCGTAAATTGATAGTATGGTGGATGGGTTTGGTCATGTGATCAGATCAGCTGATGGTACTGATAGTATTTGATAGCATACTGAGATACTGATAGTAAAGATGGAAAGTACTCGATGCATGTTGGGAAATGGATACTGATACAGAGCTGAATATTATTATTATTATTATTATTATTATTATTATTATGATGTCTGCTTGTCTATTTTTTTTGACAATTACATGGCTATACTGACATGTCTGTGCTTTACAACTGTATGGCCTAAAACAGATTATAGGCTGTTTTATAGGCTGTAGAAATGCTACTCAGATTTTGTGTGTGTGTGTGTGTGAGAGATATGGACAGAGTTTACAGAACGGATGGTCTTGGTCTAAATTAGCAGCTTATTTGTTTGGTGATACAAATAGATGTACATATGAATAACTGTAGCATGTGTAGCTGTTTGTAAAATCTACACAATCTAAACAATGTCTGCTTCTATACACTTCTACATAATGCACCTACAGGGCATAGGCTACACAAGGAAAAACACTATTCTTCCTGGAGAACGGTCCACAATTCTGTTGCATTCCGTGGTGTAGGATATCTGTGCTCCAGAGCACACTGCATGGCATCCCAGATGTGTTCAATAACGTTGAGATCTGGTGACTGATCTGGTGTCAGGTGTGAATGGCAAAACCCCAAACTCAGATGAGCGTTCCTCTAACCCTTATTGGGCTTCTGTAGACATGTGTTATGGCTCATTTTCCTGTTGGAAGAGGCCAAACTCATCATAATGAATGCAGGACACTGCATTCACCTGTCCGAGATGTTCGTAGCTGTACCAGGGGTCGTATGGAATACCAGTTTACTCAAAATGATTCTCAGTGGAAGTCATATTATTTAGGTCCCTTTTAAAGGCTTATCTGTGGCTGTTGGACCTACAACACACACTAGTTAGCATAATAAAGACTGTGAAACAGATGAAAATAGTGTCTCGAAGGGCAGTGATAATTCTTAGTGTGTGAAAGGTCAGTCTGTAGGCCTACAGTGCAGAAGGTAGTCTGACAGTCTAGATGCCGGTGTGCTTGTGTACACCCTACTGAATTATGGGCTGCGATGCGGTATTTATTTTTGCTCTTTGCCGCTGCTTCTTTCCCCATGGCTGGTTTGCACTCGGTCACAAGTCATGTATTTGGTGGCTATAAATACCCACCACTTCCCTGCGAAGGGGCCAGACAGTGCAGGGAGCTCCAAGACTCTGGACCATTTGGGCTGAACCATTCCATCGTTGGTGGGGGGGCTGGGTGTCCATGCTTCAGAGGCCAGGCATGGAGCTTCGTGGTCAGTCCTGTTTTTGCCTTTGCCTCCCCTGCTTGGTGCATAATGAATAGCTTCCACAGTGTGGCTGCAGCCCAGAAAAGAGACTTTTCGCAGACTCACTCACTGCATTGCTATGCTTAGAAAGCAAATTGGGCTCAGCTAGCTGAATGGGAAATTGTTAGGTAAGGTCTTGATTTACTTAATATGTTTATCTTTACTGAGTTTTGAGTTTTATTTATGTTCAATTATGTGTGTCCTTTCTGACTAGTTACACCATTTTCCGCACTCATTCTGATGGGCTTGGCCTCTTCCAACAGGACAATGTGGCACCACACATATCTAGAGACACCAAATTATGATCAGAGGAAAACAGTTTGGGGTTTTGTCATTCCTACATAAGTCACCAGATCTCAGTGTTACTGAACACATCTGGGATACCATGCAACACACTGTAGAACACAGATATCCTACACCTTGGATTACAACAGAATCGTAGACCGTTCTGTAGGAGCATGGTGTTGATTGCCTACAGAATATTTCCACAAGCTTATGGCGTCCGTGCCCCACAGGGGACCTGCCAGTTATTAGGATAATATTTTTTTTGGCACTTCAGTGTATAAAAAAGTATTTGGCATTTGCTATACCCAAATTGTTGAAGACATTGAAAGAGTCTTTTTCCTCACAGTGCACCATACAATAGAAAAAAAAAAATTTTGAGCTTGTATATATAAGCAGTAATGCACTCAAGGTTCGTGCTATATCATGAGATTGGCACTGGTGTGCTGCAGTTGTAGGCAATAGGCCACAGGCTGAGTACCGTAGATCAGTACACTAGTGCCTATATCTCATGATATAGCACAAACCTTGAGTGTATATTGTTGTGATTATACCATAGTTACATTATTAGGGTTTATCGATAGATTTTAGGATAAAGAGGACAGAAAAATATTATCTGTTTGTTTATCAAAATTCTGCAAGGTAAAATAGTTCTATCAGACGGCCCACTGCTAAAACATCTATAGACTATATCTAAACGGTCTGTCCTAAAACATCTGTATGTCTAAACGGTCTGTCCTAAAACATCTGTATGTCTACACAGTCTGCTGCTGAAACATCAGACTATAACAGTCGAGAAGCAGCACTAACTACCAAATAATTATTATACAGATAATAAACACAAATACATAGATTGATTAAAATAGGATTTATTAAAAATAAAATACAGTAAAACGATTAATAATATTAATAGATTTTATGAACTTGCTATAATTTATTTTGGCAGATGTTACTGGTTTGTTTATGGCTGCATCGTTGCTAGGGTTACGTGTGTATGTGGTGGAGTGATATTTGGAGAGCTTTGGCCCCACTGCTGTTATTGTTTAATAACGGCACTAATGGAACGTCTTTTGGCCAATCAGATCACAGAGTCAGAACTGCGGTTTAATTAAACATATAGAATTCAGTTTTGTTTTTTGTTTTTTTACATGTGGTCATTTTATCTTAAAAAATTACTGAATTTACAGAAAACGGACTATATCATGATGTGTGTCGTTATTAGGATATGAAATTTTGGTCATATTGCACAGCCCTCCATGCAGTATAAAAATAGCCTATCCTTTAGACTTCTACATTTTTTCTATTATAAATCATGTGAGCCATTCGTGTGATTGCTCATGCTTTTTGCGCAACACTCTTTGCGCAAAACAGCTGACTGCATGAGATTTAAATTCCTTATTTCTTTACATTTTCTTACACAAGCATGCTAAAGAGGAATTCTCCTTTTTTTTTTTTTTTTTTTTTAAAGATTTCCGCATAAAAACAGCAAAGTCATTCTGTAGATATGTACTAAGTGAGATCAAGAGCCCAAAGTGCCACCCAGCATAGGCTATATTTTATTTTTTATTACAGCCAATGAATACGTCACCTCCTACATGCTAATTTCTTTGCCATAGTGCTATGAAATGCACCGAGGGTAAAACAAGGTGTCATTATTAAGACTACATTGCGCATGTATAGCCTCAGCGATAGGAGAACAAATAAATGTGGTTCCTGTGACAGATGTTGTAAAGAATCTGCTTTTGATATGTTTATCTGACTTTAAAAATCTTCTCAGATTTCAGCTTTACCCTCTTGCACTCTTCATTCAAGCTGCTGTTTCTCTGCAGGTGCTCTTCCTGCTGCGTTCCTACCTGGCGGACACTCATCGGCCCCAGACACCAGGAGGAGACCAGGACAGTGACTTCATCTGGGCCCTCAGGCTGAGAGTATGGCTGGCCACAAGGTAAACACGCGCGCGCACACACACACACACACACACACACACACACACTCAGGCAGCCAGCACTGTATAGACATAATTTAGTCTTTTGGCAGTTAGACACAAACAACCACAGAACAGTGAAGAAAAGTGCTTGAGGTCACTCAGTTTCTTTTTTCACTGTTGTTCGAAAGTCTCCACTGATGTCTCTTGGAAGTATTCCTCTGTCCTCGCTCAATGATGCATGATTCAGTGTTTACTGGGAATGTTCAATTCCCAGTAAACTTGGTATTGCACAGTGCTAGCGTAAACACAAAACCACCTTGAGGAGGTGAGAGGATTACAGGTGTAAACAAGCAGCACTGCTGCCAAGAGAACTGAAGCACTACGTCATTTCTTATGACAAGAACTGGCAATTACCATTGCAGACTTCTAGCCATTACTCTAATACGTCTATATTGATCCTGCACCTGCCTTTAGACCTCATGCAGAGAGTGATGAGGTCATCTCTGTCCGAGGAAAGGCTCCAAGGCGTTACGCAATGTGCAGTGAAACCCTTCTGGTTTCCCGATTGTGGTCCAGCTCGTATTTCAAAGGCTGATTAGTTGTGTATTGTCCTCCAAGCAGACCTGAACACATCCTAAAGACTAGAGCTTGCCACAATGACCTGCTGAGCTCATTCTCTCACTGCCCAAAGTACTACTGCTGGGGGAAATGACTTGTAGTGCAGAGAAAGTGGAGGACGTGCTGCTCACTAACTATTCTTTTTCAGTGCCTAAACAAGGTGGGAAATTACAAAGTATGACAAAGTTACTGTGTTAAAATACTTAGCAGTGTTGACAGTTTTCTTTCTGTTATTTATTAAATGGATAACAAAACCTCTACTGTGTGCATTTTCAACCCTTTTCTACCGAGACACCTTCAGGGCTGGCTTAAACCTCTACTGCCTTATCCCGAACCCATCCTTTACGTTTCTGACAGCCAAAAAACAAGCTCTCAGTAAGGAAAAACTGGTTACAAAGCAGCACTAGGACTTTGCTGCTCTTCATCAGGGACTGTAGGTGGGATTATCGTGACCAACAAGACCAGCTAAAACTTAGTCTGGCACATCCGGTGGAAAAGTGGTGTAGCACATACTACGTTTTGCCTAGGCCAGGTCTGTTCTCTTTCTCCTGTTGTGTTCCTGTCACTTCATTGCAAGCAGGCGGAAAACCTGCAGTGGTATGGTTTTTCTACTATTTTGTACAAAAACAGTACTTAAAAAGTGCTATTTGTGCTTTGTTGCATATTGTATTTGGATTCAGCTCCACCTCTGATACAGACATGGCTCTACTATGGCTCTGTAGCCTGTGGGAAAGCAAAACGTTTGTTAGAAGGTTGAGCCGACTCCTAACCAGCACTAGCATCAGCATTAGTTTGCGTTGGTAGAAAAAAGGGTGGGGTGGTGGGGGTCTGTAATAAAATAGTCTCCCCAGCCTCTTTTACTAGAAACACCTGTGGCCCTGCTCATTCATGCAATCATCCCAAAAGCCAATCTTTGTGCAGCAGCAGCGCACTTTACACACAATCATGTACTTATAGGTCAAGGGGTTCAGTCGATGTTCACAACATGTGAATGGGGGAGAAAAATATGATCTCTGTAACTGTGACATGGATGTTGGTGCAAGAAGAGCTAGTTTGAGTATTTGGGAAATGGCAGATTGCCTGGGATTTTTACACAGTGCGGTCTGTGGAGCTTACACCAAATAGTGCAAAAAACAAATATATATAAATATATTTATGGTGAGCAGAAAAGGATCTCGGAGTGTACGATATGTCAAAACTTGAAGTGGACGGACTACAGCAGCAGAAGACCACATCTGGTTCTGCTCATGTCAGCCAAGAACGAAAATGTGAGGTTATAGTTGGCACAGGCTTTCTGCAACTGGGCTGATGAGGACTGGATAAACATCACCTGAGCTGATTTTAATCACACATCAAATGTCCTTTTTTTTTCTACTTTCTTAAAGTAAATTAAAGTACCTTTACCCAGCTGTTTGTTAACATGAGTATTCAAATTGTTAAATAAAAGAACGTTATGGTGAAAAATGGCGAATAGCCTAGTGCTGGAGCTTGATTAGGATGATGGGTTGAATTCTTGCTCAGTGGGCCATGCCATTGCTGCCGTGTTTGATCGCTCAGCCTTCCAAACCCACCCAGGTGTTCGCTAATCCCTCCGCTGGGCATTTGTCTGAAACATGGCACTTTAAACTAGAATATACTAGCTTAACAGCTACTGGGTGGCCCAGAATCAAAATCAGAATCCTTAAAACCATCAGTCAGAGGAGGCCAAAACTTCAGAAATATTCTCACTACGTAGATTGATTGGGCCTTGACTTACTTGCTCTGACTAGGGTTGGTAGTGGAAAGATGTGCACTGTGGTCTTTCAGTGTACTGTGGTGCTCCAGAGGTTAGTACCGTTCGTGAGGCTTAGTGCTCTTTAGTGTGGGAGTGAAAGAAGGAGAAAGAGAAAGCAAATCGGCTGCAGGCTGAATGGATCATGCATCAGAGAAAGAGAGAGAGAGAGAGAATGTGTGTTAGAAGGAGTGTGTTATTAATATCTGAGTGATGAAACGCTTACGTCAGCCCTCAACACTGCATCCCTTGTTCTCACACATGGCCATGTGCTCGCACTGCCCTGTGGTCTCAGACTCATGCACACATGCACAAAGATGTGATCCACCATATACACACACAGACACACACACTTTACTCTTGTGGCTTGTCTGGAAGCGAGTAAGAATTCTGCACTCCCTTTCTTGGCATAGGTGACACTGATGTCCCTGTCAGCTCTCTTTCCAGTCTCCAGTCGTCTGAGTGCATGTTAGGGACTGCTGTAGTCTAAAGCTGTGCTCAACAGCTAATCCAAATAAAGGAACCAACTTAAAAATGATTTTGCTAGCTGCATTTTGTTGGTGTTGTATTGATAAAACAAACACTTCGACTTAGACATTAACACACATTGTCTCTCTGACAGGCAAAACCCATGTCTGGTGACGCGGGGGACGATGCTGGACGTGCTGTCTGCTTTGTGTACATCTCGCTCTCCTCCTGTCGAAGGTACGTACCTCAGACATCCAGTCACCATGTGACTCTCTAGTGAACACATGGTGGCATGTGCTGTTCAGCAGTGCCTGTGTTGTGTGCGTTTTTTTTTAAATCAGGCCCTGTATCTCATGTTAAAATTTTGTTTGGAGCAGGCACGTATTCCCAAGCACCCAATACACTCAATACACTCAATAACACTGAGATCTGGTGACTTAGGTGAGAATGGCTAGGCTTCAAACTCAGATGTGTGTTCCTCTAACCATAATTTGGCATCTCTTGATGTGTGTGGTGGCTCATTGTCTTGTTTCAAGAGGCCAATATGGTTTCATATTTGCAGTGGATGTCAGACTAAAAAAACCAAGTGATGAAGTCCAAGTAACTCACCATAGACCTCTGTGATCATATAGTGTCCAAACATAGGTCTTGGGAAAGGGTGGGTATAAAACAGTTTGTTTCCAGAAGCACAGTGCCCTCCTCAATCATTGTGAAATGGAAGAAGTCTGGAAACACCAGGACTCTTCCTAGAGCTGGCTATCCAGCCAAACTCAACAAAAAGAATAACTCGGTGAGCAGACAGGATTAGTCCAACTTTCTGCTGGTGTGAGCCGGAACGGGAATAAAACAAGCAGTTCTCTGCATGGCAGCGTGGTGGCTCAGCAGGTATCGTTCCTACCTCACCGCTTCCCAGATTGATCTTGAGTTTTAATGTAATGGTTTAATGCACTCGTCCTGTTTGACTTAGTTTCCTCTTAGTTCTCTGGTTTCTTCCCACCTTCCAAAAACATGGCGCACTGAATTGCCCCTAGGTGTGAGTGACTGTGTGTGTGTGTGTGTGTGTGTGTGTGTGTGTGTGTGTGCGCTGAGTTTCCTGTGGATGAAACAGGATAAAGTTTC
>JAOVVF010000039.1:9586154-9598140 GCA_028565595.1 Duopalatinus emarginatus | reverse complement strand
TATATACACACACATATAGATAAGATCGATTTAACCATGCACACAGGGTTATTAAAGTGGGTCACAGTGAGTGTGTGATGGTGAATTAGACTCAGAGTAAATGATTACACAGCCTCTGCAGGTTAGTACATAATGTACCAGAGGCAGAGGCGGAAGCGCCAGACATTTCCCCTCCATTCACACACACACACACGCTTCTCAGTGCTATCTACACACCGTCTGAGAGTGTTTATTATTATTATTATTATTACTATTATTATTATTGAATTACTGATGCCTAGTTCACGTTGCTTTTACTGTTATAGGTAACGCGTTGTTATATTTCAAGGTTTTTGATGCCGTGTCTGAAGTGCGTCAAATCCGTGAATGAATAAACCGTGTTGTTTGGGAACATCTCCTCGCCTGTGCACTTTTCGGTAATCACGCTTCTTTACAAAAACTTCGACACAACTCTCAAGGAGTGTGGGCGGAGTCTCAGGTGTGACCAATGAGATCCCGTGCTTCTGCGACTGGCAAATTAACTGACGTGACGTCGGTCAAAGTTTTCGCTCCAGCTCTATAGGCACCGCCCCAGGCCTCGTGTAGGGCTCCGGCGGCTGGTATATGTGGAGCAGAAAAGCGAGCGGTTTGTGTTCTGCTCTCGGTTAGCACTTCACGGAGAGAGACACGAGCAGCAATAACAAACAGCAACAAGCGTGTTTCTATCTCATCTCAGACCGAGTCTGTATTCAGACCGTTCACACACTCTGTCTCTCTCAACACTTTTCACGATCCAGTCGTGGCAAATTAAAAGCCTTGCTTTGCACTACGGGATCTCGGGAGGTCCTCAAATGAAAGATCAACTGCGACTCAAAACTTCAGAAATAGAAATGTCTGCGACCATCCTGTCCGGTTTCTACGACATCGACATGCTGTACAAGGTAACATTGACTTTAAAGTGTTTTTACTGCTTTGTGGATGCGTCTAAAACTTTATTTTAAACTTTAAAGCCACTTAAGTAACTAGTTTACACTTGTTTTAAACTCCTGCATGATTTTATTTATCAGTTTCACTCCAACTCTGAGCTCTGTTTTCCCCTTTCTAACTTTGTAACTTCTCTCCGAAACAGGACAAGAGTCTGAACATGAACACTCTCCATCTCAACAGTATGTTGGACAAGAAGGCGGTTGGGGCCCCGGTCACGGCCTCTGCTCTCACCAACAACTGCTCGTACGCGCAGGGATTTTTCAGGCGCAACTCCGCGAGCAACGCCGACTGCACAAACAATGGCAATAAGTACACAGCCACATGCTACAGCAACCTGAAGGAGAGCTCGGCCAACACCGCCATCATGAACAAGGAGAACAAGTTCAGAGAGCGCGCCTACAGTGAGACGGGTGAGCGCAGTCAGCAGCTGCAGGCGCTGCAGCAGAAGCCTGGCTCACAGATCAACTCGACGCGCTACAAGACTGAACTGTGCCGACCCTTCGAGGAGAACGGCGCCTGCAAGTACGGGGAGAAGTGTCAGTTTGCTCACGGCTACCACGAGCTGCGCAGTCTGTCTCGCCACCCCAAGTACAAGACCGAGCCGTGCCGCACCTTCCACACCATCGGCTTCTGCCCCTACGGCCCGCGCTGCCACTTCATCCACAACGCTGACGAGCGCAGACCCGCGCCGGCCAACGCCAACAGCAGCGTGCCGCCTGAACTGAAACCGAGCCGGGAACTGATTCAGCAACAGGCTGCTGTCGCCGCTTTCCGAGACAGACCCAAGCTCCACCATAGCCTGAGCTTCTCTGGCTTCTCCACACAACATGGACTGGACTCTCCTCTCATTGACAGCCCCACGTCCCGCACTCCCCCACCGCCTTCTTCCTCCGACGCTTCCCGCTCCAGCGGGCCCTTTTTCGAGGACGTTCTAGCGCCGAGTGCTAATGGCGCCTTCTCCTCGTTCGCCACTGCGCAGGACCTAAAGGCGCTGCTCGCCCCTCTCGCCGTGCACACACATGGCGCCTACCAGTCAAACCCCGCTTACTACAGCAACTTCCAGAACGCCATGGGACCCCCTTCCCCGCCTTACAGCCTCGGGCCCTTGCAGTCCCTGCATCGCCTGTCTGAGTCGCCGGTGTTCGACTCGCCCCCCAGCCCCTCCATGTCCATGTCAGACCGGGAGAGCTACGCCAGCGGCTCGCTCAGCTCTTCAGGAAGTCTCAGCGGCTCCGAGTCGCCCAGCTTGGAGGCCGGGAGACGTTTGCCAATCTTCAGCAGGCTGTCGATTTCTGATGATTAGAATGTTAGCGTGCTTGTGTTCGTTATTTTCCTTTGATATGTGTGGGATTTGGCCCGTTCTTCATTTCTGTAACGGACTTAGAGGACTTCCTAAAGTTAAACCGTTATTAAAATGGCGTCTGATCAGCGTCGTGTAACTAGACGGACTGTAAAGAAACAAACGGGGGCAGATGACTCGTCAGACCCTTTGGTGTGGCATTAGAGTTGTTTATTTTAGTCCTGTTTTTTCTTTTTTTTTTTTCTGCTCGAACCGATAGCTATGAAAGTAGATATCGACCGAAGGCATTCCACCGGTGACCAGCACACAGTCGCAGTGTTGTGGTTGATGAGACCATCACACACTTTCCGGAGACATGGTTTTATTGTGCACAAAACTTTTGAACGTGAAAGACGGAGAGGTTTAAGATGGGCTTTTCCCCTCCATCATACCAAGAATATGCCTTGACAAAAAAAGTATCAGTTCGCAAAGTAGCGTGTGTGTGTGTGCGCGTGTGCGCGTGCGTGTGTGCGCGCGCCTCTGAAAGCTTAAACAAACAAATTTCCATTCCAAAAGTTGAAACAGTTTGTCGGTCACAGCGCCACCCAGTGGTTCGGTTGGGTTAGTTTAGTGTTGTTGCTTAGCTGAAGCACTCTTGTTCGGTCTGTTGGGAAAATCACTGCTGATGGTTGAGAATATATATATTTTTTTAGCTGTTTTGAGCGATTACATAGCAGTACCTAACTGGCTATGACCTATTTAACTTATTTATTATCTTGTGAAAAGTATAGGCTACATTGTTAATTGTGTCCATACTGTATTTATCAAGTATGTTGAAGCAATAGAGCTATATTCTTTTATTATGTTTAAATTATGATTGCCATTATTAATCTACATAAAGTGGAGTGTATGTTCTTTTTCACAGTAATATATTTTTTTTTGTTTGGACTTCTTTTGTAACTTCACTTTGTTATTTTATTGTAAATGAGTAAAAAAAAAAAAACCTTAATTTAAGAGATTGTATGTGATATTTATTTCATTAATTTTTGTTTCCTTGTTTACGTACAGTTAGAAAAAAATTGCTTGATTTGCCGTTTGTTGGGATGTCACTTGTGGAAGACTTTTTTTTTTTTTTTTTTTTTTTTTTTTTGGTAAACCCCCCTCTGAACTTCTTTTTGAAAATCTCTAGATGTGTCCCTTTTTAGCTACGTCTACAGAATGTATAAACCATATGGTTGTCAAAACACCGTCCAAGTCAAAGTTCCTTAAGAAGTCAGACTTGCGTGACAATGATCCCAAGTGAATAAATTAACCAAAAAGTATTTTTCTTTTTCTTTTCATTGTTAATGCACAGAGCCAGGCTAGGACTCCTGCCATGTGCTTTGAGAATGTAGCAATCCCAAGCCCCAGTATTACTGCCTTAGTGCCTAAGGGGTCCACCACCATACATGCCTTATTAACCAAATAAAGTATTTTGATACAAGTCATTGTTTTACACATACAGAAGCTGAATGTAGGTTTGAATTTGAACTTTCTGGAAGGTTGTTACCACTTGTCAAAAGAGGTGCCTTGGAGCAACCAGCAAAGCTCCCCCTTTATGTTTCTCTGAAACTCTCTATTCCTGTAGATTTTAGTTGGATTCTTTATTCTCTTGATCGCCTTTTGATATGGTGTTTGATAAGGGTTCAGAACTTGCTGGATGGAGAAGAGGTTGAATACATTTTGCTTGTACATAGTAGGTACAGGGGCTGGGCACTATGTACTTTTCTTGACTACTTTATCAGAAGTAAAGCTTTTTGAATGTAACTTAAAATGGACAAAAAGATGACAAGTTATACTTTTGGTTTTTGTGTTTTTTTTCTGAGGGGGGGTCAGTTCACTACAAGTTGTGTGAGACTGTTAACTTTGTACTGTACATTTTTGTAGTTCTCCCAATAAAATTATTTGAAAAAAAAAAAAATCCACTAGAATGTGCTCCATGTGGTTGTCATTGAGCTCCCTTGTAAGTCCTGCTTCTTCAGAAAGTTTATGTGCTCACAAAATGCAGACACATGCCTTCATTCCTTCTGAAAAGAAAACAAAGCAGCATATTTCTCTAATAGTCTTTCAGGTTTAACCTCAGATTCCAGGCTAAGAAAAACTTAAACAGAAGACCATTTAAAGACCTATATAATTAATTTCTAAATGCTCTGTTTAGAAAATAAGTTAATAAAAGAGATCTAACCACAAATGGCCAGTCTAATAGTTTTAGATCTTAGTTGTCGTTACAGCATCCTCCGACATACGTCTCCTGGAAGTATACTGGAGTTTATTTAGTTTCAAGTGAATTTTGGCCCACAAAAGCTGATCTAAACACAGGGTTGTTCTACATGTCAGCAATTTCCTGTTTAATGGTGCTGTAAGGACTGCTAGCATTCCAGCACTCGAATCCTTTTATCCCGGTTTAAAAGGTGTGGTTCTGTAAGCACACACTAGCAGATAGTGGCTCTCGGTCAGGCCAGGGTGAGCCAGCTGACGCGTTTAGCCTGTTTTGTCTTTTGCCCTCGTTTTGAAGACTCCAAATGATTTCAGTAGTATAGTACATTTGATTAGTTATCAGCACTGGCAAGTCATTAAGAAAATAAAGGGTCCGGAATCAATCTAGTGCCAAGAGCTCAGGGCAAAGATAAGAGGAGTGATAGCATCTCTGAGCAAATATTTACAGAGTCCTGCTGCATTTCATAATGAAGTGTTTATCACAGGACCCAGTGCACTGCTCTGAGCCAAGTAGGCTGTACTTATGAGTGTGTGTGTACTTTAATCTCTATTGCCATTATGGTGTGCATGTTTAAGGGCATTATTGGAATATTTCTTCTTAGTATTTTTGAGTTACAATGAAAAGTTTGAGACTTTTAAACGGTGGTTAAAGCGTGGGCCTAAAGGTTCTACAATGACAGGAAATACTCTTGACTTCTGATTATGGCAGGAAGAGCCCAGTTCCTCACCCACGCCCATTTCCATCCCTTCTCTCCTCTGCTGTTTTTGTCATTTATTTATGAGAGCTGTTGGTTATCTGTCGGTCCATTCAGCTCCTGGAAGTCTTTGCTATTTGTGCCCCAATGTTTTCCCGACTAGTGGCGGGGCTTCCTGAAACCCTGGTCAGAAAGAAAAGGGCCTGCTGTTATGTCTGTGTGTGTTGAAATCTTACAGCTGAGGTGGCTAATTGAAGTCCAGGAACCAAAATATGGAGCTGTAAGATATGAATGCAGTGAAATAGCCATTCTGATGTGGAAACTCTCGACATATAGGGTGACATGTTACCTGCTTCTGCTTTTTTTCCACAGTAATCCAGTAAAGGTTGAATACTTGAACCATGACAGTCCCATATTTTGTACTCTAGAAGTACTGCTCCTTCCTATAACCCCTCAGCCTCTACACTACACAAATATTTATGCGCCATGTGCGTGAGGTCAGTGTTTACAGTTGGATGGCCACTGGGCCTGAGCCTTGACGACATCCATAAACGGCCGAATAAACGAGTGTGTATGTGTCTAATAAGCCATTTCCTCTCGCTCATCCTTCAATACACTAACAGTGCTAACACACATGCATTGTACAGACATGTACATGAATCCTCAAGCTAATAAATATAATAACTGTGTATGAATATAATTGTTCATTGATTATAAACACATATTTGTATATTATGACACTGAGTGGCATTACCTTTGGGTCTACAATCAGGACAGAGGGACCAACATACACACAGTTTGGGCAAATTAATTGGTCATATTTACTGATAGTTACCAGTCAAACCAGACCTCCTAGTCAGAGCTACTATAAAGGTTGGGAAGGTCAAGGTTATACCAAAGGACCTGTGTAGTATTCCTCCATGTATACCCTGAAATAAAATGGTGTATCTGAGGATCATGGTGCAACACATGACAATATAATAATTCAGTATGCGAGACTACATAAAGTGCAGATAACATGACAAGGGGCTCAGGAGACTAAAAAAGTTCTTAAATTCCTGTATTTGTATTCCTGTAATTTTTAAGAAGTTATATAGTTTTAATATCATTTATACATATATATTATTTTATTCTATTTTTTTCAGTAACCTTATTATTTTGGTCAGGGTTGGTGTTGTTCTTTTCTTTTGCTTCTTCTTTTCTTCTTCCTGTTTTTGTACCTTCTCTCTTGCTTACTTACTCATGAGCCACTAGGCGGATTGGCTATTTTAAATTGCCCCTAGGTGTGTGTGTGTGTGTGTGTGTGTGTGTGTGTGTGTGTGAGATTGTTTTTCTATGTTTGTGAAGACCAAGAATTCGCACAAGAATAGAAATATCTGATAATTTTGACTTTGTGAGGATTTATTTATAAAATAAATAGACAGATCGATAGATAGATAGATAGAGTCTCATTAATAAGCATGTGTGTGGAAATAAAATAAAATAAAATAATATCCTTACTCTGTAATAATATTTGAGGTCAGATGTGATGCCAGAAAGAAACAGACTCTGGCATTTATTATTGTGTACACTTGCTGTAACATATTAGAGTGAGGTACGCATTTACACTACTGCTATATGGATGTGAATCAGGATATGGCATGTGCCAATATGTAGCCCTTCTATTATATAAAATCCGGTAATGTTCGGAGAATCAGTTCCTCATGTCGCCTATTCACATGTAGCACACCACGGCTAACTATCTCCAGGCAAGTGTGTTGACCACACACACTTGTTGTGTGTGTGTGTTGCTAGTGTGTGTTTCGCAGAGGTTAAAATTACTTTTGCGTGTACAAGCACAGTGGCCAATAAGTGGTTCACTATATCCTGGTGTGATCAGCACAGGTCATCAACACACCTGCTCACTTGTGAATTTTCTGGACAATGACCTGCTGTATATATACGTGGCCTCAGTTGGACATTTCACAGACTTTGGATTGAGAGCAGGCAGAGAAAAGTCTGTTTAATGTCCGGTCCAACTGATTTGGATTCTTCCGTTACATCTCCACCTCGTCCTCCTCTGCCTAGATGTTCAGGGCTGCAATGCATGTGTAAAAGTGGCATGTGTCATATGTTTTTTTTCGGTCTTGCTCGATGGGTGTGACTCAACACGCACCCCCCAAGGATGTGTTTGAGGTTTACACAGTGTAATTATCAAAGTAGAATACTATGATACTGATGTGTTGGGTAAAAAATTTCCAGACATGAGTACTGTAGGACAGCCCAAATGCACAGCTTGTACAATGACGCAAGATTGAGTCTCACCCCTGTTCCACTTGATTCGGTTTAATTACCGACATGAATCAAATGTCCTGTTAATGACATGAGTATTCCAAAGTGGGGAGCAGACAAGGCAGTAAATCCTTACCACTCGAGGTAAGAGCCTCTTATGTAGTTATGTACACACAAACACATCACCAGTACACAGCAGCACACAGTGTCTCTCCCAGACATACACAGTGCATACACATGTTAAGGAATTCAAAGGTTGCGATGCAGCATTTGACCATAAGTGACGTCTTTATTTGAAAAAAAAAAAAATGTAATGGCCGTATTTACTCAGCGGTCAGTGTGTGTGTGTGTCTGTGTGTGTGTGTGTGTGTGTGACTGTGTGTGCATGTGCGTGTGTCTTTGTCTGTATGTCTGTATGTACCACAAGCTGATTACATATAATTTTGGAACATGTTTATACTGTACACATGCAGCTTTTATTTACAAAGTTGCATGTGACACATGTGGACGTATCATGGCTTTATCAGGTTCCATAGGTTCTGACCTACATCTCTGAGGACGATATAGAAATTACTTTAAGGCGGAAAAGTTCATGAGACTTGAGAGACCTTTCTTTCTCAGAGGGATTACCATCTACTCCCACTCAATTTTTTTTATTTTCATTTGCTTTCATTCTTTTATTTCTTGACCTTTAAAATTATCTTTCCTCTCACCTCAGTATGTCGACAGTCAAACCAGATGTGTGATGATTAAGTTCTGCACTGCAGCTATATAGCTTAAGGGAAGGAAGCCAATTTACTATTATTCAGTCTGAATTCCTTACAACGCATTGGGTTATGACTAATCTCTATTAACACTGCTTATGTGGTTTTAGAAAACACTTTTAGATTCTCCTAGCCTATCCTGGGAACACTGGGTGTAAAGCAGGAATACACCCAGGATGTCACACCAGTCCATGCACACACTTTCACACACAGGTCTAAGTTACCATAGTCCGTTTTCCTACTGGTATAATGAAGGTGAAGGGTAAACAGGAAACCTGGAAGACACCCACAAAGACACATGTGAAAACTCTACACAGACAGTAACCGGAGCTCAGGATTGAATCTGATACCCTGCAGCTGTGAGGTGGCAATGCTACTCAATGCACCACCAGATTTGAAGTTTGAAAGTTTACATTTGAAGATGTTTGTTTATATATTGACAAACACGTATAAACTTCCCTACGTCTTAAACTTTGCATACAAAACTAAACACACCAGCTGTTACACACCAAGCATGTCTTGGCTGATCAATATAGAATAGAGCTAAGGATTTTAAGCGTGTGTAAAGTTCATTTTTGGCCGCACTAGGAAGCCAACTGAGTAGTAGTGAACAGTCGTGAAAGAGTAAAAGTCAGTCAAGAGGCTGCTATTATTGACCCTTAAATACCCAGCTTGCACCCTTTAAAGTCCAGCTAGCTAAATGAGGTCACACCTTGTGAGAGATCCAATAAAAGAGGTGTCTTTAAATAAACCCTGACCTATAACCACACACACTCGCACACATATACACACACACACCACAAATAAACTCCTATCTCCTGGTTGGCACACTCCTTGAGCTCTGACACTGAAACTTTCCGACACACAGTAATGCACACAAACAGACACACATAAGAAGGTACTACTACACGTATTTCTATTCTGTTTAGATCTAATCGAAAAAACACGCACATGTACCATTCTAATACGCCCACATTTACACACTATAGAAACAGAGCAGTATAGTATGGAAGTGCACATATGTCTGTCTTTACGTCTGTTTGTAACAGGCTATTAACACAGCTCATGCAAAGCGGGTAGACTTCATGCTCCGACTTGCGCACCTCCAATATATTTTTGTAGTACAAACACAGCATGCCTCATTGGTTTGGGTCAAACCTTGTAGACTGGTAGCAACTGCATACAAAAGGTATTTCTTGGAGCTATAGTTCAGCGTGTGAAACATTTGAGGTTTGTTGCCTGCACCATGCTAGGTCAGGAATGCAGTGGGGCACAGTTGCGGCTAGTCGTAGTGCTAAATCATCCTTGGCTCATGGTTGATTTACGACTCCGATATAAGTAGGCCGTATAGTTTACTGTGAATTTTGTTCAGTGTGCTCTCTAGTTTTTGCATTAGAGTCAGCGCTACAGAGTCATCAATGAGTCCTTCACAGGTTACATGACCAGTCAGGGCACAGGCTGCCACATAGATAGTCTTTATGCCGAATCTAAGGCAGGTCATTCATGAAGCAGAGCTTACTGGCTATTTGTGTGTGTGTGTAAGTGTATGTGCTTGTACAGTGACTGTACACTACCTCCTCTCGAGTAAACAGTCCCCTCTCTGTCGGACTACTGTACACTTAGCCAACTCACACTCTTAATGTACACACAAAC
Source organism: Duopalatinus emarginatus (assembly GCA_028565595.1). Lineage (NCBI taxonomy): Eukaryota > Metazoa > Chordata > Actinopteri > Siluriformes > Pimelodidae > Duopalatinus > Duopalatinus emarginatus. The sequence continues at coordinate 9,588,256 of JAOVVF010000039.1, read as the reverse complement.
ACACACAATGCAAGCCCACACATATTTTCTTCATTTTGATGAATATTATTTGCCACATTAACATTCTTATAACAATGTAACCTTCACCTTTATTTCATTTATTCAATTACTTCCTTTCTACTTATCTGTGAATATCTTTTATTATCCATGCTTATCTGTCTTTCACATTTTCTATTACCCACACATTTATTCCTGCTGGGAAGGTCAGTCACAAACCTGCCGATACACATCCATACACGTTCACCTGACCCTGATTGTGCTTGATCTGAGAAGTTACTTTAGTCTGACACCATGAGAAAGAAATACATCGACCCTGATCTGATGCTCATGCAGCATGTCTTCCATGGCCTTTATTGTAATAGAGGAACTTTAACGTTAAGCCTCTTTAACTTACTCAATTATTTAACTCACTCAGGAACTGAAACAGACAAACATTGTCTCCAAGTGTTTTCTGTGTTAAGGCTCGAACGAGAAGATTATTTAACAATAACAACAGCATTACTATTCATTGTCCCATGATTACCTGCTGACTCATATAAAATGTTGTAAGGTTGCTGTGAAACTGTGAGGTCATGCAGTGTTTAAAATTCAGAGAAATCAATATCACTCCTAAGAATTTGCAAGAATGCTGTTGGAGATCCAGACCCATCTGTTTGGAGAGGCATCTCTTCCTCTCATCGCATGATTTTACTGCGACCCATGTGGGGTTCAGCGGAAATGAAAGGTGGAGATTTTTGCCCAGATAATGCTCCAATTTGGTTGGCCTGTGAATGTTTGTAAAGCCTCATGCCACAACTGCTTTTGCTTGGCTTGACCATGTTTTAGTGTTCCTCTCTCATTCCTGGCCTTTTCCTTGCCCTGCTTGCCAGGCATTTATAAGCTAGGTTTTGTATAAATAATTTATCCAATGACCCGAGTTTCATTTTTTTGGAAAAATATGGAGTATTGCATGACTGGTTGAGGGTTTTGGCTCTGCTCAGTTGGACCGAGTTCCTGTCTTACAACAGCATGTTATATTCATCAAGGTGATTTCCAGTGCTGACAGTTTACAGTATTTTTTTTATTCTGCATTAAAGAGGTAAAGCAAACTCTGGGTTATAGGCGGCTACCTAATCAGATGTGGAGCATAGTGAGAGAGAGAGTGTGTGTATTTGTAAAGGCGGTGGCGTCATGCCTATTGACTTTAGACAATGCAACTCAACTTTCTACTGAGGTAAAAAATATTTAGATTAGACCTGGTTAAACTGTAAACACTTCATTTGGCCAATCCAATTATAAAGAGTCTTTTCAGAAAAAAAAAAAAACAGTGGGCGTTTCTCAAAAAGTTATCATTTCTTAATCATGTAGGGGTTTCCCAGTTGTTGTACGAGTAATTGAAGGCAACAGGATGTGAAAACAGTTTGTACTGTTCTATTAGTATTGGTGGAATGTTAAATTAAACACAACTCATCTGTGAATTAGATTCAAAATTAAGTCATCATGCTAGGTTGCTATAAATTAGCCTGTTGCTAAAATGGATGCTAGACATTCTAGCCAGCTATAGAACATTTAGTCTGTATTATTATTATTATTATTATTATTATTATTATTATTATTATTATTATAATTCATTGTATGTGTACTTAATCATAAGTGTTGTAGTAACATTCTGAATGTGTAAACCATATTATTCATATTATCAATGAAGGTGCCACAAAAGTGTTATTAGGGTGGAACTGGTTTCCAGCTTTTTTATTACTTGACCAAATTAATCAACGACTGGTTGTGTTATTTACTTAAACGATTTCATGTGATTTCATGTTTTACCTCAGTTATCACATTGTAAATCTCTAGTATACCAGCTTGACCAGCCCAGTTTGTGGGTTGCCAGTTTACAGCTGGTTACAACTTGCTGTATTTTTCATGTTATTTCCCAGTGTCATTATCTGACATCTAATCTAGCTGACTATGACTACCAAGATAGCTAATTAGACATGGCCCAGATCTGACCCATTTTAATATTTTATCTGGCCCACATATACACTCGTGGACAAAATTGTTGGTACCCCTCGGTTAATGAAAGAAAAACCCACAGTGGTAACAGAAATAACTTAAATCTGACA
>JAOVVF010000039.1:9554490-9568481 GCA_028565595.1 Duopalatinus emarginatus | reverse complement strand
ACAGTAAACTAAATATAGGGAGGGGGTAGTGCAGGTAGCCCACTGGTAGTGGGAGCAGTAAGGTGCAGTTATGTCTAGTGTAAACCAGTGTAAACCAGTGCCAGATGTTAAAAAGTTTTCTCGGGTGAATGATATGGCTAGATATTGATATCAATACAGGGACTGACACCTTGCCTTTGTTACTAGGTCCTGAAAATGGGTCCAGTCCCAAATAGCAATTTTATAACTGTACAATATGTATAATACTTTGTATAATTTATTTTAACATTGCTAAATGTTACCTGCTAAATTCTCAGTCATATAAGAAGGAATACAGTGAGTAAAGAGTAAACGTTATTGACCTACTGTGCACACAGTGAAACACACATGCTATTGGACACACCTGGTGTTTGGGGCAGCCCCTATCCATGGCACTTAGGGAGCAGTTAAGGGGTTGGAGGCCTTGTTTAAATGTACTTCAGCTGTGATTTGTTTGTATGGTGGTCAAATTGGCAACCTTCAGATTGTAAGACCAGTTCCCTAACCTTTAGCCACTGTAACTTTAAGTGAAATTGAATGATAGGTGGAAGATGGCTGTGGTCCATTTAGTCCATGCACATTTAAGTGTTTCATCAAATTTATTAGGTTCCTTTATACATATATTGCATTGTGCACTACTGGCTTCAAGCCTGATAAAATGGAACACTTTGATCTCCTAGACAACCAATATGCAAAGTACACTAAAGTCAAAAATCTAAAAATACAACATACACATATGTAAGCTTTATTATTTTTGGGCATAATGTGGTCTTTTTTCTCTGCATGCCTTTACAATGTGTTTGTGTAACGTTATATTAGATGGTGGATCATCAGCATTATTGTATTGTGGTAGATGCATGCTGCATGCTTATTGGCTCACTGATGCTGATAAAAATTTGCTTCTTAGGTATCAAAAAAGGCATTTTTCCCCTACACTTGATAGTATCTAAGCAATTCTTTTATTGGCATAACAGTATCATAACAGCATGGGCCCCAGTCCTAGTCACCAACTCTGGAAAAAAACTGGTATTGAATGTGTTTCTGAGTAATAAACACCCTGGATGTCCTGCTGTGTCTCTTTGTAGTGTGGCTGGGGGACAAACCTATCAGTAGGACTCAACAGTCTCTCCTCTGCCCTTGTAGATTTGGCCTCTCTTGATAAGCAATCAGTCCTAAATATAGTGAGCTACCAAAGCCAAAGGCTATTTTCTTCATCCAGTCCAGGGTGTAGAATGGGGGTTGTATTGGGAATGTCCTATCAGCAAACAGATACACTGTGCATTTTTACAGCAGATGTTGACACATGCTTAATGTAGATCAAGCCTGTCTAAGACATCAAAACTGAGGTTTTGTGTATGTGTGCGTGTGAGTGTGGTTGGAATTGGCTGGGGTGTGTGTGTATGTGTGTGTGTGTGTGTGCATGTTTTCATATTTTAGGGCTATGTCTATTGATAGTTTTGACCTTGTGAGCATATTTGGCTGGACCCCACAGAAAAAATATATGATTTTGGTTTTCTTGAGGTTATTAAGGTTAAGATTAGGGCTAGATTTAGGTGTCAGCATAACAATAAATAGCTGCCTTAATCATTTGGACAGTAAAGGTTCCTTAGAAGGATCCTTCACATAGCCCAGGGATGTCTTTTCTCTGCCTCTGCTTGTTTCATGTTATAGCTGCAGGTTGAATTTGTCTGCTGCCTGTGACAAAGCTCCAGACCTAATTTTGAACTGCAGATTTCCCTAAACCTTCCCTAAGCTGTTCCTAATGATATTGCTGCCGGTTCCAGCTACACCAATCTAAATTAGACCATGTTAGATCATGTCACACAAGTCTGCTGTGTTTTCAGTTTATTATTATTTTGTGTCTTATAATAAATAGTTTATTTTTATTTTTTAGTCTTATACCGACTTTTAAAGAGACATAAAACGAGACCTATAAAACTCTAAACAACAACAACAACAATAATAATTCTTTCTTTTTTTTATTATGGGAAAGTGTGTGTCCATGCATGTGTGTGTGTCTTTTGGGTCTGGGTGGGTGGTACCTCATAAGCTACCACTATATGTGTTTATTCCTTTATGGTTTCAGTTGACTGATGCTAGATTTTAGCTGTCAACACCCTTCCCCCCAAAATCACACACACACACACACACACACACACACACACACACACACACACACACACACACACACACATGAAATAAAGCTGTGTTTTAAAGATTGATGGGGGCAGCTGAAAGATTTAGCGGTGTTTTCTAAGGCTATCTGGGTCACACCTCTGTATTGAGTGCCTTCAGAACATTACAGATAGTGCATGTGATAACCTTTAACCTGACAGGCCTTCATTTTACAGGCACACACACACATTAATGCAATTTGACTATACTGCAACATATTCAAACTCAGTATTATAAATAACCAAGTGTGGACAGTATGGAACACCTTCTTTGTGCTGGTCAGGGCCATTTCTTTCAGTACCATTACCCATTCAGGCAAAATCAACAGATACATTTCAGTACACAATGCAATGTTGAGTAAAAACCTGAACAGAAGACAGGAGAGATGCCAAGAAATTATAAGACAAAAGGCCGTTTTCCCCAAGTGGGTAAAGTATCAGTACTTTGGCAGTAGGAAACTGGAACTGCACCTTTTCTATTGTCCAGCAATCCTGAACCAAGATGATCCAGTTGTATGGTTTTTGGCAACAATTTCTAACAATGACTGATATAGACCCTGTGATTCTCAAAACACATACCTCGTTATCAAAATAACAAAATAATAATAAAAATAATAGCAACATAAAATAAAATGCACACAATAGGGCAGCAACATGGTCACTAACAAAAAAAATCACAGTGTAAATCCATCCTAAAGACTTTGTCAGAAAACAGAAAGCAGTAAAACTGGAGACTTCTTACAAAAAAAACCTCCATAAGGCTCCCTAACTCAAGCCACGGCTGCTCTCACATACTATGTGTGGTGGAAGGTCTCTCATATAAGTCCCTGTGTAAATTATTGCTATAAAAAGCATACTGTATATGACCAGCACATTAATATAGCCAGAACTATGTCAAGTTACTGTTGTAGAACCTATCCATATAATCCATACCTTCTGACCAATCAAAAGGATCCAAGAGTGCTGCTGGTGTTAACTAATGGAGACATCATTAATTTAGTCACACCAAAAACATACTAAATCAAATATCTACAAGGCATATAAATCTATAAACTTAGTTCATGTTAAACTTTACAATGGGATCACATTAATGGTTGTTGTTGTGACTGGGATCAATGAAGTCTACTGTAAAACAATCATGCTTCCTGTTTGGGACATTTATTAGCATGTGGAAAAAAAACATAAAATTTTAGGACATGACAAAGAACAAGGCAGCTAAAAGAAAAGGAGAGTGACAACAATAAGCAGCTGAAACTCTAACAGCTGGATGATGATTCAGTCTCCGTGTGATGAATTTCAACATGAATGTCTACACTCTCCATCTCGTCACAGCCTCCTCACTCGGGACTTGACCAGAACAGCTTGGCTGAACTTTACCATAGCAGTCAACTTGACCACCGTGTTGCTCGCCAGAACCGCAGTGAGGCTTCCATTACTGGGTAGGCCCTACCTGATTGTCTCCAAGGGGATGAAATAAGCATTTTGGCTCGCCGAGACAGTGTGGCAGGAAGAGATGCATTCTGGGAACTGTGGTTGCCAGCGGGGGGGTGGGGTGCTGGATGAGAGATGAAGGGAGTGGCCCCCTTGGCGTGGTTTACGGCTCGCTTGTCATTGCTGCAGGCACACTGGCAAGACAACCAGCATTTTCCCTCGGGTTCAGTGTTCGTACTGAACAAAATCCTGGAGTGGGCTGTCATTTCTGCAACCTCCAGCTTCTCTTAAACACGTCTATTTTATGTTGTTACTTCCTCAGTTTGCGTGTCACTGTGTGTTTCAATTTAACTCTGAGGGCAGCCATAACAACATCCCAAGCTTCTTTTCTTAGCCACTGACATTTTGATTAGCATGTGTTTTTGGTGATAGCAAGACCGTGGGTAAATCTCAGTGCTTGCTTGTTTGATACCTCTTGGTGTGTCCTTGAGTGTTTGAACAGAGTTTAGTCTGGAATGAGATTCTTTTTTCTCTCTCTCTGCTGAGGTCTTAGAAGAAGGTTCTTGCTGATTGGCTTATCAAGAAGGGCCAAGCTTTATAACCCAACCTGTCCTAACCTGCAGATCAGTAGCACTGTTCATCACATTGTGCTTGGGTGTTGTAATGTTTGTTTTATTGCCTCTGGGATTAAGGAATGATTCCAAGGTATTACTGATGTGTGGGGCGATCCATAACCCCTGGGTTGGGCAGGTAACTAGAAAAATATTGCGGATTCAGGCGGGGCAGGTCAAAAAATTACAATGCGGCATTTCAACTAAAGTTATGAATCATGACCTTAGTAAAGTTACATCCTGTATATTTTATTACAGTAACATATGAATACATTTGAAGCTAACGTGACCTTTTACTCTATGACTTGGATTCCATCACTATATAGCCTAAAGTTGGTGGTTTGCAGGCCAGGTTGTGTATGTTGATTAATATTAATATGTTTGCAGGTTGGCCCAATAACAGGTCGGGATAAGTGCAGATGCAAAGCTGTGTTTTGACAGTGAAACAGATGGTTGTTTAATGTTGTGTCTGTGAGTGGGTGTGATAATTCCTAAATGTCAGAACATTTTATTGACTAATATAATGTGTTGCACTGAGGAAGATAATATTAATGTGGACGAAAGAGCTGCTTCTATTTTCGATATATCATTTACCTGTGTCTGTTTCTCTGAGCTTGTTTCTCCCTCTCTTGTCTCAACCCTCTGGATCTCCTATTGTCGTTTTCCCCCTCTTCTCTTCAGGAGTTTGTCCATTTGCTAGGCTGGAAAAACACACACACAGTGGAGTTCTGGTGTCTGAAACATGAGCGGAATGGGAAAAATGAACTGCTGTCTATCAAGCAGGAGCAGCCAGTGTTGGTTCCTTCTAAAATGGAGGCGGTCCTTTTCTTCCGCCCTGCCATCCACTCACAAAAACATTTACAGCCAAGTTTAACGCTGCGATTCTAAACCTATAGTTAAGCCTGGAACTGCTAAAGAGGGATTTTATAAGGCCAGTCCTTGAAAAAGGGATCACATGACAAAATTAGAGACTGCTAAAAATGTCAGACTAGACATGGGAGCATGAAGTATATAACTTTCACGCACTGGAGTTTACGCATTGAATTTGAATCTTATGCAATGAATTATGAGTTGCCAAACTTTTTTTTTTTTTTTTTCCATTTGTAATTCATTTGTAAAATGTAAATGTAAATTTAGTAATCAATATCTTCAACATACAGTGGCCTCTATTTTAAAAGGCCTCATTATGAGCTCAGACATCATCAAGGTCGAAGTGTGTTTTGGACGACTTTGCTCTGAACTTATGGGCTTCAGGCTTCTTTGTGCCATGCAAGCCTTGGCAGTTGTGCAGTGTATAAGAGCTGTGTGAGAAGAATGGACACAGACAGAGAAAAAAAGAGAAAGAGAGAGAGCAAGAGAGCTGCCACCAGTTTACTGCTGCCTCACCACAATCAGCCCACATCTGAATAATGTTCCTATCTTTCTGCTCTGACTAACGTTACTCTGAGGATTCTGCAAAGGTTGAGACGAATACATCCATCATGTGGTTGAAGTCTCCCAAGCCGTACTGTCACAGACCAGAAACCAGAAGTCCTTTACAAACAAAGTGCACTGGCAATGATTAATAGTAGTTTTAGAAAACACAAAGTCGCCTACTCCCTTCATTCTTCCCTCCTTCACACACACTTCTCAAGAAACGTAAACACCAACATTGTTCATTGTTCTCGCTCAGTGTTCCATGCCTGTGGGAACAATAGGGGAGTTCTGGAGATCACTAAAAGCCCTCACTCTGGCTTTTCCTCTACTTGAAATGACATAAGCAGGTGCAAGGATGGACTATCACATTCCCTTACTAATCTTTCTTATTTTGAGCCAACTGTCCAGGCCTCTTTTTTTCTCTCTGCACTTTTCATTTTCTGAGACTATCTATGAATGTCACACACACTCACCTGCAACTGAGTTTGATGTAATAATGCAGTCATGGCCTGCTGCTGTGGCATCAGGCATGCATGTGTGAGTGTGTGCACGTACATGTGCTGATGGCGTTTCACTCAAAGCTCATATTCACCAGACATTAGTGAATAGAAATTAACTGAGCGCTAATGGTCCTTTACCACAGCTGTCTGGAAAAAACAGTGGGAACCCGATCACATACTTTCTTCAGCATACTGTATGTACAAGTACAAAACTGGATCCTTGCTTAAAAGAGAAATAGAGTACTAATTCTCAAGTTAACTGTTCCCTAAAGCCCACTTTCCCTCAATTGGATTACTGTTTGCTGTGATCTACTGCCTGCCACTGAGCCAGTCCATAGCTAGCTGGCAGAGAATGAATAGACATACTAGTTTGCCATCTGTTCCTCAGTGGAAACAAAATAGTCTTTTATGTAGCATTTCTTCACCCAGCTCTGCCTCATATCCTTAAACAAAACTTTTTAGCTGTGCCTGATGCAGTTTTGAACACCAGTTTGATCCTAATTCATGTGGTGTGTGGTGTTGAGGAGAATCTCTCATTCAGCCCCAGTCAGCACAACACTGAGCTGCCAAGACAGTTCTTCTGAATTGAACAAAATTAGAAATTACCTGAGGTGTGCACAAAACCACAACTTACAGTCCCCATTCACTCTTTCTTTATCTGTCATCTCATTGTTTTCTTCTCTTTGACGATTGAATGTCCTACTGTTGGGGCCTATGCAAGGTAGAGCCCTGTGAATGGCCAGGCCGTACAAACAGGTAAATCTCTGGAGGAACAAAATTGCCTCAGACTTGACCTATATTCCTTATACACTGGCTCAGTGCTTAACAGATACACTTTACTGCACCACTGGAGCTTAGAAGGGCTTGGAATCTAAGCTTTTGACCTGCTGATAATGACCTTTAATCTTGGTTTAAGTCCGTTATTTACACAGAATTGTTTTAACTAGCCATACCTGGTGTAATTATTTATCTTTTCCATAAAGCGAGATGGGATAAATTAAATCACTATGGATTAGGTTACCACAACAAAAGCAAAGCAGTGCTTAATAAACTCTGTAATCATTTGATGACTCAGTTGGTGATTCAGACATGTCCTGCGGTAAAAAAACAACAACTTGATTGTCTGCCCAAATCAGTTCATGCCCAGTTCATCTACATAGCACTGTAAACAATGTACATTGTACCAAAGCAGCTTTGCAGAAATATACTGTATATAATTTATATAAATATACTGTATATTAAAATATACTGTATATGCTTTTACTTTTATATAAATTTTATCTTAAGTTAGAGGAAAGTTAGAGGAAACACTGGCAAGGAGGAGCATTGAGAGGAACCAAACTTAAAAAGGAATCCATCTTCATTTGGGTAACATGAATAGTGCAATTGTAAAATTGTCTCCCGCTATAAAAAAAAGTGCAAATAAAATAATACAGGATACTTCGCAACTGTAGAACCACTTGATCGATGTGAACACTATGTGCTATTACAACTATACACTATATACACCTGCAAATACAAATACATATACAAATGCAAGTGCTTTATTAAACAAATCACACAACAGAATCCAAAAAAATAATTCAATCTCAGAACCGTGAAACAGGCTATGGTCAGGTGATCAGCAATCAGGCATAACAAGTCAGAAACAAGGCTTAAGTTCAGCTGGGAGTCAAAACCTAGAATGACATGTCTAAACTTGTGAAATGGTGCATGGTGCAAGCAGTGTGCTATCCTTATACTTCACACTGAACACAAGAAACACAGCGGTTTAAATGTACATACCAAGGACCATAGCAAACTCAAAGCAGGTGAACATAATGAACATAATCAGAAAACATAAAACAGGTAGGATAAACACAACTACACACTCCATTTATGTAACTCCAAATGGGCCTACCTAGCCCCACTGGCACTGATGTAAAATGATACCATAAAATTAAAAACCTCTATCACTTCAGTAGGCCAGGTTTAGGGTGGAAGATGACTGACTTGTGGGTGACAGCCTGGTTTTTTATCATACATTTACCTTTACAAACTAGAGTGGTATCACCATGTAAGAAAAACTGTCCAGTAGTTCAGTGGTGCATATTCTCTGTTGATGTCAGTGACATGCATTTATGGCACATATTTACTTGATGTAGCCCATTAGAATGGAAAATTGTTCACTTTTTAAAATTTTTATAGATTATTTTATTTACCTTCTGGTCTGATTAGTGAAATGTTCTTGTTTGTTAAAACAACAAGACAACAACAAAACAACAAGAGAATTGGAGAAGCATGGTTTTATACTATAACAAAAAAAAAAAAAGTGCCATCTGATGCTGTATCTAATCAGAGTCTCTGATCCTGGTCAGAATGTTAAAAAAAAAACAGAACCACTTTAAATAGATGTGTCTGATTTACCAACTGCACTGCTTTTAGTTACTATCATGTTTCAAAGAAATACTTTCTATTCTATACAATTTTGTTAAACCTCCATAGTATGCATTAGAAATCAAAGGCCTCATCTTCTCTCATCCACTCAATTCTTGCCTGCTACACATAAATCAAACAGGCTTAGCTTAGTATCCAGTCTTTTTAGTCTGGTATGAAAATGAAAATCCTATAAGCTCATCAATGTCGAAAAAAAATCTTGCCCATCTCTGCTACAGAACGTACTTAGAGCTGTAGTCATGAATTTGAAGTAAGCAAAGACATATATAAAATTAGATATTATTTTCTTCATCTAATTTGAAACAGCAGGCTGTCTCTAATTTGCTTATGTTAACTGCTATATAGCTAGCCTGTTTTCTTTGCTAATATCAGGTTAGACTAGTATCAATGTTAGTTAGCATAATTGTCTAGGCAGGAAGGACAATACTAACTTATGGTAAAAGATGTCTTACATGACAGCGTGACACTGACTCAATTTCATCACTTTTATTATTTTTTTTATTTAAACCAGCAAATATTTCTTTCGAACAGAGAATATAAGCACACTCTCCTCTGTATTCTGAGTTAGCCAGCTCTGCTACTTCTGGCGCTTGTAACCAACAGACTAACTATGGCATTTTTAATTTGTTTGCTATGAGACTTACCCTTTCAACAACTTTGTTCAGATTATTCTGGCATCCTGTCATACATCAACAGCTAAAAGGGTGAATGGCTTTAAACTATACGTTTCAAGTTAGACGTTTATCGTCTGCTTTGATAAAAAAAAATGATAACATTTGCTTCATGCATTTTAGTATATCTACCTCTAATGTAAATCTGCTGGACATCTTACATGGTGAAAAAAACCCAAATGTCTCTGGCCTAGCCACCAAAAGAGTGAATGCCAAACCACTGTTTCATAGTAAGCTCCTCAATTTGTTTCCTCAGCTGGAGGATCTCCTCTCTGAGAGACATGTTTTCATCACGAGCTGAGTCAGCAACTTAAAGATACTTTCTTATTCCTTTTTCCTCCCCTGAAGCTAGGAAATGTTTATGATAAGCTATATGATACATTTTTTAGGGGGGAGTTAAAATGGCGTAGACACATAAGAGTAAAAATAGTCATTCGGAATAATGTATTTTAGTTAATTTTATAATAAGTGTGTTCATAGGGTAAACATCATCAGTTAACTGAATGTTTACTACATCTGTAGCTCTTTTTAATAATACAGCAGGCCTTCACACTGATTACCCTGACAGTTACTGTTTATACTGTCTAGATGGGGAGGTCATTCTGGGTTAGTGTGTACCCTGTGCATGGTATCCACGCCAACATCAGTGTAACCATGACAACACTGGTAGTGTCTGAGTACTGGAAAGCTGCGATATAATCACGTTTGCTTGTCTCTGTCCTATCCAGCCCAGCAGTGATGCGTCTTACTCAAACAAACTGACATGGTCTCCCCTAGAAAGCAGACTGAATGATTAAACTTGAAATGAAGTTAATATATCTACTGAGGCCTTGTCTCTTTTTTGTTCTGCCTTGGTTTGTCAGTTTTTCCATGGTGAAGTATTTGCATGTGGGGATGTTAATAAAACAATGACAGGAAAGACAGCATAAAAATGAGGGCCAAAGGGAATATGGCATACTGTCATCACTTGCTGCCTGAAGCTTGTGATTGTATTTGTCTGTGCATATCTTTTGTGTGGCTGTGTGTGTGGAATTTTGTGTTCCTAATGTTATAGACCAAATGTCTACATGACTCATAGAAGGTCTAAAAGTGAAAAATGCTATTTAAAGTTTTTTTTAAGTTAGATCTGTCTGTGTTAATTAAATTTACATGATGACTGTGTATGTGCGTGTGAGAGGGGCCTCAATTCCATTCTTCAGTCTCTCACCTAGAGCCCACACTAACCCACACCATCGCTCTGACTCAGTCTGTAATCCTTTTCATATTCTCTTTCATAGCCCCCCACTAGCCTTAGTGACCATCACCTTCACTCTCATATCCTCCTGTGTAACTAGCTCTCATAGAAAGACTCATTTTCCCCTTTGCTTCTTTTATCACTGTGTCTGAGGTTTCCTGTGGAGCCTGCTGAGGAACAATCAGAGGAACCACAGAATCACAGTAGGCCAAAACAATCTGACCCTACAAGGCATCACAAGATGAACATGGAAGCAAAAATTGACAGAGAGAATACAGTTTCCCATTGTGGAGCCATTGCTGACATCTTGAAAATGTTATGATGTGTTGACGCTTTTTGACCATGGCTGAATTCATTAACAGTGTAGTTAAAAAGCAACAGCAGGAGAAAAAAATAAAGAATAAGAGAAGTGCTGTAGAAATTATTTTAATGCTACTGAGAGTTGTAGTACATGATGACACTTGATTTCCCATGCAGTAAGAGTTTATTATGGCAAATTAGAATTATGCAAACCCAAACATTACTGGAAAAGTCTGTCAATAATGACTAGGGCTTTGGGGTGAAAGCACTATAACTCAATCATTCAGTCCCATTCATTCTATCCTGTGCCACACTGGGCTGGTGAAGGTCAGTGGGCAACAGGAAAGGTAATTTCCTATCCAGATAGCACACTCCATCCTAGACAGAGAAAGCATCGGAAACCGGAAAAGTGCTCATCCCCTTACACACAATTACTGTTTATAGTATTTTAGTGTTTTGTGTATTTTTCTTCATTTCCTAGTCCAGTCCTGTTGCAAATCCTTACTGTTGTTAGCATTTCTGTACAGGATTATTGGTGAAAGCTCTCTTCTGGTTTATTATAAAGCATGTGCTTTAGGGTATCCCCTATGAGAATTAACTATGGTTTACCATAGTTTTTTGTTATACCAGTATGGTACTGTAGTAAAACAATGGCAGATTTATAGTATACACATAGTCACAATATAGCACTAATAGTCACAAAGATACTTTAGTAGATCATTGTACAAACTACACAATAACCACAGTTACTCTAAACTACTACAGTAGTTTTTCGTTAGGGTTTGTAATGTATGTAGCGATATCAAACAAAAGAAAATATTAAACTTGTGTTTATTAATATTACACTAAATAAGTGAATATGTCAAAATACCTTCTCTAAAGTGTACAGTTCTCTAAATTACCCGAAGTACCTTTCTGCAACTCTTACACTCACTATTAGACTTACAATATGTACAATTGATAATTTGATGTCAAAGCTACTTTGACAACCAAACAGCTGGATACAAACCAACACCCTACAGGCCGTCTGGAGTAACACTGTGTGACTGACAGGCTCCTTAAATGGCTAAGATTAACTCTAATCTGCCAAAGCCCTACCTGCAGCTCCATAACTAACCCTCCATGGCTGGCTGTTCTCAGAATACAGAACCGTTTGTCCGCTTTGAACCCTGTAAATGAAAGCCCAGCTTCCCTTTGGCGCCAAAAAACAACAGCGGCCCGCCAACTGCAGAACACAGAAGCAGTACCCCTCCCATGACTGGCTCTGAAACACAACTGTCCTGTCACCAATGAAGACATTCATTTCCTTTCACCCCTCCTAAGGGCACTGGACTCTTTTGAGTGCTGCTTCACATGTTTCTCTGAAAGGCCCGGTGCAGGCCTCAAAGCACCCTGGAAAGAGCTCTCAAGCCTGGTGTGTAAAGGAGGATCCACAAAAATGGAACAGAACTCTTCGAGCAGCGGCCCTTGCTGAGCACATTGAGAAACTCACAATGCCAGGATCCGGGGCATTTGGAGAGGCCGGAGAGGGGAGATGCCGGCCTTGGCTTCCAATAGAGGCATCTGCACTGTGCTGCCTGCAGCCGGCCTCCTCTCCATCTCCCCCATTGACAGCTAACTGCTCGCAAAACAAGGACAAATCAAGCATGAATTCCCCTGGCAGGCTTTTCCTTTTTCCTTTCGTTTTGCACTACATTCTTTTCAACGCTCAGTCCCTCCATCTTGTTCTTAATTCACCGTTGCTCTGTTTTTTTTCTCATTGGCCTTCTGTCTATTTCTCTCACTGATTTCCATCTCATATCCACTTTCCTCTCTCTCTCTCTCTCTCTCTCTCTCTCTCTCTCTCTCTCTCTCTTTTGGTCCATGTGAGGGAACGAATCAATAGTTGCACTCTAATGACCAGGATTCCAATAAAATCGCCTTCACATAACAGTTGAATAGAAGTTTGGGATTACAGCCATCCATTGGCTCACACAATCTGTTCTTGTCCCTGAACACACACACACACACACACACACACTATACCACACACCACACTTGTTCATAGTTACAGTGCTCTAGTTCGGTGGCCTATTCATAAGGGTACATGACTAGGGCAGAGGAGTCAGCACGGGTGGCTGTACTGCTGTATTCATGGACCTGAACCACACAAAACAGGGAAATGCCACCCAAGCTTACTCTATAGGCTGGCTACTTTTGTTAGCACCAAATGCTAGCCATTACTGAGCCTCTGAAATGAATGCGCTACAGTGAAAAATATTAATTCTACTTGGGCTTTAGATTTGGTTTTAGCTTTTCGATTTAGGCGATTTAGTGCCAGGTGGCTCACATGTGCCACAAAGTCACAATCCATGCAAGTGAACGTCTCTGCATGCTGACTGATTTTCATTATTCATTTACAGCTCCAGTGTCTGTGGAAAAACGGAAGACTAAATCATTCAGTCTAAGCACAAAGCTTAATGATTGTCTAGATTACAGTGAACAGCAATTATCCACTGAAATTACTTTGTTGTCAAGGACCTGCCTTAATCTGCCTTTAAAAACTGATCTTTAATTACAGTCATGTTCAACTGTGATAAGTTAGTTGGACTGTAAATGACAGAAGCATTTGAGATTTCAGATTTTCAGCATGTCTGCTTTAAAACAGTCCTGCTTCTGCTACCTCGAGCTCAGCTGTGCTCGAAAACATTTCCTTTACTGAAAATAACCTGCAGCATCTAGGAATAACACTTACAGCATATCAAAATAATCTCGGTGTAGTGCTGGAGCAGCGGAGTGTTTGGGTGCAACTCCATGGTCAAATGAAACTCGCCGTCCCAGGGTGTTTGTGATAAAGTCATTAGAGTTACAGCTTGGCTCTGGCCAAAGCAAACATGGCATAAGCGCACAGCCTCACACTGATGGCTTTGCACACACAGTGGAGATTTATGAAAAGTGGAGCACTATTGAAAGCCACCTGTTTTCCTCATCTTGCTCCTTTTCCTTTTTTTGCTCCCCTCTTCTCTCTCCGCTTTCCCGCTCTTTCTTTTTGTTCAGAGAAGCTGACTGCTTGGAAAACACAGACCTTGGTTGCACAATTTTTTCAAGGGTACATTGGGCCCCTGCCACACACGCACACACACACACACACACACACATATACACTTACACACACCCACATTCAGCTACCCCCTCCTCCTCCAGACCCAAGGGATCGCTCA
>JAOVVF010000039.1:9505752-9539354 GCA_028565595.1 Duopalatinus emarginatus | reverse complement strand
GGCCTGAGTTAAAAATAACAAATCTGATAATTTTTTTTTCTTCTGTCCCCTACGTCCTATTCAGCTTTTTCTCTGCCATTTATTTTTATCTCCTCTAATCCAATTTACAGACAGTGGGCCACGGCCTGCTTTCTCCCTGTTGTTTTTTGGGCCATGGTGTCTCTTGCCTCGGCAGGGTCTGGGTTTCCCCCTCTGTTCCAAATGGCAGAAGTTACGATGGGGGCTTATTGTTGCACCCTGAGGAGCTGGGCCCCACTCCAATGAAAAGGCCTTATTGTCCAGAGCCTCCATCAGAGTACATTAATTATAGGCTACAAAGCACAACTCTCTCCCATTCTCTTTCTCTCTCATATCCACACACATACACAGACAACAGCATTTTCTCACCTCTTACTGGCACTCCATAACGCGAGCATGAAGTTGGGATACATATGACTGACCCATAATTAAAGAATTTTCCACTTGTGCAGTCAGGACTAATCTATCTCTTCAGATTAGAAATAAGAGAATATAATAGGGGAATTTGAGGAGGGAGTTCCCAGATGCTGTGATAAGTTAGGAACAGAAAACCAGAGATGTGGAAGTAATGCAATAGAAGAATGTGACCTCTCAAGGCCTGCTAGGCTCCAGACATGCACTGCTGATTTCAAAGGAGGCAAGTAAATACCTGGTTTATTGTGCTTATTAAACAGTGCAGGTATTTAGAGACACGCTCTCCTAATATAAGCTACAAATCAAATGCTCTGGTGAGATCCAGATTGGTAACCTTTTATAACTATAGCACTTAGGTTTCATTTTGACTTTGGGACACACACACACACACACACACACACACACACACACACACACTGCAAAAGTCCAGTTTATGATTGTTTCTTGATATATTCCAGTATGTTCATGCACCATCTTCTTAACTTAATCACATTCATTTACTGCCAATAATGTACTGAGAAACATGTTGGTAAATGTCTCCCATGGTACCATGGGTACTTAAAACTATGTGGTAAACTCACAAGCAGATGTTTTGTTTAGTCAAATCTTAAAGCTGAAAGTGGGGTTCCTCAAAATGGTTGACATTTTAAGTAACTGAGAATACACAATTCAATAACACTATTAACAGCGACAACCAAGACATGGCACAGATAGCATTTAAATCTTACACTCAGATTGTCAGTACGGTCGCAGGTATTTTCCAAGCGATTATGAGAAAATAATGACACTTAATGTAGCCTTTAACACAATTTAAAAATAGAAGAAGATAACAAGATGAAGTGTTACAGTGGATGTACAGTTGTACATGATTTACAGGATGTACATCTATTTTGTCAATCCTCAACATATAACACTTACCAAACAACTGGCTTAATAAAAATAGCTAGATTTCGCCAACAAACTACCACTAATCTACACTTGAGCATTACCTGTTGAGTTATAATTTAGGCTGAGGCTTGAAGTAGCTACCGGGCTGACAGTAGTGTACATCATCACATGTTTTAAGTAGCATTACCATTTAAAACCATCTGTCAAAATATATGGCTACTGCAGGAAGAGGTCAACGACTGTAGCTTTTTCCTATTTTTCCTCCACGTGTGAGGTTGAAATGGCATTAAGGACACTATACTTACCTGTAACATTAAGCTAACATATATTTGAGCAGACACATCTTCATTTCTTTACCTTTACTTTTTTTTTGTTTTTTATGTTTTATGTTGTGGAACAAGTACCATACATTACAAAATACATTAATGAACACTAGGGGGCAGTAAACACACTTGCCCAGAGTGGGGGCAGCCCCAAACCATGGTGCCCAAGCAGCAGTTGGGGTTTGGTGCCTTGTTTAAGGGCACTTCAGTCGTTTATTGTCCAGGGAGCAAACCTTCAGGTCACAAAACCGGTTCCCTAACCACAGTTATTCCAGATGTTCTTTAGAGATGCTTTGCCATGCCTCCCCCTGGACTAGCCAGAGGTTTATGCAACTACATTCCTCTCTCAATCCTTAAATCCAACACCTCCAAAGTCAGGTAACCGGATGAGCCAATGCATTACTGACAGAACTCCAGGTGGGTGACAAATTAAAGGAAAAATCTGTGTTATTTTTTGGGGACTGTTTATTAATTTTGCTAGCATCACTTGTCGTCTTCTTAGAAGCATCACTGCAACTCAATACATTGATAATATTCATAATAAAACATTTCTATCCTGATAAGATGGTCATCCTCAGTATGGATGCACACATCCTCAGGATATAAAGGATCACTGAATGGTTTGATGATTAAAATAAAAACCATATGCTATGGCCTTGACCCTCATCAGATATTAACCCGGTTGGAAACCTTGGAGTCTTGTGTTAGACGGCGTCTAAAAACACCAGCAATACCATGTTTTAGGAGGCTGTTCTGGTGGCATTTGGTGGCCCAAAAATCTTACTATGGCACTTTGTGTTGAATTTCCGATGAATATCTCACCCACTTGTAACTACTATGTCTCTTGTTTATACAGTTCTATATTAGTTTTTTTATGCTGGTAGAAATCCGTTATACAATACTATAATGTCTGTGTACAGTAATGAAGTACTGTATGTTTTGATGTTATGTTGCTTTTGTGAAAAGTGTCAATTATTTTTGGTTTTGTCTCTTATTTGCATATGCATGCTAAAAGTGTAACTTCAAACAACACTTGAACATAGTGTTATGCAGTGCTGTACACATGTAATACTAACGTAAAAAACGAATTCAGCATAGTGAAATAATGTTGCGTCTGTTTGTCTTCAGACAGCAAGGCGCAAACAGTGTTTTAGTGTGAGATGTATACATTAGAAATGTGTGGGTTTACTGTGGACTGAGTCTGGCCAACAGATGGTTAGAGAAAGACATTTGGGAGCGGGACAAATGAGGAAGAATCTGTTATACTTTAAAGCAAACTTTCTTTCCCTTCCTTCTCTTCTGGTGCTGGCCTTACTTTCCCCTGAGTGTTCATTACATAACATATTTCCACCTCCCTTCCCTCCCTCTTCCCCCACTGGCAGGCTCATTTAACCCAGGCCCCCACCCCCCACCCCCCACCCCCCAAACACCACACACGCACACACATGCACACACTTCAGCCCACACCATTCAATCCCTCTTCAGTGCATAAGCTGTGAAATATTTTCAGGCCCTAGATCTGGGCTGCAGATAGAACAACTCAAAACTTTTCCTGGCCAGGTTTCTTTTTGTCAGTCTCTCAATCTTTCTCTTTTTTGCACCCTTTTTCTCTGCTTTCATCCTTGCTTTCATCAGCTCCACACACAAGCTGATGCATTAATCAGGTCACTTTGTCACCCTGTCAGTGCTCTGGTTTATATCACTGATGGTGATACTCTTTTGCCTCCATTCCCATAATGCACTGCTGCAATGGTGGTGATTACAGAGGAGGGCTTCTCTCTCTCTCTCTCACTCTCTCTCTCTCTCTCTGAACTGTCTAGGGCCGCATTCTGCACAGCTATGTCAGCCTGTCTCACTGTAGAGGACAGAGACAAAAAGCACCAACCAATTTGTAAAGAATGCATTATGCATGTTATGTAAGTTGGCATGAATTGCAAAAATTGTTGCTATGAACAATTATAAGCACACACACACACACACACACTGGTTGTTTGTATGCTACCAGTGTTATACTAAGTAAAAATTCATTATTAACAATATACCCAAATTGATCATGTTTATATTTAAAATCCAGTGGCTTCTGATTATGTGGGCTCTCTGCTGGTGCTGATGGTATGTGCTCCAGGATCAGCGGGTCTATATGAAGAGTGTGAAATATTCAGCAGTGGTTCTGAATTCACACACAGTTCATTTATTAATACAAAAATATTTATGATCTTTCGATGGGTTACCATTACCGAAATTAGCATTTAAGGGCTGGAACGGACATTAGATGCTCTCACACATTAGGTAGTTAGAACTGGATGTAACAAATAAAGTGTAGAACACCCACAGAGAAAACCAGACAGAGAGATAAGTAGATTTTATGTAAAACATAAAACCTGACAGTTACAGTATACTATTACTACTACTGCTACTGCTACTACTACCACCACCACCACTACTACTACTACTACTACTACTAATAATAATAATAATAATAATAATAATAATAACAATGATGAGAAACCTAAAAAAATGAACAACATTACATTACAACTGTACAAATGTATACATTTACGGCATACACAGTGGGAGCCTTCAGAAAGTAACAGCATGAGGTAGTTATCAATAACTGTAATTAGTAATAGCATGAGGTAGTTATTAATACATGTTTGAACCGGAGTGTGATTTTTCAGTTGTACAATCATAGCAGCATGAAACCCACATCACCAAGCCGTTGGTGTGTCATGCCAATGAAGTTGCATCATGAATCAGTCTGATTTTTAACAATCATTTTGAAATGAATTTCAGTTTCAAATCTAACTTTAAAATTAAAGCTTTGGTCCACAGAGAGATCACAGAAAGAAAGACATGGCATGGAGCAGATAAAGATTTAAGTTTCCCTCAGTGCTAAGCCATGTGACTTGAGCTATCTCAAGAAAGGTCAGACTGACAGTTCTCGAGCGGGTACGAGGGCACTGACTGTCTCCAAACTGGCACAGCTCTCGACATCACACTGGATAAACCTCAGCTTGGTGTTTTTAAAATTGTATGGTGGTGGTGATGAGGGGGTTATTTTTTCTGTACTGTCCATTCGGCAGATCTGGGGAGGGATGCTGTGCCAGTGGGGGACCTTGTCATCACACTTTGCATTTCTAAGAAAGCTGCACAAAAGCGAGGCGACCTCTCCCCGGCCTGACCCAATAATGCCCAGCAAGACCCAGCTCAGGGCCCCAATGCAAATGAGAGCATTTAGGTTGTGTGAGTGCGGGCAAACAGAGGCAGACACTAGGAAGACTGATAATGAGGGGGCTGATGGGAGCCATTCCCACTGCTGGCAGGCCGCGGGAGCTCTGTTTGGGCAAAGCTGCAGAATTAATGACCATCGCATTCCAGAAGGCACACAGGGCGCAGCTAAGGAAAAGACAAAAGTGAGCCTTGCAAAAATGCTAATTCGCCCCTGGGTGGAGGGTTACAAGTCTTTCAATAGGATGTGAGAAATATTTCTGTAGATGAGAGAAATGACTACAAGGGAATATATACTGTATGTGGTTTGATCTTATAGTATATTGAGTGGGCTGAGATGGTGCAGACCCTTTATGAAACCAAAAGCAAAACCCCTTTTCATTCTGAATGATGAAGCAGCAAAAGTGTGAAGTCCAACGAGCGAAACAAATCTTCCCCTCAAGGCCTGGGATTGCTTCCAGACCGACTTGTTCAGGTGTTTCCATGTGGTTTACAGTCACCCATTTTCCACTGCCTTCAAGTTGAGTAATGCTGCGGTTTGTGGGAGTGAGAATTCACACCCTGTTTCTTGCATGGTGAAGCAAGAGAGTGTTTATCAGGTGTGTGCATATGTTTGTGTGTGTGTGTGTGTGTGTGTGTGTGTGTGTGTGTGTTATGGCTGTGCTAAAAACAAGGCTTGATCCGATGCATGTGAGGAGTGATAGACTATTATTAAACCAGCAGAATGCATACAGAATGAGAAGATTCACAGAGGGTAACAGTGGTGTAAATAAATGCATTTAATAAAGCACAAGACCATGGCTGTATAATTGTCTCTTACTTTTCCACCAGAAAGTGATGTCCAATTCAATTACCAAATGATGTGCTTTATAGCTACATAGCTGTTACTCATGCTGCCGGAAGAGGACCAAACCATGGATATATAAATGACATAATTTACAGAGATTAGAATGTAGAGAGTCTGTTAAAGATATTTTTTTTTCAAAATTTTCTTTTTTTTGACATTTACAGATATAGAAATGCTGAAAAATAATATATACCCACACTAATATTTTCCTGTTGTTGAAGATAATACTTATCTTCATGAATATTTCTTATGCTATTCATGATCATGTGTAATACTACTTACTACTTCAGTGGTCTGTCTAACACAGCAAGCTGAACAGCAGACTGTGGCTGTATACTGTACAGTATACAGCCACAGTCTGCTGTATACTGTACAGTGGCTCAACCCAACTCCAGCCTCTCTGTGTGTGTTGTTTCCACTCTTGCCATGTGACTGTTTATAAAACTTAATGTGAGTGATATAACAAGACTAAAATGACCACAACATTATACATAAATACTTACATTATTAAAAATCTATCCAAATGTTCGCTGCCTAGCTTTCTTGAAAGACGTCCACATGCCTGTAGTTCAGACTTTGGCAGTTTGGCAATATAAGTTCCTCAAAGTTCAAATCTTTAGTGTGAAGGCAGAATTTATAATCTGAGTGTACACTATGACCATGCCATTTACTGAATATACCAAATGATAAATATGAATTATAATTTGAAATACTGCTTTAGTTTTAGCTAAGTAACTTTTCCCCCTCCTGCTGAGCTGATTCTTAAGATTGAGGGATCGAAAGAAAAAGTCTACTTAAAAGCTTAATAGTGAGGTGATATAGGCTAAAACCATACAGTGTAACATACAATGATAAAACATTATAAGCTTATAAAAGGGACCATTTAAAATGCTGTTACCAGATGAGGTTTTTCAAGAGCATCAGTGACCATCACCTTTACATACTTTCTGTTTAATCTGAAAAAAAAAAACAGGGAATATAATCTGCAGAATCTGGATGCAGATCACATTCAGCAAAAATCTGGGCTTTAATGGGTTTAATAATGCTAATAATGAGTAAATACTCATCATGAGTAAATATTTGATAATGGCCTGGAGTTGCATGCCATATGATTTTCAATGTATATACAGCCCAGAACATACATTTCATCATGACATGTTGTGGTTATCTCAGATTGTCAGACAAAATCATATGTAAATTATTCTTATGGTTTGTAGTCTATATCTAATTACTGGTGTGCAAGTCCTCGCCGAACACACATAACTCAAATCTGATTATGTCCTCTAATGTATAAATGTGCACTTGCCTACTATGGCTTTGGTTTGTCAACATCTTAAGGCTCTAATATTCAGCTTCACCCACTGTCATACCCCATGTTTGTAGATCTAGCAGGTCCTGCTGACTTGATTCATTGTTGCTGTAGATAGCAGAAAGTAATGTTACCCAGATGGCCTGGCAGGCTATGAAAGAGTGGCTGAGTCCGGTGTTCTGGGGTCTGCTGCCAGTCCTCTCCACAGGTCTTTGTATCTTTGTGAGCCTTAATGAGGCCCGACCTGCTTAAAATCATCTTCTCTGATGTGGCTAACCACACCCCAGTGGATTCCCAAGCCCAAGCCTCCTGACTGTGGCTTGGGCCTGTGTGGTAGTGAAAGCTGGCAGCTTCACCTCCCATAGGCATGGAATGCATAAGGACAAGCAATTATCCTGCTTCCTTAGGAGAGTAATGGCTTACACCTCACACACACTGCATGCACTGCACTGTACCAGACTCAGTGTGCACACAATGTCAGTGTGAAGCATATGGTTGCTGTTGGAAAATGAAGAGTAACATGCTATTACATAATTGCATGTTACATGATATTAGATTTTCCTGTGGATTGTGTAAATATGCAGGAGTTTATTATACAACACAAACTTTCTGAATAGGACATTTAAAAGTAGTTGTACTTAATAACAAATGCACACAAATGCAGAAAACAGAACAAAAAGTACCCAGTATGAGTATATAGAACTACTTTTAGTCTTTAGCCTTCAGCTTTACTTTTATTGCTGTGTGTTTGTCTTATAAGCAAGCCAAAACCTGACTCAATGAGAATGAAGGCATAAAAAACATTTCTGCTGTCTAAAATACACTTAAACTCACTATCTCCTATTTCCAAGGTCACAACTCTCATGCAGAGAAATAATCAAAACATAACTAAAATATAACTTTAGACTGGGGTTATTAAAACTGTTATTATCATGGGTGATTGGGGTTTAACAGGACTTGACTGTCACTGTAATAACAGGGTAGTTCAGTTATAGGGTTACTGGCCTGTAAGATTGACCAAGAAAATGACCAGTCATATTTATGCCAGTATTTATTCCCCTGCACGCATATAAACATTCACCAGGGCCAATAAGCAGACACATCAAGTACAGAGTCTTCATCAAAACTCCTAGACTTTCCATTGATGAAACATTTTGGTCATACTTACTGGATGTGTGGCTGGGTCTGAAGCTGTCTCCAAAACACCACTCCACTATCCTGTCAAATAGAACTTAAATAAGAGATTTTCCACAGAAAACCCCTGCTGCACATCAACACCATCAGAACAGTCTGAACTAACAAACAAGCAGTCTGACCCATGAAATACGAGCATAGAAACAAAGCTCTCCCTTCACCAGTAGAACCTTTCCCCTGGTTCCTTCCACTGGTCCCTGCCCCCCAGCCCTGTCACCCAGTCCAACATTAATTACCCCCACTCGCTAGGTAGAGTGAATTGTGGCTCCAAAGGGGTTGTGCATGTCTCCTGAGCTACCCACAAACCTTTGCTGTTCTTGGCCTGTTTATTTGGCCCTAGTAATGGTCTCTGTCATGGACGATTGCCAAAAGGAGACCCTGATTTAAACCAGGTGGCTTTTGGTTCATTGTCCAGTCTTTGGCGCTGCCATGACCTTTAACCCCTGACCTTCATACTGACCTGTGGCTTAATGAGTGAGAGGGTTAGTATTTGTGCTACAAGAGTGGTATGACATGGAAAATTAGTGAGGACTCTTTGTGAGAGTGTGTTGGTGAGTGTGTGTCAACAGATCTCTTCTTCTAGGTCCTTCTCAACCTACTTACATGCCTCATAAATTGATCGATTCTTTAACATTAAGAAGGAAAAAAAACATACATTGGACATTATAAGTGCTTAGGACAGATTGGCAATGCCAGAAATGCCTATTTCAATTTGTCATGGACTATTTTTGATGGCTAGCATGCCTGGTCTTTATTTCAAGTGTTTTATTTATAAACTGCTATCAGGCATACAGTATTCTGTCATCACAGTCCATGACTGTAAGTCTGTATTAAGGTGTGGCAGCATTAAAGTTAAATAGCATCAAACAGAACCTCTTTGTAAAAGACACTTAGCATTGCCTTTCACATTACTTTCTCAAGACAGTACAAGACTTTCTGAGAATGATCAAAATACAAAACTTTAAAATAAATGTATTTTTTCCCCATATACTATATATGCATGCTGGGGTCAATATTGTTGGCAGCAGTTGCTGCTGTCTAGACATGCACAACATGATACTCCTTCTCAAATCCTGTCCTCCCCATGACACTGAAAATATACCTACAGGGATGTAGGGTAAATAATAGCCTGTGATTTGCTTCCCAAAATACTCAAGCATGTCTAAATATAGTGTAATTCGCTGCTCATTGGTGAATTGATTAAACTAATACTAATACCCGGCTTATGCTAGCTGTACCTTGTCAACTTATTCCTTAGTGTGCCCTCCTATGCTTTAACATGCACTCTAAATGCAGTGATCCACTGAGAGAATGTAAAAAGCAGCTGCTTGCTAGGCCTTTGTCAGCTGCACAGTACTGCTGTAGGCCTTACTTACCCTTATATCATTAACAAACTAAAAACATATAAGCTTTTTCAATTTTAAGTAAAACCTATAGTGACGCACTTTGTGTGACCCAGGGTTCAGTAGTGGTCAGAGATTAAGTTACTATTGTTACAGTCTGTATTGCGGTATAGTCTGCACTGTGGCACAGCTACATAAAACAGCCTAAAAAGCCATGTTTCAGTCTGTCGCTTGTCTGAGAAGGCACATCTTCAGCATCTGGGTAAGTGCTGGTCATCAAACAGATATTCATACAATCCTCAATACATAAAAGACTAGAGGATAATAGCAGCATTTGACCACTAAAGAGTATGTAGAATATAAAGAGTCTTTAATTTGTCAAGTTTAATTTGGGTTTAACATGAACATGATGTAAGAGTATATTGGTTTTTGGAATCCTAAGTATTCAGTGCAGACAATATCTCTTTCTTTGCATGTGGATACATCGCTCAGCCCTGATGTTACTGCGGACTGCTACTTGCCATTTAGACGGAACAGAGCATCCAGTTTATCTCCTAGCAATGAATGAGTGTGGAGAAAGCGAGTGAGAGAACAATGTGACCACACTGGTTGACATGTCAGGGTCATAGGGAAAGATAGGCTCAAGGTCAGAGGTTAGAGGTTAAAGGCAACAACAGTAAGAGAAGATTTCTGGTCACTGGAAATAGAGACAAATCCTAAAGAATGGGTGTAGCTGATCCCTCTACTCTGTAGGCCACAAATTTCTCAGAGCACTTTCATTGCCTGCCTATGGCCACTGTGAAGAATGAAGAACTGTGGATCTGTGACAAGCTGTTATGTGGTCAGCTCTCACACAACAACGCAAGATGTGTTTACCTAAAACACAACCTAAAAATGGCATCTGAATAAGTTGGGAAGGTTATTTAGAATAAAGGCTTACACAACATCAGATGAGCTAGTTGTCTTGAACTGTGTGTAAGACTACTCAAGTGAGTTACAAATCATTTCATCAGCTGAAACGCTGAGCAATGGTGAAATAATGTTGAAGTCATAGTGAAGTTCAGCTCTGGGCAATGAGCTAAAACGTTCCTCTTGTCCACAGCACAGCATGAATGAAGCATTATACTGATGTTACACTCTGTACATCTGCATAGCCGTATAGACAGAACAATTCTCTCAGCATCTAGAGGGGCTTCAAAGTATGGACACTCTTGCTCCCATGGGGCTTCCTTTATTAGAGCTGGAGCCAGTAATGAGATTCTAACATTCTCCAAATAACATGAATCTTATTATTGGAGAATGTCCAGTAATGTTTGATAACATGAAAGATTAAAATAATGCCATAAAGAAGCAAAAGGATGATCAAGGAAGACCAGAACACTGTTTACCCACAGGGAGATAGTTGGGCAGAAGATGAATGTGTGAAGCTCTGTACTGAACTCTGTTATTGAAAACCAGAGAGAACAAATGTATGCTTGAAAGATAATTGAGCAGTATATTTATATTTCAGGGCAGACTTCATACAGTACATACTTTTTCTCCAAGCATTTTTTCTTCAAGCCTGGTATGAAGTCAAAACAAATGTGAAAGCAAGAGTTTAGAGAGTTCTGTTCCTCATCTGTTATCTACCTAACAAGTATCTACGCAAATATCCTTAAAGCCTATGACTGTTTCTCTTATTGAGTCTAAGTAATTGTTTGTGGTGTGTGTATATGTGTGTGTTTGGGATTTATTAACCTCATATGACACAATGAAATGCATCATGTGATCCTTAGATCTGGTTAGATAGTAAGATATTATCCAATTACTGAAGTTGGATCTTATCAGGTTATATGTTCTACTTAATGGTTTCCAGTGGTTTCCAAATTTAATTAGTTGTAATTTAATGAAACAAATTTGAAATTTGGAGGTATTTGGACTATAACTTCTGTTTCTTTTTAGGAAACCGCCATTAATGAAGAATAGTTTTACTTACTCTCTCTCTCTAAAGTCTCTAGAAGACTTTAGCAGGGTGATTGTTGTAATACACAGTAAGTGCGTTTATTCATGTGCTGAGACACATGCACCTGACAAATTCTGTATGTCCACACATCTCATATGTTGGGCTGTTGGGGCACAGGGTCAGAGGCTAGAGTGGATAAGCAAAGGTCTTGCTCTTAGAGGTTAATGCTTATCCTAATCCACTGGAGACTCTGAAGGAGACTCTGAGGATATGTATCTATTCAACAAAGACTTAATACTTCTGTTCTCCATAATTCACATACGAAATTAATAGTTTTACCCGAACCTCCTCATTTGCTTCAGTGTCTTGAAAAAATGGCCTGTTTTTCATTTACAGTAACATGTTTACTGTGGCTTAGTGTGTGTATATAGGCGTGTGTAGTTAGGTTTTAATCAGGGATGATGACAGCCACTCATACAGGCTGCTGGGTGTTAAAAAAAGAGATTATATTTGCATATGCTGTACAAAAGCAAATGAAAAACTCAGTAAAGCACAGAGCATGTGTGGTTTTAAAGCTCAAAAAGTTCACTAGTGTCTTTCATTCTTTCCTCTTGCTACTCTCTCTGTCTCTCTCTCTCTTTCTCTCTTACTCCCACTAGCTTATTCTCTCTTCTCAGTTAATCTGGCTAATTAACATGTGTTGGCTCTTAGACTGATGCTAAAGCCGAACCCCTCCACCCAGCTCTGATCGCCCACTGCTTTCTCACACTCGACAGAGGAGAGGATAAGAGAGAGTCAGCTCACTCTTTCTGCTTCTCCATCTCTCTCTGTCTGAACAGAGGCCGAATTCATGAGATGGACTCTTATCAGCTTTAGTCTCTGTGAATAGAGCTCTTCACTCCATGACACCTGATATATTCAAGATATCTTTGCTTTTGCTGCCACAAAAACCCACCCACACACAGCCCCTCGATCACATACGCAGACCCTCACAATGCATTCATGAGGAAACCAATAACTGAGATCATCATGGACCTATACATATGTTCTTGCATGGGGACACACACAAAATATAGAGCTGAGACATCAGGACGTATGTTGCTGGGGGTTAGGAATCTTAGGCCTTATTCAAGGAATGATAATCAGTCAGGAATGACATGCTCACATCCGTCTACCAAGTGCATGTCCAGAGATCCATAAAGCAATGCAGGCCTACCACCTGTTCAACTTTAGTCAGATGTTTGTTTACTTTGATACAGAAGTCTTCTGCAATTTGCACACACACACACACACACACACACACACACACACACACTGCTATTTCTAGAAAACAAATGTATCTTAGCAGCAGAACAGGCCTCTACATTAACAAAGCCTTATAAGTATGACATAACACCCATCCTGTTCTCCAAAGTGCCCAGGAACAGTTTTATAGGGCCACAGAGAGAGCCATAAAAATAAACTGTAATCATTTCGCCCTTGTTACTGTGAAATCCAGCATGGCTAACCCAAACTGCTGGTTGATGACATTTCTCGCTAGCCCATATTTAGCGGGCTGGGCTGGAATGGATGTGAGCAGTTAGGCAGCTATGCATTGGTCTGGGCGCACATTTAGCAAGGGGAATATTAGGTGTCCTCTGTTATTTGTGGCAAGGACAGAATCCCCCTGCCTCAGCCCCTTTGAGGGGGCACAGAGGGGCTATATTATAGGATATTAAAGCATAATGACGGGGCTGTGTTTGCTAGGCCATGGGAACGTGGTTAGCGAGTCTCGTTGTGGCCCACCAATCCCGAGCCAGAACCAGGTCAGCCTGCCACAGTCAGTCATTAGGGTGTAGGGGTACAGGGGGAGATGCTTTGGGGAGGAAGGGGGTTCTGGGTCTTGATTAAACCATATCAATTTATTCAGCGCCCACTACATGACCCCATGTTTCCAGAGCTGCCCACCAGACCAACCAACAAATGGACAAAAGAGTTGTGGTGTTCAGTTTGGGTGCTGGGCTGCTGCCATGCTGCCGGAGCATCCTGGGTCAGAGCCTCCATGCAACGAGGGATACAAAACTGTAATGGCATGGCAACCAGGGACAGAGGGACAAAAACAAGTAGGGAAAGTAGTATCCTCAGAGGCCTCTCATTTACTTTTAGGTGGGTTCAGGAGCAGAAGGCTAATCTTCCATGAGCTTAACCATGCATTCAACACAAGACTGACATCCCCCTCTGATGTGACATGCCCACTGTGCCTGTGCCCATGTGGAAGGAAAAACGTTTAACAGTAGGAAACAGAGGTACCCAGTAGAGTGTTTTCTGATCAGATATAATACTCTTAAGATCTAACATTTACCAGAGTGTGCTACTCTTATCAGCTGATTTATGAAGGAATGTGTGTGGGAGAGTGAACACACAAGTGTCTGGGAGTGTGAATGTGTATGTGGGTGTATGTCTAACTCTAACTGCTGCAGAAAGATGAGCAGCACATGAGTCAGGGGAAGTATGACTAAGTCTGAATAAAGTCTATGGAAAAAATAATTGGAACTAAGTGAGTAACTTCTGAGTGTAGGCTCAATCAGATGCAGGCCCACACCCTTTCTAATCTTTCTACTGTAAATCACCAAACATATGGCTGAAATGACCCCCCTCTCTCCTCCTCTCTTTCATTCCTGGCCTCTCTCTATCCACCACAAAACATAAATCAGGTCAGAGTCAATGATGGTTCAGCTCAACATTATTTAAACCTGTCTCTACCATGCATGGCCTGGTATAATTAAGCAGGCTTAACACTATGATCCTGTTCTTGCTGCATTCCTTTATTGCTGATTACACTTAGTGTGTTTAAGTAAAAGCTCTCTGTCAGCCACTTATCAAAATTGTTTTTTCAACCCTCCACCCCGTTAACACATATGCCAAGATTTGCTCAGAAAGTTATTATGATTCTGTTTCAAACAGGCTGACCAATATCCAAATTAATTAATTATCATTAATTATCATCATCTCCTTTTCTATGACTGCCACTGGCTTTTATGTGTGTCACATAGTGACTAATTATGTAAGCATGTATGATATAAACTATTCAGTAGCATGACCCACACCAGATGTATGGGCATGTACATTGGCCCTTAAATGCTGCCAAGTCGATGTTTAAAGCAGGCCTAATCCCTAAATCTTGTCAGCTTGCAGTGTGGGTGAGACTTTTCTTGAGCAGGCCCCTAACTGAAAAGATCTCCATTTCCACATGAAACCATTCAATCTCTCTCATTCTCTCCAGTTTACTTTCCCTGACTGTGAGAAAGCAGCCCTGAGTGCAGCTCATCCATATTCATGGCTGGAAAGGCCTGTCCGCAGTTGAGGCTAGCCGGGTCCCATGTGCTGACGAGCACTGCTGAGCAGCTCCCTTGGAAGCAGCGACAAAACAGATTCAAATGCAAATAGATTTCTGAATAAAAGACAATCTTAATTTGGCCAATTCAGCAAGTGAGTCAGTGTGTGTGTGTGACTGTTGGCAAAGATGGTTAATGCCTTGCACACATTATGTGTGTGTATAAATGTGTGTGTGTGTGTGTGTGTGTGTGTTTTAGACTAAGATTATGAAAGTGAAACAAGAGGAGCTTTTCAGTTATAAACATTCTGTTAAGAAATAGTTTGTGTACTGTAGTTTGGTTGTAAACTGTGTGTATTCTACAGTATAAGATAATGTAGTATATGAGTTTGTGTTGTTCAGGCTGTGTACCAAAACATTTCCTTTATCATGTTCTTTCCCATTTAGTTGTGTTCACACTGTGTGAATCTGCACTGTGCCCATGTTTGCACATCATTTGATTGGAAGTCAAAAGCACTCCCCAGGGCAGCTTCAGCAGGGTAGAAATGGTTACTAGGGTAGCAGTGGTTGCTGGGAGGTTTACTAAATGTGGGCAATGGAAAGAAGAAGGTTGGTAAAGTCATTAGCAGCCTTTACCATATGAAAGCCAGCAAGACTGCAGAATAGTGTGGATGGCCTTAGGGGGATGGCCCCTCTCTCTGCCAAACAGTGTCTGCCGGGGTTAGCTGTAGAGGCAGAAAGGCAACAAAGGTCCTATTGAGTGTAGATGAGCCCCCTGCTCAGTCATATAGACCAGGGGAATTCCTACGGTTCTTCACTGTGCTGGAATGACTTGAATAATATGGTCATCATAATAGTGATGCCCTGGTTTTCTCCCTGCCTGATTACCATACTAGAGTATATGAATCAATATGAACCAAATCATTTTCTAAGCAAAGTAAACGTATTATAGTAAAACTAAGCGTGACTACATGAATATCCA
This sequence comes from Duopalatinus emarginatus, assembly GCA_028565595.1. Classification (NCBI taxonomy): domain Eukaryota; kingdom Metazoa; phylum Chordata; class Actinopteri; order Siluriformes; family Pimelodidae; genus Duopalatinus; species Duopalatinus emarginatus. The sequence continues at coordinate 9,523,553 of JAOVVF010000039.1, read as the reverse complement.
AGCTTACAACAACCAGTTTGAACACAGACAAAGTGTTTTTATTAACGTGTCTTCTTGTCTATTTAACGTGTCTTCTTGTCTATTTAAAATGCAATTCATTACAATAATTAATGAAAAGGTTTCTAAATCAACCTTTTTTTATTCATGCACATGGCTCTGCTATAAAAGTTGTTGATACCTGTACAGTTTCTGAAAAATTAAATGTTTCTGTAGACAGTGCTGTATATGAATGTGTATATACGGCATGATACAGTATGCATAAGCATCCATGCCAAGCTGTTAGCCCAACCAACAAGAACCATTAATGGTTAACACTAAACAGGTACCAAAAATCCAAGAGCGTTTGGTACTGGGCTTATATACAATGGAAAACTGTTTTTTGTTGATATACGTTCAATAAAGTGCTGTAAAAATGTACAAACTGTATATTGTGTTAGCATGAAAAAGATGTAATGAAAACATATAAGTGGAACAGATTTTTTTTATGTTGCACATGTATGATTTCACTGGCATTCAAGTATTTGTTCATTTCCTATTTAAATGCAGTATGTCAGTTTTTGCTTCCTTAGCAGTGAATTTAATGCTCAACAGACCAGTTACCAGGTTCCCTATGGTCCTCTTATGCACCTTCCCAACAGCTGGCTCTGTGTAGTGGGTTTCATTAGCCCCGACTGGACTGGACTGGTCTGAATAAAACAAAACTAGAAAGGTCTGGATATAAAAAGTACCTTTGTAATCATTTAACTTGAGTCACTGGGAAAATAGCTGAATTGGCATATAACATACTGGATACGAATCTGAGGGTAATGGCACAATAAGAGAACAATGTCTGTGTGCGTTCATATTAGATTTAAGAATTTAAATCTAATGCCTTTTCAAGACACGGAAGCACTCACAAAGGCGAGCCGGGGCGATTAGTCACAGGGTTTGATCCCCTCCCAATTTTTATCAATTAACACTTGGTACGTGGGAAAGAAAAGAGGAAAAAATGCAGGGATTAAAAATGAGACAGACAGCGGCATATGTTCCCTCTCTTCCTCATGGCCTCCCTCAGCACTGCTGGAAGGCCCGACTCAGATCACTGGTGCAAATGATGAGTCAAGAACAATGCTCCTACTCGGGTCTCGCTCACAAATAACTTTCTCTGGTCTTTCATGCTTTTGTTTACTGCTCCTGTTACTGTCTTTTTTTCCTGCCCCCCCGACTTCCTGTCAGATGAAAGCCTTTAATACTGTACAGATGTTTTGGAAGTTTAGGCTTTTAATACCACTGCTCATTAGAGAAAATTTAATGTGGGAGAAGATAAATAATAAAAAAAATCTTCTTTTATTCCTGCATGTGAAACTTTCTCTCTCTCTCTCTCTGACACACACACACACACACACACACACACACACTCACACACACACACACACACACACACATGCTATTTGAACTTGTGGGATCAGAGACCTAATTAATGATGATCTCAGCATAGCAAGTCCTATCAGGCTTCATCTAATAACACCCATACACATGCACATCCTTGATAATTAAACAATGTGTGGTTTGAAATCCTGGGTGCAGCTTTGTTGTGATAACAAAAAAGTCGTAGGTCAAAAAAGAGGCATGATCTACTCACCCTTTCCATGCTTCTGCATACCCGTACTCACTCCCAGCCTGTGGAAATGTTAACAGTTTTGTTTTAACCAATTGTACAATTTTATAGTATAATGAGATAAATGAAAGTCTATTAAAAAGTAATTATTGGGTTACGTAAACTACACTGTGTTTCACTGAGAGGTTGCTATGCAGAATAGTAGACTGATTTAATAGGCAAATTAAATGATTACTATGGTATAATGTCTCATACTAGACAGATAGGTAGTTACATGGAACTATCAGATACACAAACGGTTTCTTTCCTAATGCCATCACTCTTGTAAATAACTGTTCAACAACACAGCGTATTCCCAGTTTTTATTACAGACCTCACCCTTACTAAAATGATAACTTAAAAAGAATTTATGTCAGTTTTTGGTTTAAAATCAATATTTAGTTGTTGTACATCTGTACTTGAATTATACACCTAATTAAATAGTCTCCTTGAGTTAAGCCCCACTTTGACTAACCTTTGGTCCATTTTTTTGACCACCAAATTTGTTGACCAATAGCAATTTTGCATTTTTACTGTAAAATTTGATAGCTTGCTAGCATCTGACTGTTGCAGCTTGGCTTGTCAATGTAAAAACCAGCCTGAACAAAAATCATGTCTTTTTTTTCAGTTTCATCATTTAACACTCCATGGCAACTACACTATAAATAAAAGAAAAAAGTGTCTTGATCTCACACACACACAAGGTAAAAAGTAACAGAGAAGAACAAATCCTGCTCTTTTCTCACTCTTAGAAGGATGCACAGGGAAATTCCTTCTACTCTGGAGTTCCTTCTACTTTGAAATAGGAGAAAAGAGACAGATACAGTGAGGAAAAAGTAGGCAACATGAAAGTACTTCAACATTTCCAGGTAGACGTTTCACACACCAGTGTGGAAAAGATGAGAAGTGAAGGACTGAGGAAGAGATTATGGTAGAAAATACTTGTGTGTGTGTGTGTGTGTGTGTGTATGTGTCCAGGCATATACACTAAGTATATACAGTCATGTGTAAAAAAATCTCCCTTTTTTAATTCTATACTTTTAATTGTAAATAATAATTTCTACAATTTATTAATAATTGTTGGGTCATCAACTACGTCTATAAAAAAAACATCTATATTCACCACATAAATATTCAGTCACATGTGGAACCATGTTTAGCAACAATAAGATTAAGTAAATGTATTATGTGTTCTGTAGGAGTTGGTGATGACCACACAATTATTATCCAGGACCTGCTAATTGTATTATAATATTATAATAATAATCAAAATAATAGAATCATAGAAGCTGGTGATGTCTAATCTATGATAGGTCCTCCACAGGGCATAGACTCTACTAGCTTGTGAAAATATTCTGTAGACAATAAACACCCTACTTCCTGCAGAATGATCCACAATCCTGTTGTATTGCAAGGTGTAGGATTTCTGTGTTCCACAGTATGTTGCACGGCATCCCAGATGTGTATGATAATGTTGAGATCTGGTGACAGGTTGGAATGACAAAACCCCAAACTCAGATGAGTGTTTCTCTAACCATGATTTAGTCTCTACATGTGTGCGGTGGTGCACTGTCCTGCTGGAGGAGGCAGGACATGAACAGGTGTAATTCATCAGAAAGAAAAGCAAGCATACCAAAAGTACCAGGCATCTGATGGAATGCCAGATAAACAAACACCATAACACTATGGAGCCATCACCAATTTGTACCAGGTTTTTATAGTCTGTAACAGATTTTCTGGCACACTAACTAAAGGATAGTGTACTTTCTTTTGCACACGGCTGTGTGTATATACGTGTGATTAAGAAAAGCAATGCCGGATGCATATACATCAGAATCATTATTAAGCTTAGTTGCAGTAACATGAAGCACATTCTCTTATATTCTCACTTGTATTATGTGTGTTTGTGTGGACATGTGTGTGTGTGTCATGAGATGTGTTACACTCATTCTCCTTCCTCAAATTAACAACCTGTGCTGAATGGTGTTACACACATAGAAGCTGGAACACATTTCCTGATTCCAGTGAAGGTTTCTCAGAAGGAAGAAGCAGCAGATGATTCACGTCTCTTTGTTAATGTGAGAGTTACACTGATGGCATTTGCAGATTTTTTTCTTCGTCGGTTGAACAGGTTTTAAATAAGATGAGATAAAGATGGCTGAAATCTGTATAATGAGTCACAGAACACAACACTGTGACAAATAACCTGTTGACTTAAACGAGCATGACAGAGGCATATGGGTTCGATACACAACTTGATGAAAGTTGAGAAAAGTATTTGGATGCCACACACACACACACACACACACACACACACACAGAGAGAGAGAGAGAGAGAGAGAGGGAGAGAGAATTAGCAAACTATAAGTGCCAAAGTAGTAGTGACAAAATTATTAGTGCAGATAATTAATGCTATGCTCGAACCTAAACCTAATGAAAAAAAACTTTTTGCCACTTTTATATTTCTATATAAACAAACAAACACTATTTACTTTCCTCATGGGCACCAGCCAAATGTCCCCATAAGGCCCAAACCAGTCAGATATTCCTATTCTTGTGAGGATTTTTGATCTCCAACATAAACATGAACGCATAAACAACCCCCCCCCCCAACACACATATAGAACACCAGATATTAAGATAACAGGGTCAGGCTCACAGAGGTTAGAGTTGAGGGGGTATGATCTCACAGAAAACACATGGCAAGGATAAAAAAGGTCTGGTTTCTGTAAAGCGTGAGTGAGGGTGCAGTAATTTAGTAGGTGCTGTAATTTATGAGCTCACCAGAAAACACCACATGTCATGGCCCGAGAGAGCAGAGATGATGCCTAAAATGCTTTTTCTGTGTCCAGAGAGGGTCATTCTCAACCTATGTGTATTTCACAGGCCATAAAATAGATAGTGGCCATTCTTTTCAGAGCCAGGTGGAATTGTTTTTGACCCAGTCGAACTTTTCACTCCTAGTACTAGAGTCGCACACACACACACACACACACACACACACACACACACACACACACACACACACACACATATTAGTGCTGTTGAGCTGTTGATATAAGCATTAATTTTAGTCTATGAGCAACACTGTATATGTCAGTAACTTAACAGTGCATGGGAGAGTTTTGGACTGGGTGGTCAGAGCATAAGAATAACAGACTGAGTGACTGTGGTTTTAGAGGTAACTGTGGTACCCACTGAGTCATTAAAAGAAATGAAAGGGGTGTGAATGACTGACAGATGACTGTTAGTTTCACTCTTACTGTTTACCGTCAACGGCCTTTGGAAGCGAGTTACTGTAGGACTTGATTTGCTTAAAAAATTATGACATTTACGTAAATGTTTTTTAACTGACATGAAATGAGATATGATGATAAGAGAGGGAGGGAGGGAGAGAGTTAGAGAGAGAGGGAGAAAGAGAGAGAGAGAGAGAGAGAGAGAGAGAGAGTTAAATGGTGCTGCTTTATTGGAAGCTGGTGAATAATAAACACATAAACACAGGCATGGTTGTATAACAGCTGAACAATGTCAAAGGACATTTACGGGTGCTGATATCTAAGTCCATTCATCTCCATGCTGTAGCCTCCGTCCTTCCATGCTAAGGTCTCAGTGAAGTGTCTCAATCCAGACCAGACAGGGCCTCTTTATTAAGGGATTCCACAGGTTTCATGCTTTGTCCAGGTCCAAGGGTCAGAGATCAAAAGTAAATGGTCAACATTAAAAGACCAGTCTGTCCTTTTTGCCAGCACACCTAATTAGACTTGAATCAAGCTCATTAAGTTAATTAAGTGCTCAAAAGGACTCTAATGGACAACTAATCACCTGCACTGCTAGCCTGTTAAACCAGCAGATCGAGGTCCTCACAAAGAAGCAGGAAAACACATCAGCAAATGAACACCAGATGCGTCTATTTTAAAGGTGCTCACAATAACAAAGTCGATAACAGACTGAGCTTAACATGGGGGAAGGGTTCAGAGAGACTGTAGCTTAACATAAGCACTGTTCTGGCACAACAGGCTGCACTGTGCAGCATCAAAGCTCTGAAAACATCATGGGTATTTTGCACCTGGGCTATACAGGATTAACCATGTTAGAGATTTATGAAGGGTCTGATTATTTTGGACAGGGATTCAATGCAAGTGCACTGCTCTCTGTACAACTGCAGATCCATTTAAAGTGCAGGAGATTTTGGTTAAAAGGGCTTTTCTTGAATGAACTGTACCAGACTTTAGCTCTCACAACCACCATTGGACATTTCTTTTCTAAATGTCATCACACACACTAAATGGCAATTTATCTAAAAATGTCCCCATTACATGAGATGTATTTATTCCCAGGATTTTTTTGCAAACACGGACACACAAAAAGGTATGCTTTAGTTACAAAAACTGGGTCAGTTTAATGACAGACTGCTTAATTTAAATGCAATTTATCCAAACGTGTGATTTCCCATTCAATTGTGTAATTTGCCTTCAGTTTGAGCAGAGAACGCACACATTGCAATAACAGGCCAGATCAAGTTTGTTCTATTTTTGTCTCTCAAGGCACAGTGTTTTTATTTCAAACATGCATTAAAAAGAAAACCACATAGCATATGCACTGAATCTGTTAATTGTATAAGGGCAGTGTTTACACAACAGCAACCCAATCCAGATGGACGAATTACAGTACAGAGAATTTGAGTTTCAAAAAACCTACCACAGTCTCTCAAGACAGAACAGCCGCAAGCTGAACAGCAAACGGTCTTTTTCCTGCCATAACACTTTTCTGTGCTGTGTGTGTTCCACAGACGAGCATGCAAAAACGGCCTGGGTAATATCACACTTAAACACTGATGCATTGCACAATGCTTATTTATTTTATTTAGCAAGCAGCTACCTGTGCATGATCAAAATAGTCATTTGCTCAAGCTGTTGGGGCAGAGCTGCTGCCTGCCAGTCATTATAAACAGTGAGAGAAGCCAAACAGAACAATGACTATAGCCTTTAGCAAAGTCATGTCTCTTATCTGACTAAGTATTCCCATTATAGCAACAAGTCCACAGGCATTAATGTGCTGAATTGCCAAAAATTGGTAATTACCCCCCAAGCATGTAGTAAGTTAAATGTCACTCAAACTCTATTAACTGAACATGAAGAAGGGGAAAAAGACATCACATGATTAGTGTTATGGCACAACTGGATATGCTGCACAGAGAGAAAATCCAACTGAAATTACGATCAAGACATCGGTTATGCAAATAATCTGTCATTAGAGATATAAATTACTGTCATCACCTTCCAGTATAGGATTTATTTTCATATCACCTGGGCTCTAATGTGCAGCCATCTATTAAGGCATGTTAATATATATATACATACATGTATGCATGTATGTATGTATGTATGTGTGTGTGTGTGTGTGTGTGTGTGTGTTTATTGACTTTGAATAGGCGAAGTCTTGTATTTATGAATAGCACTTTCTAAGCAGGGGTTTTTTCCCAGGGGGTGCATTTATCATGTGTGAGAAGCAAACTAAATCATGTGTGGCAAGTGTGTTCAGTACTAAGCGGTACAGCTGACAGGACATGCTTCCTAAATCTGTGCCCTCAAATAGGAAAGAATGCATGGAGACTGCAGTGGGAGACTCTCCCACAGCAACTATAGATGCCAACATACAGTGTGCTCCATCACTGAGGCCTCCATGCACACAGTCTGCCATTGTTCACTTCTTCACACACAGTTCTACATGGGACATTTGCACCCATCTAAAACTTAACATGTTGTATGGGGGAGGTTGAGTTGATGAAGTAGTTGGAAACAGGATTACGATGAAAATTACATTTGCAGTAAACTACAATCAGAGCAATTCTAAATACAGATTTTGCACTGATTCTCATTTTGGCTTTAATAGCAGCAAAATCATGTGCTGTTTTATTGTAGTTCCGGCTTTGGTTCTGTCTCTTGCCATTGGCATGTAATTGTACTACTTTAATTGTATTCACCTGTGCCTCATTCTGCCTCTCAAATTTGTGTATTTAAACCTTCCATGTTTATCAGTCTCTTGGCAAAGTCTTGTCGTGCATTTGCTTCCTTCTAGTCCAAGTCTTTGTCTGTTGTATATCCGCTCTGGCTGATTTTTCTACTCTTTGCCTGTTTTCCCTGTTTCCTGATTATGGATTATCCTGTTGTGCATTTGTCGGGTACTGTTTTGACTTGCGCTATGGATGACGACACTTGTTAGGCTGCTCTCAGTAAAGATGCCAAAACTTACATGTGTCATGCCTCTAGCTCCCCCTCATTCAATCCTTGGTTCCTGCAGTTCAGAATCAACCAGCAACAGTTAACCATTTAGTAGTTTTGCTGTATTTGCATTGGCTGCGCTAAATTTTAGGTGGACTGGTAATATAAAAAAAAATAGCACTGGACAATTAACCCAGTAAATTTATTATCCTATTTGTACACATAAAATGAGTGATATTCTAGTTCAGCCTATCTATCACTGATGCTATTTGGGTGGCACGGTGGTGTAAGCTAGTAGTATGTTCATATGGGTTTCCTCCCGGTTGGTTCAGTGATTTCCTCCTGCTGTCCAAGAACAAATGACAGGTAGACAGTTTGGCTAGTATAAATTGCTTGCAGGTATAAGTGTGAGAGGGCTGAACCGCTACATAAACTACTGTTAGCAAAATGCTAATATTAATCAATGCATTATATTCCACGGCATTCCACTAGATCTAGAAGGCCAGGTGCGTAGTTGGTGTTCTAGTTCATCCCAAAGGTGTTCAGTGAGGGCAGGGCTCAGGCCAATCGCGTTCTTCCATATATGGGTGTCTGTCTTTAAGAAGCTTGTTTTGTACAGTGGGATGTTGTCATTATGAAAAAGGTTTGGGTCTTTTAGTTTAAGTAAATTTAGATCGTAATGCTACAACATACAAAGACCAAAAGGACATTTGTTTACTTACAACTCGATTATTCAATTTCAATTCATTTCAATTTTATTTGTATAGCATTTTACATGTAGATACATGCAGAACATACTGCATGCTGTGTCCTGCACACCTCAACTTTCTGACAAGGGCCTTCCTGATTTTTATTGTAAGGGTAGTTTTGGGAATGAGGGCATATTGTACCACAGATGGACATTTGCAGGGATCATTTCATAACCTCTAGCCCTTAATTCTAAAGCTATTTTCTCAACCATCACATTCCCCTCCTCAACCACCACGACTGCCTTTCCATATTCTAAACACCAGCCTTTCATGTTGGAGTGATTGAGAATGGGGTTACAGAAACATAGAAGACTGTTTGAATTTCCCCACTCAGTTCCGGCCCCAACCCACACAAACAAAGCAGAGAGAGACACACAGAGCAAGAGTGAAAGAGAACCAGTGATGGCTAAATATAGATATACCAGTCAGCTGTAATTTGCTCATATTATAAAACACACAGTTATGGATGTACATGTGTGGGTATGTGTCTGTTTCTGACTGTCACATGCACACACACTCAGTTGGTTCCACTTATTAAACCAAACGAAGTAAGATTGTATTTCCAAAGCTGCTGGAAACAGATGGTTTTTATTATTTAGTGGAAGAGATTGAATGATATGGAGAAGCAGAAAAAGAGAAATATAATGTTTTCTTTTAGCTTGTAATTAAGATGCAAGTCAGTGAAGTACATATAAACTTCAATATAACTATATATAAACTTCACATTGCCCATGGAAATGGTGTGAGCTATAAGTAACAGAATGTGAAATGTGTATTAGGTTAAAGAAATAAACATGTGATGCATGTAACACAAATTACTCAAATTCTTTAATAATAATAATGGTTGAGTCCTATCTGCAATCCTTAAATTCAATTTAAATGTTATTTACACCATCAGCTATTTGGTGTATCACCATCTATTCCCTATTCACCATATTGTGCCTTATTTTAAGTTATTTTGCAATGTTATTACCCACAGAACACTATAAATACAGTGTAAAACTGATTTACATCACATCCTTACTGTGTACCATGATTTTGATCATGATCTTTTGCTCAATATGTACTTATCAGAAGGAATACCAGCTTTATATGTACATGTACATTTCTGGTAACTTGTTAGTGATGCGTTCAATTCACAAATCTCATCTAATACTTTTAAACCATAGATTTTTGTGGTTTCAGGATGCTATGTGACTTGTAGCTTGTTCTAATTGTTTATGCAATGGTGGGTCATGATGATGTGTTTCCAAGTCACTCACTATTCAGCCATTACTGCTGTCCCTCACAGTGCATTAAAATGAATACTGAATAGATTTAAGGCATAGCGAATGGGGTCTTGATTCAGAACAGTCCTGTCTGTGGAACTCCATGATTTCCTTATAGAAACAGCAGCCCAGATTCCTCTGGGATCCCATTAAAGCCATATTGCTCCTTTCTGTATTTTGTTACTGGAGAATGCAGTGGATTTTCAGCTGAATCTTTTTTTTTTTATCACTTGACTGTTAGATCTCGTAACCATCTGGGGAAATGATTGTGAAGTATTTATGAGATTGTATCCAGTACATACAAAGAGTAGTGAAGGTGACTGGACTGCTGTTTGCTATATAAGGCAAAATGATATTGTATTACAGGAGCATGGATTAAACACACCTGTCTCACATCTAAAATGCATATGTAAATATAAAAACTGTTATATATGCAGTGCCAGGCAGTGGTGGTATCTGGATGTAGGTTATATGCACCTATCAAAACCTGTTGTGGACTTATGGCATGCTGCTACATATATTTCAGACCTACTGCATTAAGGGTGCCATTACTTGCAGCATACCTGAAAGGGTTGTGGTCGGATGGGTGAGGTACAGAACTTCATCATGGGTCAGCTACTTCACAGCATGTCCCTCTTAAGCATGCCCATTAGTGAGGAAATGGGGCCGGTTTCCACCCCACACCCCCACACATACCACTACTTCGCCCACTCGGCCCAGCTCCCACAACTCTTTCTCTCCTTCCCCCATCAACACCACTCTCTATCTCGTTCTTTCTCTACCATGCTAACAATCAGCACATGGCCCCGAGTCTTCCGCCTGTAATTGGGCAGGCCCTGCTGTTGATTGTGATTGATGGAAAAGCCCAAGCATGGCCCAGGTGGCTGCTTTCATCTCCTTTTCGTCTATTGCTTGTTCTTTCGTTCCTTTAGTGAGGCCTGAAACGTGTAAAGTTGTGCGTCAAGGAGGTGTACTTGTGTTGGCATGTATGCGAATGGAGGTGTTTGAACGCTTGAGTTGGGAACTGTCGTCACACTGCTCTATGCACAGCAGCAGCGGGTTAACTGATACTATGTTAACTTTGCACTGTTTGTTTATGCAAGAGATCTGTTCACTTTAACAATGCTTTGTATTATTTCAAAAACACAGCTCTTATGTTTCCATATATGGAAACACACACGTTTTGTTTTTGTGAAACAAACTTATTAATCTATCATATGACCAATATAAAGGGTTTGTTGATATACTTTACACTCCATTCCAGCCTGCAGCTCCGTGCACCCCCCCCCCCCCATCCATCATGCCACCATGACTCAACAAACCCGACCAGCAAGATTAATCACTGCCATGCAGCACAGGCCCTGACCACAGTGCGCAAACACACACACACACACACACACACACACACACACACACACACACACACACACACACACACACACACACACACACTACTTAACAAGATAAGCACATGTTCCATGAACCACAAACGATTTAACTGACAAACTCAGGTGACCTTACCTCACACACCACTCTGTGCCAAATGTTGTGTTTAAACAAGTCAGCCATGAGATGAGATGTGAACCAGTGCCACACCTATGTGCACATTAAATAGGTCAGCTTCTCTATCACAGCTGCAGACTGCATGGAAACTATTTGTAGCATGTTTAACTGTCTCATTATCATTTGTTACCTAACACCTCTGACTACAGCATCATTTGAAAGTCAAGCAACGAGATCAGCTTCCAGACAAGAGGGCATGTAAATGACCAGAGCATTTAAATACAAATGCTGTTTACATAGCAATGATTGGAGCATGTATTAAGCAGTGGCATGACAAGGTCTTTATATCCCCCAGACCCTATATTTAGAACTGCCTTTTGTCACTGACAAGCGTTGTGTTTATACAGTTATTCTCAACAGCAACTATATAACTTATCATTATCATTGTTGTTGTTGTTGTTGTTGTTATTGCTGCTCATGTTAAGGTTAAAGTTTAAGGTAGCTTAGAGTTTGTAAGCTCCTGTTTACTAAGTACAAATATTTCTATACTGTGTAATTTATATATTTTCTGTATATGAAATATGACTTCATATTACTATAAATACAGGCTTAATTTAAGAGGAGTGTGCTATCAGAACTCAAAGTATTAAAGCGGTGAAGTATTTGTGCTTTATTCCTATTTCTATTACACAGCTTTGTCAAATACTCGATTCTGATTGGTCACTCACAACATTCTATGGCCTTTTATTTCTGTACACCAGGCTGCTGCTGTGCATAACTGACTATTACTATGGGTGAGTTCTGATCACAGACTCATATAGATTTGTGACACCTTGTGGCAAAGAAAAAAACATTACTCCATCAGAAAAAGGAGATTTTTCTAATATTAATGTTTATTTATTGTTTATATAGTTTTACATGAATTATTATACTAAGTTGGCTCATCTTAAACAGAGTGTATATTGCTATGGATACTCCATATAATCTAACAGACTACTTTTTTAGCAGAAACATTAAAATAATCTTTACATTAATATTTTGTGTCAAATTATAGATTTCTTTAGTAGGTTTATTTCTTTATTGCTTATTTATTGCCCAATAATGACAGACTTGCTGCACATTATTCCTTACACATGAGTGTCATTTTAGGGGCTACTGCAATCTACTATTAATAATAATAATAATAATAATAATAATAATAATAATAATAATAATAATAATAAAAACAGGATTATTTTTTATTAATTATAATAATCTGAATTATTAAATTAAAAGAAATTATTATAATAATTGATGATTTTTTTAAGGTTCGGTTTAGGGGTGGGGTGAGTTTTCCTAACATACGTACTTACATACTTAGACTTCAGGTGAGCTGCTTACATAAAGCCTACATGCTGAATGTGCTGACTCTTTTCTAGACTACATGGTTTCTGCATGCTGTGTTTGCTTAGGGGGCCTAGCATAAACCAGCAGACAATTTCACAGACAGAGATATGATGTGGTCATAAAACAACAAGGAAATCAGCTGGCTGAAGACATCAGAGAGCCACCAGCTGTTCAATAAGCAATGAGACATAAGCTTAATGCCTCTCTACTGCCTAGATAAGTGCACTACATAGGGTGTGACACAAGAGCTTTAACACTTTTAGTGCACTACATGTCATTTGGGATTAATCCAAGCACTGCCCCATTGAGAGGTTTCCATTGAACTGTGCATGTGTAGGCTAGGCTGCACTATGAATGGTTTGTGGGTGTGTGTGTGTTTATGTAATTGAAAAAAGAGTCAATGACCATATTTCTAACTGTGTCTGTACAGGTTTGCTAGTCTTCTAGCATGATGTGCGCTATATAGTACACATGAAGGAGGACAGATATAATGAAAAGAAAGATTTTTAGGCAGATACATCAAGTGTTGTCTCAAATCGTCAGCTTGTTATATTAAAACCCTGTTTGAATTTTCCAAGACCAAACCACAAAGACCTTAAGAGATTGTCTTTAGCCTTTCTGGGCCAAAGTTGTTCAGAAATGTTTAGACTCAAGTATACTCAAGCATACTTGTTCCACATTAAAATTAAATAAACATCACATTAGTAAAAAAAGAAAGTAAGTGCTGTTACAGACATCATGCAGCATTTTATATGACTATAAAGTGGAAAATTTAAGTTGTGAGAAGTGGAAAGTATTTATTTTGCTTTGTTACTATAGTTATAGCATCATTTAACTTAAAAAATGAAGTGGATGGATTTTGTGTTTTTTATTTAAATAAAGATTCTAAATAAGAAAATATCTGAACACTCACCTCATCTTTAAACTTAACCTTTAGACATATTTAGATCTAATAGGCACATACTTCCACTGTACTCTGTAAAAAGCCAACTAATGAACTATCTGAACAAATGTAACAATGTAAATTAATCTAAGTAAGTGGAGTTCATATACCAAGTAAATTCAACAAATTCATTTGAAAATACAGGGCTTCCTGGTGTTTTGAATGGTCTTGCCTGCGTTACTTCCGGAAAACACAAGCTGTTATCAAGCACAGAAAGTAGCCATAGCTAATAACTTTTTTTAATTAAGTTGCTACTTATTAAAATGTTTTTTTAAGAAAACTTTGGCATGTAAAATTATATTTGTAAACACATTCTGTCAGGTATGAAAATGATGCACTGCTTGATTCTGGAAGGCATACTTTAGTGCTACCTAGCTTAAAAGGTTTAAACATGAAAGCCTTGTAACAGGAAGCATGTTTGTTGTAGCCCAACCTGTTTAATAAATGCTTTTTTTTTTAAATAAAATTATTTAGGTTTTGTGAACTTAATGTATAATTAATTCCGGTAGTGTTTTACACCTGAACATTGAATTTACTCAAATATTTGCTTGTAATAAATTGACACATTTTCCTCTTCTTCTTCTTTTATTTTATTTTTTACAGTGTGACCCTATACCAGACATCTTCCCACACACAGAGGTGGGAAAAGTACAGGATTTCTGGTTTGACTTTAGGATAGACTGAGCTCAACATTTTGAAGAATCTCCCCTTCACATACTTTGGATCGATTTCATATTAACTTTCATCTTGCGTAATACACCTGGGGCCACTTTTAAAGTGTTTCTATTTCCACACTCTATTCAGAAGAAGAAGAAACTACCAGCAATGCCATTCATTGCTTCTGGGAATAAATCCCACACAGAAAGAGCACTGGAAATTCCCTGTAACTCACACACACATACACACACACAAACACACACACGCACACACAGACACTTTTAATGTGAGAGTAGCCGCTTCTAAGAAGTCCATGTTTGCACTGTGTGAACACATTGGCTTCAGCTGAGCGAGGAAATAGAGAGACAGGGAGAGAATTGTTGTGTAATTATCATAATTAAATGGGCCAGATTACAAGTAAAGACAACTGTCTTCATGTGTGACTCACTCTGTTGGTGTTCAGTCAGTCAGGAAGTATGTATGTGTGTTGGCGAATAGGACATTTGTTTGTATCCAAATTGAAGGATTTTAGGTTAGGGTAAAGCATACAGCTGTTTTCTGACTCAGTGGAGTATTGCCGGCCGACACTCTACACTACTACTTACTACAGTTGTGGCAAAGGCCTGTGATCAGGCAGTCTTAAACACTGTCATTAGCTATAAACACAGTCTCACACATGTACAGGTACACAGAGTCTCAAAGCAAACCACTCAAGCCATGTTGGACGGTTCCAGTAAGAAGTCCTTTAGTGAAGAAGCCACCAAATTAAGAATGGGCTTCTGCATACTGCTTATGAAAAGCAGGAGATACTGTCATTGCTGGCAAACCACAGTGAGCAGTGGTTACACCTGGGGTCAGGACATGGTAAAAACAATTCAAAATACATTTTTTTATGATATACTTGTGTTTTATAGGCAGGGTGCACAAAACATAATTAAATATAAACACAACAATACAATTGTCTAAAATGATATAGAGAAATAGAGAAAGAATTCTCACTCCGAACAAAACATAATTATGCTGATTTTCAGGGTTCACTAAAAGTTAACAGCTTAAATGTAAAATTCAAATGTTAAACTGTGCGTATTGGTGGTCCATGTGACAGCTTGTGTAATGGTAAAGGTTGGTAAGGGGGCTGGCAACACTGCTGAATGTCCTGATGAAATGCCGGCAGAAGCTGGCGAATCCCAGGAACCTCTGAATCTCATCACTGCCCTCGCTTTGTCTTTGTCCATGTGGACGCCGTGGACATTGATGACATACCCAAAGAAGCTGATTCATGATATGTGAAACTTGCACTTCTCCCCTTTCACATAGAGCTGGTTACGAAGCAGCTGTGTGAATATATAACCCTTCCTGTTTTTCTGTAAAGCTGCTTTGGGACAATGTCCATTGTTAAAACCACTATATGAATAAGACTGAATTGAACTGAATTGAATTGTAAGAACCGTGCAGCAGAAATGGTACTCTAGATTAGGTTAATAGAAAGGTTTCAGAATACGGATTGCATGTACTGCATATACGGCTGTCTTGCAGCAGACAGGTCAGAGTGCCTATGATAGCCCCTGTCCACTTCTGAAAATATAAAAGCATTAGTATTCAGTGGAGACAGTGTGACAGTGTTTCTTCTGCTAGGAAATCATGTGTCCTGGCATTCATGTCTATGTTACTTTGAAACATACATCCTACCTAAACATTGTTGTAGACCAAGTACACCCCTTCATGCCAACAGTCTTCCCTAATGGCAGTAGCCTCATTCAGTGGGATACTGTACCCAGACACACTGCAAAAGCTGTTTGGGAATAGTTTGACAAACATTACATGGTGCTGATTTGGCCTTCAAATTCATTAGTAATAGAATAGGCCAACTTCGTTTTAGACAACAAATACCTGGATTTTGACCTTTGCAAGGTGAACAAGGCGCCAAGCTGACTAACATTCCCATTCACACTGACACTAAGTACAGCATGTGAAGGAAATTAAGAACTTCTTTTGTGAACCGAAAACGTGTGCTGTGATTGGAGGGTGTTGGAACAACATAATGTGTGATTGGCAGGACTGGCAGGTTGTAATTTCATGGTGGAAATGAATAGAAGGATGAAAAACGACAAATCATCACAACATCCACGGTTAGTTAGTTACTGATTTGGATCTTGTTTCTCTGAACCAAATCTAATCCTGACCATTCTGCAGAGTCAGAGATCCTGGATCAGTTTACAGCTTACAGAATAACACACACACACACACACACACACACACACACACACACACACACACACAATTAAGGTTATCGCTCCTAAGTTTTGCATTATCTAAATCATTCTGTCTCACTTAAGCCAACCAGATGTGTGCTCGGGTTAAAGTGCATGTAAGCGTGTGTGAGTGTGAATTATGGACAGCAAAGGCCAAGGGAGAGAATCAGAGTCATGACTCATGCAAAATTGAGACACACCAGGGTAATTAGAGTCTGAGAACCACTTTGGGGACCTGGCTCTCTGCTCACCAAAATCTCAGAGGAAATGTTATTCCCTTGAAAAAGATCTGATGTTCGTGATGCTTTATAAATACCAGATCTTGAACGATAACCTTATCCTCTGTGTTTTCTGGGAATGGAGGGATGTGTGTATGTGTTTTTGTGTTGAGTGAAGAAACAGAAGCCCTTATTACTCTTGGTTGTGAGATAGCAGTCCAGCTGCAGTCCCCTCTCGTCTTCTCTTGAGGGTTGTGATCCACCTGTTTTCCTCCCAGATGGATGTAAGCTTAGATAGCTGTATGGAGGTGACACTGAGCAGAAGGACAGGGGCTTTGATTTTTTTTCTGCATGAGTGTGAGAGTCTAAACACTCTACACTGAACTATATCTGATGTCCAGCAACAGGTGAAGTATGTGGGAAGCGGAAAAGAGGGAAAGTAGGAAAGTGAAATCTCAGCTAAAAAACACGGACATACACACTACTTGTCTTAATACTTTTGATATAACCATCTACTGACTAATTAATGTAATAATTACATTTTGATAATTAACACAGTTACATAACAATAATATGTATGTAATTATATGTATATGTATTAATAATAATAATAATTAATAATACATGGAAGAAACTAAAATGAAGAATACATAACATAAATCATCTAACAAAACTAGACACACACTCCTACAAGGTTCAAACTATCAGATATTTCTATCCTTGTGCAGACCAAATATAAAATATATATCCCAACACACACACTGTATATATAAACTGCTATGTGTCAAGGTTAGTGTGTCGGGTGGAAATCAGATAAGTTATAATAATGATAATAATAAAATGAGAGAGAGAGAGAGAGAGAGAGAGACAGAGAGAGAGAGAGACAGAGACAGAGAGAGAGAGAGACAGAGACAGAGAGAGAGAGAGAGAGAGAGAGAGAGAGAGAGAGAGAGAGAGAGAGAGAGAGA
>JAOVVF010000039.1:9471632-9492426 GCA_028565595.1 Duopalatinus emarginatus | reverse complement strand
TGTCCATGGTGGATCAGATGAGACTGTAAGAAGATGGGTCACAGTGTACACAGGGTTTGGGTTGCACGAAGAATCAGTATCAATATCTTGAGTATAATTTTTATGCTTCACAGTGTCAGCAAAAAAATGAGTAGGTGTATAGTGCAAAAAACACCCATAATTCCTTTTATAAACTGCATAACAGCAATAAAAGGAATTGGGAAATGAACAAGAAATATAAGCAAAAAAAATGGACAGCAGAGCAACACTTATTTAAGAATACGTGCTAGCAGAGCCTAGGGATCTAATAAAATGATTTGCCTGCTTTGAGCATAGACAACATTACACAAATTAGTTCAGGCTTAATCAAACTGGTGTAGAGATACACCTTTCAACACGAGCAATATGGCTGGCTTGTTTTTTCCTGAGTGATATATACCCTTAATATTTCCAGCTGTTGACTTAGCAATTACTTCATCATAATGTCATGTTTGGGAAAGTACTGGAAATGTAAGAATTGTTTGACTTGGACAGAAGAACATCATTCTGTCTACATGGAAGGTGGATAATTGAGTCTTTTTTCTTCTTTTGCATTTATCTACAATGCGTGTGCATGTGTATACGTGCAAGACTCTTTGCGTGTATATGCATGCTTTTGGGTGGAGTTTGGAGGACATGTGGGGTAAATTGCATCTTTCAGCTGTGTGTAAAGTGTGTAAAGTAATTAAAAATCCCCGTAGTCACACTGGCAGAAAGTAAAAAAAAAATGATGTGTGTGCACAAGAATATGTGGTTAGTCAGAACAAGTCTGTACAGGAATTCTGGCCTGATTTTGGAAGTACACTGAAGGTGCGCCGTTAAAATGGTGATGAATTGCTTTTTTAGTCAGAAGTCAGAATAAACATGGTTGAGGTTGGGCAGTTCAGATTGCTCCTCTGATGCTGTTCTTCAAACTCCTGATTTGACTTGAACTCGCTTGACTTTGCTGAGCAGGGAGAAAGTTTTTTTCCCCTACTCTTCAGTGTGTGTTATTTTAACCTGAAGGCTGTTTAGGTTGA
Source organism: Duopalatinus emarginatus (assembly GCA_028565595.1). NCBI lineage: Eukaryota > Metazoa > Chordata > Actinopteri > Siluriformes > Pimelodidae > Duopalatinus > Duopalatinus emarginatus. The sequence continues at coordinate 9,491,389 of JAOVVF010000039.1, read as the reverse complement.
TTGGTGTTGTCATTTCGTGTTGCAACAGATCTATTTGGGTTAAGTGTGTTATGCTAAAGTTACTAAACCATTCACGTATTTATACTTATATTCACATATACCAATTAATACATCCTGTTCCATGAACTGCCCCAAAGATAAAGATAAAGCATTTCCAGATGGAACAATGGAATAAAAGAGAATCATTGTTTTATACTGGTGAAATGAAGTCAACCCAAATTAGAAATCTATGAGTTGATAAAGTGTCAAGAGACAGTGTCCTGGAAGATAGGGTGGGAACGTAGCTCTCCACCTTTATAACCATGTAACATCTTTATTAGTATCATATGTAGCCAACAAAGAGCACGAGAGGACATTGTGTCCTTTGCCCTCAAGGACTAGAGCTCACATCACATCAATCAACTTGAGGACTACCGGGACCTTTGGGCCACCTCACCCCAGGCCTCTGTTTGCTATGGGCAAAGTGTTGAGTCAGTCTGAGTGTCGATTTGAAAGGCCATAGGTAATAAATTGTGTGTTTACTTGTGCTATCAGAGTACTGGCAAACTGTCAAACAAACACCTTGTGGGTGAGTGATTTACCCTGGAAAACTTGTCATTCAGCTCTGATTTAAACACCTCACCTCCTGATAAAGTCCAAGCAGCTAGTCTACTCTGCTGCTGGAAATTATTAAAGGACATAATAGAAATCAAATTAATTATGCGTTCTTGTGCTAATCAGCAAAAGCATTTCCTCCAAGTCATCTCGGTTTACAATTACTTACACATGTAATTATTTGCCAGGCCAAAAGCTATCCAAAGCAGCTTATAAGTATAGTAGAATATAAGTCGACACACATAATCATCTGAAAGTAATTGACCAATACGCCCTTCCATTTGAAAAAAAAAAAAGACAAATTGTGTGTGTGTGTGTGTGTGTGTTTAAAGACTTGCAGCCCTGGTTGAAAAAGTGATATTAAATTCTCCCACTGGTGTCACTACCACCACAATGACCTCATTGCACTCCTCCTTGAAATCTCTCTGTCCTTTACTCTCAGCTGAAGGGTGACATAACTCAGGACCTCAAGAAAGGATGTATAGGTCGTATGTAACCAGGAATATACATAAGAGCCCAGGGCCCTGTAGGGTGAATATAGTGTAATAGGCCTGTAGTATGTCATGGTCACATCCAGCCTACATGTATACACTCAAACACAGACAAATACACAGCTGAGTTGTGTTGTTTCGTCTCCAACACTCGCAGAAGTGCAATTTTTATAACTTTTCTCGATCTGAGTTCATTTTTAACACCAAGAATCTTATCACTGTCAGTATTTTGTGGTATGAGCCGTTTTGTGATTATATCTGGTTTAGTCCGACATTCACTGAACCTAATGAAATCTTTATAAATAGTCCTTAAATCTTTATAAAGAGTCATATAAAGACTCATTTACAGAATCATTATGACATTAACCTAGTTGTAAATAACCCCCACCCCCACCCTACACACACATACACAAAAACATACAGTTTTGTCTTGCTATTCTGAAGAATCGTTAATGCACCATTTAATGCTGTTCTAAACCTAATACTAACTTTAACCTGAATTAAAAGACAATGCTTTAGCCCTTTTTAGGAATTAATATATATTTTTTAATTATTGTGAAAAACAATCAGCCAAATTGCCCACAAGGTCAAAAAGATCAGATTTTCCTATCCTTGTGGGTATTTTTATCCTGGCCAAGATATAAAACATGACCACACACACACCCACACACAGACAATCAGAATGCCATTTTGTTGCTAATGTAAATAGGAACGTTATGATTTGTGATGCCTGCACTCTTAGAGATTTATAAAGCCGTTTAAAAACAATGAGATATGAGTGGCTAAGCCTTAAAAATAGATAGTGGGAGTGTCTGTTTGTGCCTTTCTTAACTCATCTCTGGTCTCTCAGGGTGGCCTGCGGTGAGTGTGTGTATTTGTGTGTATTTTGGTCTTTTCAGTGTTTGCAAGTTAGGACCGTACAAACAGTTTTGTGGTCTTTATGGCAAATAGAACAATTTCCTGCAAGGCAGCGGTAGAAACCCTGGCACAACACACTTGTCTCGCTGTTTGCTTGCTCCGGGAAAAAGACAGGGGACCTGCAACCAGCATCAAATAACAAGAACATGTCTTGACCTCTTTGGACTGATCCTGTAGTCTTTCCTCTTTTGTTAATGTCTGAAAGAGTAAACCATACAAGGCCCAGATATAAAAGACGGATTGTGGTTACAGCCTTTCCCCTTAATTTTAAACACAGTGGTTTCGAGACTTACAGGAGTATGAGTCAGACACATTGTTCTTGTTTTATTCCTAATAATATTGTTTTGTTTGTCATTAGTCAGAAGTATGTACGTCTGCACTATTTTTAAAACATGTTGTGACACTGCAATATTATCGTCCTTCAGTGGTTCACTGAATTATATTATTTTTATTTTTATAAAAATACTAAATATGTCATTACCAACAACAACAACATAAATAATAATAATAATAATAATAATAATAATAATAATAATAATAATCTATTAGCTGATATAATTATTAAAGAAAATGCAGATCTTTCTGGCCCTTGCAGTCTCTTTCTTTGAGATTTCATCTTAATAAATAAAGAGGATATCATGAGACACGATTTTAAGCAAATGCCAAAGTTTAAAATCATTCACACTCCCCTGTTACCCAATCAGACGGTTGCAGTTCGCTTATGTAATATCTAAAACACAAGGGCACATGTGAACAGGTGTGTTTGACTATAGGTTTGAGGTTTGTAATGCTGTGAACAAAACATAGTTCAAGCTAAAGAAGGAAGTGATTCATGTAGGTTGCTCAACATCTTTTGTTCTGCTGCCAGTCAACTCTTACTTGTTCCAGGTAGAACTGCAAATCACTGAACCATTCACACACAACCTGAGGCGTAGCCACATGTTATTAGCTGATGCCCCACCTCTTTAAAACAGGAGGCAAAAACTGACAGCAACCTACTGAACAACAGGTACTTTAGTTTACTGAGCTTTCACACAGATGCACACGCAACCAGTGTGCTCAGTGAATTAAGACGTTGATTAACAGCTCTGGATTCCCTTCAAAGCTTTGTAGAAATATACTGAAAGTGTTTAGGGACTCCTTTTCAGTATGATAAATTATATAATATTAAATGAACTGAGACAGTTGGTATATGTCACTATTTTTATGATGAATTACAACCGATGATTAATTCAGTTTTACTAATACTGCCTTTAATCATGGGAACTTGTACGGTTAACAGCTATTTGTTGTTCAGTAATGGATGTTGGATTTAACCGCTACATAAGCATGAGCTAAATATTTAGATTTCATAATGGAAAATAGTGTTCCTGTGCACAGCTCGGTTCCTTTTTTTAGTTCAGCCTTCTGGAGCTGTGCATACAAAAACCTCCTTTACTCATACAAACACTAAGGCTAAATTACACACATATGACAAAGTTCCTACTTCAGCTGAAAAGACCTGCAGTGAAATGCTGTCATTTTGGACTCATGGGTACTCTATGTACTCTACATTGCGTGACTGAAATTGCTGTGTGTGTGTGTGTGTGTGTGTGTGTGTGTGTGTGTGTGTGTGTAACCATCTCCCTTCTTTGCCTGAAGTTAGCCTACAAGAGGTTTTCTGATGTAGATCAGTTCTGCTGCATGTTCACACACACACACATACACATACACACACCACTCATTAATGTACAACCATGCCATAAAATACATAATCCTCCACTATTATAAATTATAAATGCTTCAAGCTGTTTTATTTGATTTGAAACAGTGAGAGCTTTTTTCAGTTCTGTACATTTAGAAATACATTCAAAGCTTATTTCACCATTGACTTAATTTAGTTCTTTCATCCTGCATCATTAAAAACACTACATTTTCCTGTTCTTCATAGAAATACACAATAGGCCTGGAGACATTAAAATGGGTTATTTCCAAAATCAGCCCGTGGAGAAGGGAAAATAGAGCAAAATCAAAAGGATTGAAGTGAAGGAAAAGAAAATGAATTTTTTTTGTCTATAAAAATAAATAGGAAAGCTAAAACAAAAGCCCTACTTCATAATGTCTTGTATTTTTAAGAATAGAGTTTAAACTGAAAATCTATATTTGTGAAGAAGACAGTAACCTATAACTTGACATGTACATCCTAACCTAAAATACGCTTTTTCATTGAAAACACTCTATTTAGTAAGGATAGTTTTAGTAGTCAATTAATAAACACAGAACAAGCAGTTCTATTCAGTAACCGAAATAAACTAATACTTAATTCCAGGATATTCCAGAACATGGCATTATGCCAGATATAAATAAATAAATAAATAAATAAGCGCATGTCACACCTCAAACTCCAAACTACAGCACAAGATTCTGAATCCGATGCATTCAACAGAACAACAACAGAATGTTTGCTAGGTGTTGGTTAATCACCAGATGTTCTTTTCAGAATCAGAAATGTACAGGTATGTGGAAATATTGCTGAATCAAAGCAAACTCAAGTTCAACAGAAAGATCTCTCCTGTTACTCGATAATTACCCACAGAGAACAATGTTCCAAGCTTGGAACATTTCTCAACTACTTGAACGCTATGTGCTACTTATCAAAACTGGAGAGGATATGGACTATGACTACATAGTTGTCCCTTTCCCAGGAATTCATATTCATTTCTCTTTAGTTTGTATAAAGAGTATTTTACTGGCCAAAATAAAATACATTTAATTATTATGACCCATTTATCACTCTGAAAAAAAGATTTGTCTAATCATAATCGTATTTTATGTAATTACACTATAATGATATTCATTAATACAGTATAGTGTAGTTCTTAGGTTGAAATAGTGGTAACTAATTTGAAATAAAACTATTTTAAGGCAGAGACTGACTCTAATATCCATAACTGGGGGGTATAACATTATAAAAACATGTATTATACAGTGGGTTATAATAATGATGTTAATGCACATATGTTACATATATACATTGTTATTGTCATTGCTTTTGTCATTGTTAAGTATTCATTTTTTGAGACACTGACATTGAGAAACAGCATACAAGCCTCAAAACACCACTCTGGTCTGAACGTGAAACCACAACTAATCTTACAGTTGGCCTTTAGTAAAAAAAAACCCAAAAGAAAACAAAAAACCTTTGCTTGGATGAAAATTTCACCATTATTTTGCCTTTACATCCGAAAATGGGAACAACATCACACTACAGTGCAAAATATGCCATCCAGCTGTGAAAACTTTGCCTTCATCCAAGGACTTTGCATGTAACATAAAGAAACTTTTACAGGTAAAAACCGGTCACTAATGTTAGCTAGACAGAAACCATTAAACCAGCATGGCTGAATTATAGACATGTGTTTGTTGTCATTAGATCAATACAGTCTGGTGCTGTTTGACAGAGACATCATTATTATACATCTGAGTAAATAGAAGTCATTCAAGGCCTTCATAACCATCCAATATTCATAAAGTGATTTATGAGCTACTATCATGATCTGGGGAATGAATGAATACTGGAATCAGTGCTGTTTGTCTGCTTATACAATTTTTACTTGCTGCTCTTTCATATGGCCATGACTTCTAAAGTTCAAATTTCAAATGCAATTTCCTGTTGCTTTGATTCTGAGGCACTCTCAGCACTTGGACAAAGAAAGCCTTTGTGATTGACTGATGTTATCAAAATGGAACGAACACATATTGTATTTTGACAAACAAAGTACACACACAAAACACGCACACCTCTTAAATTACCATCAAATCATGCCGTTTTATGTTATACTGTAATCAGGTTACCATAATCATATTGATCACATTTTATACTCCACTGCTGGTGAATTCTCAAATCAGACAGTGTGGTTAGTTTTCCATAACTGCATTCAAAATAGTCCACAATCATTGATAAGGTTTTAAGAGTTACGACTTTGTAGTGGTTGATAAGTTTGCTGGCATGGGAGAGTAATCAGGACAGGAATTTGTGTTTTCTGGTTTCCTAGTAACATGTCATGCAGCATTTCAGCAAAGTTGCTGTTTAGTTGATATCAGGAACTAAACTGTTGCACAAATGTTCTATAATAATAATAATACAAATAATCCATGACTGTGTAGTGTTATGACCTGATGCAAAAGAGGATTTACTTTCCTATAACAGCATGTCCAGAACTGTATGCATTCATTTACTTAAAATGAATACACATGTGTATTTAGGCATGTCCAATGATTTTGAATTAAAATGCAGAATCAGCCTCCCAAGAGCTCCAACATTTATCATCATCATTCTTATTATCATCATCTGTTCATCACCAGCATAATCAACAGGTGACCTGACACAGCTGCAGTCTGGAACATTCCATTCGGTTGAGTGAAGTGATGAGATCAGCATTATCAGCAAGCATCATCAACTGCAGGTCTAGAGCCACTAAAATATCTGGACAAGACTTGAGAACCGAGTTACATTTAGCATTACTCTTTGCATGGAACATCGTGTGGATGAATATGCAAGGTTACGGCAGAGTAGTATCCAATACAAACACTGGGACATAAATTCTGGTTAATACAATAATATAATACTATAATATTAGGCTGTCCGTTGTCTTTGGCCTGTTGACTCCATTCTGACTGGCCTGGGAAGGTCAGCTAAGCTTATTTTTCAGCTTAAAAATAACTAACAATTTTATGAACCTGATTTAGACTATTTTTAGTTGTTGCTTAATAACACTAGCATGGCATAATTCATTTCAAAATGACTGTTATTAGTTACTGGCAGGAGCCAAAAGACTCCATGCAGTCCATGCTGTATGCTTGATCAAGCCTTTCTTCTCTGTTTTTCTCTTTTTATTTCTCACCATCTCCTTTTCTGACCTCTAGCCCTAAGTAAACAGTTTTGATAATGTGTGTCTGTGTGTGTGCGTGTTAAAGGAGGGCCTTGTGTCTGTTGTTTACTTGAGTGTTCTCTGTTGCTGATGTTTAATGTCAGTAATCCTCGCACACTGACTTTATATAAGCTTTCACACTGCATTTGTGTGTGTGTGTGTGTGTGTGTGTGTGTGTGTGTGTGTGTGTAAGTATCAATCCAGGGTTTAAATGTGAGGAAACCCAGGTGATCTACCATCTCTTGGCATTAAATTTTTTTGTGGTCTGTGGAAACTGCTCAGTGCTCGTTGTGGATTTTAACCACAAATCATATAGACATCTCATAGTGTATGAGATTTGTAGACTTTTATACAGCCTATCATGTTAATCTTAGACTCTAAAGGGCTGCTTTCATTCTACATAAAGCGTCTGTTAATTTAATTATGCATCTCCACAGATTTCATCTTGTTTGTCCAATACAAATGACAGAGGTGCTTCACTTCCTTTTCAATAAAATTATGAAAGTCCTTCTTGGCCAACGGGGGTAGTGGTGGAAAAACAAACAGCATTTTCTTTATTAGTTTCAGCTATGGAGATGTGGTCATGCTACATCCAAGTTTAAGGGCCTTGAGAGAGATGGCTGTTTTATTTCCTGTTCTTTTCCAGGGAGGGCTAAGTGCTTAAGGAGTGGGTGTAGAGTATATTCCAATACACAAGAAAGAGAAAAAGTAGGGAGAAAACAGACAGCAAAGGAGAAAACAAGGTAAAAAAAAAAGTTATATATTTTGGGTAACTGGGGAGTGCATGAGAAAGGAAGCTCCTCTGTAAATATTAACCCCAGTAGGAAAATATATTGTAGTTTTAGACCCCTACTTTACATGTAGCATCTTTGGGGGAAAAAAGGAAGAAAAAAGAAAACCAAACAAAATGGACAAGCTTTCGAAAATACAAAACAGCCCCTGTGGTCAGGTCTTTGACCCCTCAGTGCTTGCTGATTTCACAAAGAATTTATTAGCTGATCGACATCTGCAAACCATTTGAGCTGTTGTTTTGAGGCAGGCCTGAGCCAAGCAGCACACATCCCTCTGTCCGGGTCACATGGCAAGGTCAGAACATTGTTAGGAGGTGCAGAGAGAATTGTGCCTCTGGCAGCAAAGCCATCCTCCCATTTCATGCTTTAAAGCATTTTATGGTCTTCTCCACAGCCGTCTATCACTCTAGTTCATTAACAATGGAGGCTGCATTGAGGCACAAGCTAAGATTCCTGTGACAGACATGCATTACTGTGAGCTAAAAGAAGCAGTCCAAGCTTGTCTTGTATTCAGATGCTGTGGTTGGGTTCCAGTGACTGACTGATACACTGTAAACACTGTGTAAGAGGAACAGAGCGTGCTGATGAGAGCTATGCTGTTGTTTTTGTATGATGATGATGATCATGATGATTGAATGTGCTAGTATATGCATTTGGTTGCGTTGTGTGCACTAGAGGTTGTGTGCAGCATTTGAGTAGAGTGAGGGATTGAAAAGTCAGGTGAGGTTACATTACCTGGCGGTACAGAAAGGGATCTTCATGCTTTTGATATATCAGGTCAAGCCGAGCCATGCTGGTGTCTGACATGCCTTCTGTTACAGTGTGGGATCTGATTGTTCAGTTGTAGGATTAAGGGAGGGCAGTTCAGTCCAGTTCTCAGCTATTTGAGGTCATAATCTATCAGTTTAAACTGACCAAGATCATATATTTTTTTTGCAAATAACAAGAAAGACACTTAAACTTATATATAAAAATATAATCTTGCCTAGGCTTACTGCAAGTCATATTTAACTAATATTTTGTTAAAAACAGTTGGTCTGAATAAAGATGTAAAAAAAAGCTCTGCTAGTGAAATGTGATTCATAAATGTGTCATGCACTGATTAGGTTTGGATAGTAGTGAAACAGACATGCCTAATGAATTCAGTGGCTAATCAAATTGTACAGATGACATCAGAGAACATTTTACGATATTTGAATGATCTAATACAAACGGAAAAATCTAGCCAACAAAACTGAATTAATCAGCATTTTCTTCAGCTCTGATGTAAGAACTAACAGTGAACAGATTAAATTCTGAAATTGATTTATATGTCAGGAGAGAGAGACTGCTGTGGATGATACTGATGACTGAGGTTAAAGTAAATTTGTAAGCATAGTTAATCATTTAACATATACAATATTATAATCTGTAAATCTTATTTAATGAATAATTAACTGAATGCAGATCAAATCAATACATAACAGTTCACCTTAAAATGCTATATGAGATAAATGTAAAAGAGAAACACTTGGGGTTGTCAGATTTATAATACACCTAATATAAAATCTGAATTTGACCATGTGAAGTGTTTTTTCCCAGGTCACCACACATATATATCTTCTTACAGTCTCATCTTACCCACCATGGACATGGACAGTCTTCAGTACACCATTAATTAGATCACAGACTCAAATTCTCTGGCTACCTGCTCTTTTGTTTTTGTTTATTTTTACACATCTGTCTCACCCAAATGAGGACGGGTTCCCTTATGAGTCTGGTTCCTCTCAAGGTTTCTTCCTTTAGTCATCTCAGGGAGTTTTTCCTTGCCACTGTCGCCACTGGCTTGCTCATTAGGGATAAAATTTCTAATAATTCTATAAATGTATAACTCTCTTCATTATTTTCTGTAAAGCTGCATTGAGACAATGTTCATTGGTAAAAGCGCTATACATATAAAATTGAATTGAATTGAATTGAATATTCAAACTACAGAAAAAAATCTGAAAGGGAAAGAGCAACAGTGATGAACAATGTTGTATGTTCTAGGGAGGAAGTAACGATTCAGAAAAAGAGTGCATGAGAAAGCTAACTCTGTGAGCATCTCTGAGTTCCAACTGAGAAGAACGCTCCAGGTGTTGGGAATCATACAGGTACTGAAGGGATTATTAAGTGTTGCATGTGGCACATCGAATAGTCTGCTGAGTGTCTATGATCCATGTATGGAAACTTTGAGTCACAAATTGACTGAAATGGAATTTTAATTGCACGCTCCATCTTCTGCTGATGTCTTGGAAAAGCAGGCTGAAGTGAACGTGAGTGGTGTTTTCAAAGCGCATCTGTGGTCTGTAGTGGTGGAATGTTTTATATATGGTGCTGATTAAAGATTCATCCAATAATATGTTTTCAAATGTAAATGATTTGTGTGATTAAAAAGAGTGTGTGTAGCAGTTTGTATATTTGTGAAAGCGTGCTCATCTAATAGTCTTCACAGGAAGATCCAGTAAAAGAAAAAAAATCTAGGCATGACGACACTGTGGAAAGCCGAGTGTGGGAGACTAAAGTCCTGAGAGCATGCTTTCAAAACACAAACAGCTCTTGGGTACCTCAGGGCAAGCCCTCGGTGAGATTAGAGATTAGAGTGACCTTCTGAACAATAAGAGCCTCTCTGGTTTACTGTGGAGGACACAGTTAATGTAAAGGATGGGAGCCAGCACTGTGTGTGTGTGAGTGTGTGTATATGTGTGTATTTACACTGCTGCCTGTGCACTGGATTAGCCAAGATGAAAGTGGTAAGTGCAGGTGAGTATGTTCAGTCAAGGGCCTTTTTTCTATGACGTCTTCTGAGAATCCTTACAACATATGCACATAAACACACACACATACACAAATACACTCTCTCTCTCTCTCTCTCTCACACACACTCTCTCTCTCTCTCTCTCTCTCTCTCTCTCTCTCTCTAAAAACCAAAAAGGTCACTCAAGTAATAGCACACATAAGTATACTTACACACACATAATTACTAAATAGAAACAGAAAAGCACACATACAGTGGGAATGAAAGAGAGAGAGAGTGGAAGAGAATGAGAAAGTGTGAGAGTAAGAGAGAGAGAGAGAGAGAGAGAGAGAGAGAGAGAGGGAGATGGAGAGAATTTCACACAAAGACGTGCATTGATATAAATTTAGACACATTTTACAGAGCAGGTGTTATGCGACCTTTCAGTAGTGGCACCGCTCTGTTTTCTAAGTGGACTCTGGTGCTGAAGCCAACAAAAAAGAAAAAAAGGAAAGAAAAATAAAAAAGTAGTGGGAAAATGCTGCTCATAAAAAGTGAAAGAAACAGGACTCATATCCGCTGGCTTCCTCTGCTCGATCTGCTCTCAGCCCCATATGATGCCAGTGCCAGTTTAACCTTAACCTAATGCCACTGCACTGCTAAGGAAATCACTGTCAAAACAAGATCCACCACCAGGCAGACAAGTGAGTGTTCCCACACACACACACACACTGCACCACAGGTCTTTATTTCACAACCTGGACAGGACAAGCTGCAAGATTCCACCTAGTCCCAAAACTAACCCCACTATTCCATTATAGAACATGCAGTCAGGCAAGAAGGTGCTGTTCATCTTTCACATCTCTGTGGACAAAGTGAGCTCTGGCAAACCCGACACATGTTCTGACATGAACTTCACCTGAACTATTCGACTAAGTCATTTACACTTGCTGCATGTGTAGCTAGCTTTACAAATGCTATCCTTAAACGGCTTTAAGCACAATTGGCCTCAGCGTCAAACATTTCCCTTTAGAATTCTGGGAAAAAGACATGAAACAAGCTGCCAGGATTATCAGACTGAGCAGATAACTGCATAATATTGAAATAAAAAGACTTGTAGCTTTGTCTTCCAGGCAGTAAGCAGCAGCTTATTTAACTTTGTTGACTATATGAAAGCATTTGTTGAATGCTTCCTTGGCACCCATTGACAGATTTATACAATGTAAAATCCAGGGTTTATCCCTTACCATTTCCTTTCAAAACACCCCACCATTTCGGTTGATGTAGACACAAGGGGTGTGACCATGCCTGTAAATGATTCTGTACATATATGCTCTAATGGATGAAATGTTAACTAGGCCTCGGAGCTGTAAAGAATGAAAGAAAAAAAACATCAGGTTTTAAAATTATGGCAGAGACGTTAGATAAGCACACGCTATGAATCATAATGTCTTAAAAAGCCAAGCCTTTTGTGGTGAAAGAGGTTTGAACTAGACCAGGCCAAGTACTTTTACGCACACACACATGCACGCACACACGCACACACACACAAAAGAGCAAGATGAGGACTTTACCACTTTACCATGATTGATTAATAAGCACACTTTTATACCTAGGGCATTTGGACTGAACTGAATCAGGCATCTGCAGTAGGTTTTCTGTTGGTCAGTGGATTATGTAGATACTGGAGAATATAGAACACAGAGACACTAATATGCATCATCTTACAACAGGGTCATCAATTACATCTGACATCAATTAGTCCTTCCACAAAGGGTTTACAGAGTATTTGTTTCAGCAGCAAACTATGTGATACAAATTTTCAACAATCTATACACAAATCGTCAACAAACAATTAGTAAACTCACTTATTCAGTCAATAACTCAGCCGCTTATCCTACTAGTAAGTTATGGAGGTGCTCCAAGCTCATTGGGTGGAAGGCAGGAAAACATTCTGGACAGATCACCAGTCCATTGCAGGGCAAACACACAGACATACACATTCACACCTAGGGGCAATTTAGTAAATCCAATCAATGGGAAGAAACTGATGCAGAAATTAGGGAAAACATGCAAACTCCAAACAGCAAGGACACTGGCCACCTTCCTGCGAATCAAAGCCAGGGCTGTCTTGCTGTAAGACAACAGCGCCAGTATGCCACCACAATTAGTAAACCATTTCATTAATCGTTTCTAACCAAACAGATACTCTGTACGTATGTTCATGAATCATTACATACACTCTATTAATAATCTGTTAAACAATCTACAGACAAAGTTTTGTTGAATCTTAACTAATAAGCTGCTAAAATGTTGCAAATACTCTGTAAACCCTCTGTAGGTGGACTATTCAAATAAACTGCAAAACTTTGTCCAACTTTTAACAACCGTAGGTCAGTAGGTGGAAAGTATTTAGCGGTTTCCAGTCAGTATGTGACCATGACTAGGGGAAAACCCACCTTTATTTACTTACATTTTCTAAATGATGCCTTGATTTTTTTGACATGCTGCTGGTATACACTTTTTTGGTAGCGCTTTATTAATTTATTGTTCTATCAGTATAGAAATAAATCTATGGTTATTGGCTGTATTCATGTCAGTAGTTGCTTTTTAAATCAATATATAGACTGTCCAAGTGTTACACCTCGACCATCATTAGTGTATTATCTCTTACCACCACAGTGATCCTGGGACAGGCTTTGGATCCTCCGCAGACCTGACTAGTACCTGGAAATAAATGAATGAAAGAAAAACAAGATTTGACTTGCATTATATGTGTTCTACCAGGGGTATAACAATGCCCTTGTACACACTAAATACTGTACTACCATTTGATATTCAGCCACAGAACAAATGAGGTCGAAAAAAGGGCTGAACATATCATGGTGAAAACACGAACTTTTAGTTTAGTACAGTTTATTTAAAATGTCACCACTGTCTGACATGTTTACACTAAACTTGGGAGTCGTGCTTGTAATTGAAATGATGAACTAGAGATGTGCCTCTTAGTTTACATGAGTACTTTATGCACTCTGTGATCCTACACTGATCTCTCTCTCACACAAACACACACACACACACACACACACACACACACACACACACCTTTTTTAATGTCAGCACTTTCCATAGTCATAATGAATATTACAGCGATGCCTAGCCATATCTCTAGTCTGGATAAAAATGCTTACAAAGTCAGGACATGGTTTTGTCCTGACATTCACATGTGTTCTGACAGCATATGTGCATTTTGACCAAAATATGTGCATTTTCCGAAAACAAGGTACACACACACACACACACACACACACACACACACACACACACACACACTGTATATGAACCATCTGCTCTCTGTGGAGCAGAGGCCTGCTTTTCATCCACCTAAAAAGAAAAGCAATGGGTACCAAGGTTACAATTTTTTATACATCTAGAATAATCTAGAATAAAACTTAATCTGAATTGCAGGCTGCCATTTTAAGATCGTACAATTTACAGATATACTTGGTACACCATGCTGCCCAGGTTTACAGACACAGGTATAGAAATATCATGAATACTCCAGAACATTTGGGAAGGGGGTAGTGGGGGTGGTGGGGGTGGGGGGACTGGGGCTTGCAGAGGGCAAAGGGACTTATTGTGTTTGAAGTGGGGTTACTTAGAGAGAGAGAGAGAGATCTGTGTCTCAAATGAACCCACTGTGTTTGTTTGTCCAGCCACCCAGTGTCATACCTAAGATTAAATCAAGAAGGATGTGGTTGGACATCTAATTTTACAAAAACAAATTTTCTGAAAGGCTGTGTTTACACTAGGCCAAAGTTGGGGAGTTGGCAGGGGGTAGCGAGCAAAGTGGAGGCAAAGAGAAGCTTATTAGTTCACCACTATATTTAAACCAGCATTACATCTGGGATTTACATACTGTGGAATACAGAGTTGTTTATTGACATTGTGTGTGTGTGTGTGTGTGTGTGTGTGTGTGTGTGTGTGTGTATACACGTGTGTGTGTGTACACGCGTGTGTGCGTGTGTGTGTGTACACGTGTGTAATGTTATCTCAAATGCTAGGAATAAGTGACATCTTTGAAGTTAAAGCAACATTTGTTGCTATTTGTTGATATTGTTTTTTTTAAACATAATTAATTCCTAGAAATAGAATACAACAACCTAAAGAAGCCAAAGAATTTTATTTTAAGTTACTGAGGTTAAGATCATGGTTAAGTTTAGATGTAGGAATAGCATTATTTAGTCAAGGAAAATATTCTACAAATTTAGAAATACAAATTAGGAATTTATGCACGTCTGAGTGTTTGTGTTCACATGTTGTTTTGTGGAGGCCCTGACGTCAGGATGACATTTTTCCAGCAGCTATGAGAAACTGTTTGAACACTTTATCCCCTTGTCCCCTTTTAGTCTTCAATCTGTAGCACATCGCTGTCACATTGTCTCGCCTTTCCCATTTTTTCTCTTCTCAATAGTATCTCTATGGTCAAACAGCTGGTGCGTGCATAGTGGCAGTTACTGAGTTAAAAGATTGGCAAACAGCAGAGGTAAATATTGACCTAAAGCATTAGCTAGGAGAGAGGTGTACAGAAGAGCAGGTCAGACTCACTCAGTGTGAGAGAATGTCTGTCTTGTACACCTTGACACCTGCATGCCTGACACCTTCTCATCAGAAAATTTGATACATGCTCCTAAGCTAGAATCACTTATCAACCCTTTTTTATTTCCTTGAATCAGGGAAAACCATTTCAGACAACCTATATGTGATTTTTTCCCCTTATGGCTTCTTTTATACACCGCACCTCTAATGAATCCTCATCTTCCTGTCAATCAAAGTTTCCACCCCCTCCTGCCTCCAAACAACCCACCTGTCAATCATCTCCCCATGAGGTGGATGTGGACCACAGCTCAGCATATAATGTCTGAGGAATATTGGGTAGCAGGCAATGCATGCTAGCAATTATTTCTTGCACACTCAGAGGAATGGACATGAATGAACCTCTGCAGGCTGAAATGACATGGACAATGGTCATGTTCGATTATAATGCTAAATAGTCTGGGGCTGAATTAAATTATTTAGATACACTTCCTCTGCCACAAAAATACCTTGCTAAAGCTGCATAACTCCACAAACTACTCAGTCTGATTTCCTAAGGTTTCTTAGACAACCGACTGCACTGTGATTGTTACCATTCACATACTTGTCTATGTTCTATGTGTGTTGCTGGAGGCTTCCACTAGAGGGCAGACCAGGGAACACTGACCATAAGAGTTTCGAGATTTACATAATGTGAACATGCGGTACTTGAGAAGATTAGCCTGTGGATAATTCTACGATCACAGCATAAAAAGCGTTTCTTCAAAACTTCCTGCCGTTTTGAGTGCCTGCACCGCCTCTTCCGTTTCTATGTGTACTGAACTTTGCATAGGTGTAGCATTCATTTAAATTTTCTCGTGCACAACCAACACACTAAAAGGACGCAGGATACGTGAGGCAGCGATCTTGCATATGCATAGTTAGCAAATATAGCAAGTATATCTAGCCTCTATGTCCTGCTTATCTCCTATGGTATATACAGTATAAAAAGGTTGATCAATTAGGACTGTGTAGCACCTTTGACTTTCCATTCTTTAATGTCTTATATGTTCCCTTAATATTTTTTACATATACATGCACAGACAAGTCTATGCTAGTCAGGAGTGTTTGGGTTCCATTGACTACTATTCCATTCACAACTCATTGCCAACCCTTCTCCTTTATACACATTTACTCCACCTCACCCCATCATCTCCACCTACACTCCTCTCTGTCAGACTTACTGACTTGCACAATTTTGCTTAATCCCTCCTCAGGTATGGCTGCCTGCTTCTCAAATAGCATTTCCTCTGAGACACAAGAGACACAAATGGCACACAAGGCAACTTGAGAATTTTCAAAGGCTGCAAACGATTTCCAGGTTATAAGCACATCCTGAGAGCAGAGCAGAATTTAATTGAGGAAATATTTTTTTAAAATAACATGCAAGCAGAGAACCGTGGTCTTGCGCTCACATTCGCTCTAAGCACACTGCTTTGGGCATATTATCCTTTCAATGTGGCAGTTGTTTCTGTAATACATCTCACTTGGATTCACAAGTCCAGTTTTCTCAAATGTAAACACTTACATCTGAAATATTCTTTTGAAGAACAACCACTATTGCCTGGAGGGAATTACTACTTATTTCCTTTGTTTCCATACCAACCTGAGGCAAAATTCATCTATGAAGTAGATTTTTCTGAACAAAATAAAGGATGACAAACATCAAATACAGCAAGAAGCCATGAAGGTAACCCACAAAACTCATAATGTATAGACGTATACACTTATACACGTATATGACTCCAACTGAGATTTTTTCCATAGCTTCTTATTTTCTTTTCTTTGAAGTTTATTTTATTGCTTCACACATTAGTTTGGGGTTGGTATCACTGGAGTCTTATTGCTCTGCAGACCACCCATTAAACAGAAGACCCAAATAAAGGTCCAGTATATCAAAATGAATGAGAGGATGAATCATAATCAGAAGCAAATTTAGATTTAATTGGCCAAGAATGTTTACACACACAAGGAATTTGGTTCTGGTCGTTGATGTCTCTCTTAGTAAAGGTAGTAAGTAGGTAGTGTACATATACACATAAGGTACAAGAGGTGTTGTAGTACAAAAAGCAATGTGCAGCATATTTGGGAATTAATTGGATTGTTGATATGTTATTTCTCAGCGTGATAGCATATGGATAGAAACTCTTTGCGTATCTGGTTGTTTTTGTGTACAGGGATCTGTAGAAAGAATTTAAAAAGTTGAAAAAGATTGTGTCCAGGGTGTGAGGAATCTGTTAAATCAAAGGGTTAATTCTCACCTTCCCTGGTTGGTAACTATTAAAATGGGTATCAGTAAATGAACAAATTGGGTTAAAATACAGTTTAGAATAACAAATTTATACTAGGGGCGAGAATCTCCCAGTGTCTGGTGACTCAATTCGATTCCGATTTTTGGGGTCATGATTCAATTCAGAATCGATTTTCGATTCAGGAACAATTTTTCTATTGTCTACAGATTGATTGACAAGATGAAAAGACAATGTCCGTACTGGATCAAATCTTTTTGCATTATTTTATATTTATACCATAAATAGGATTGTGCATAAAATTATGTAACTTAAATGACCAGTATTAGGTTAGCTTAGCTGTCTGGCTTTTTCCTAAACAAAAAATCTAACAATGAACAAATAACTCAAAATATATTAATACAAAAGTAAACATAGACTTTAGTCTACCACAGTGCATTAACCTTTAACTGAAAATAAAATACAGACTTTAAAGTCATAGTGCATTACTGCACTTTGTGTAATTTTGTCTGAGTCCATGCTAGCAGACTCCATTCAGGCAAAGAGAACTGGCTAATTAACTTGCTGAACGGTGGCCTAGACGACCTTCTTCTATGGTGGCTGAGTGGACATGTAATGAGATATGCAGTACGTTTGGGAGTAGGAGCGGCAAAAAATAAAACTTAAATGCTTTTTAAAATTAATTTTAGGGCATTTTGAATCGATTCTCTGGCACAGTGAAGTAACACTGTCAGTTTACAACAAGAAGAGCTATATATAGCTTATATAGTGATGCACTGTAGTTTATTACACTTAATCTAGACATTATACAGTAGATATATACTATATATAAGTATATACAGCAATCAGCCAAAACATCAACACCACCTGTTAAAACAGTTTTCAAAACAGCTCTGACCTGTCAAGGCATGGACTCCACATGACCTCCGAAGGTGGTATCTGGCACCAACACATTAGCCACAGAACCTTTTCAGAACCCCCCTCTCTCTTCTCTCTCTCTCTCTCTCTCTCTCTCTCTCTCTTTTTACTCGCTCTCCAAAATGCAGAATGCTGTCCAGTGTTCTTCCCAGAACATTTGGCAACTCAAGCTTGAGTTAAAGAACCCATAATGTGCCAGGTTATAAAAATAAGGCATGGACTATTAGTTATGAACTATTACTTTTAATTATTTAAGAATTGTGAAATGCAAGACAGTTGCAATCTGAGAACATACAAAGTCACAAAACTCTTAATAGACCTTGAGACTGTTACACACATACGCACAACTACACACATAAACAAACATACAAACACACGCACCGTCTAACCTTGCAGCACCAGCACGCTGGCTTTGCAATGATGTGTCTCAAAAACTCTGATACAGCTCCCCATTACCCTAATATGAAAATTACAACCACCTGAAACATCTCTTATGGTTCAACCATAAATGACTGGCAAGCGTACCATATCATTGCCTCGGCTGTGCAGTCCTTTTTTCTACCTCCAGATTAGGCACTTCAGGGTTTGCCAAGGAAAACACAACCGGCAGAGCGGATTCGGCCTGTGCACTTGCAAATGTTGCTGTTGTGCTCATTTGTCTTAACTTTCCCCTTAATCTATTTGTTTTGTTTTTTCATCTGTGAATGGAAATTTTGAGGTTGATTGGCTTTGCCTGTTCTGCTCCAACAGTTTGAATGAAAAGTGGGCAGGGGACATGGTTGGATTATGGAGTTTAGCATATGGAACAAATTACCCATCTCCACGCTTAGATGTCCTCGAACAGTCTCCTACCCTTTTACCCCAGCTTCATAGCACAAGTGCTACACAAATGCCACAAGTAACTTAAATTTTTCCCAAATACATGGCTGTACATGCACACACACACACTCACACAATCCCCTTAGTTAGTGGCTTGAACACTGTCAGTGTATCAGTCTCAATACTGTTCTTTCATCTGATGGCCTCAACTTTCCCATGGATTCCTTACATGCCAGGCTGTTGCTCCATAATGTCAAATACAAGGGCAGTGTTTCTATACATTTTCCTATCCATGGTACTCAGATTACTGTATGCCTTGCTGTATTGCAGAAACAGAACCTTGGCTGCTACAGTACATCTGTGACAATGGCAAAGTAGCTTAGGCTGACAGTAATTGATTTGTGGCTCAGTTCACATGTGCCTGGCGCTGTGATTGTAAATGTTGGAATTGTTTTTTAATGGGTCAGCATTTCAAACAGACCCCCATTAAAGTTCATGCTTTGTTTTTGCTCAGCTGAAAGCAGTCATGGAAACGACTATTACAGTACACATGAGAAGTGAATCATGCTATATTTGTTCTGCCATAAACATTAAAGCATGCTCTCTCTCTCTTTCTCTCTCTCTCTCTCTCTCTTTCTCTCTCTTTCTCTCTCTCTCTCTCTCTCTCTCTCTCTCTC
>JAOVVF010000039.1:9458670-9469627 GCA_028565595.1 Duopalatinus emarginatus | reverse complement strand
CTCTCTCTCTCTTTCTCTCTCTCTCTCTCTCTCTTTCTCTCTCTTTCTCTCTCTCTCTCTCTCTCTCTCTCTCTCTCTATATATATATATATATATATATATATATATATATATAGAGCAGCCACTGACCCTTATACATGGTTGTTTTTGCTCTGCAAGTTTTGTTTTACGTCCAATTTTTAATAACAGTTTCCTTTTTGACTTCAATAAAAGCAATTTGCACTCATCAAACACCTCAATGGGAACCCCTGTACAACCGCTCATTTATGCAATTATCCAATCAGCCAATCATGTGGCAGCAGTGCAATGTATAGAATCATGCAGATACAGGAAAGCAGCTTTGGGTAATATTCATATCATCTATCAGAATGGGGAATAATCTCAGTGATTTTCACCATTGCACGATTGTTGGTTTGAGTTTGTCTGTAACTGCTGATCTCCTGATATTTTCACACATGACAGAGTTAACACAGAATGGTGTAATAAAGAACAAATTTCCAGTAACCAGCTGTTCTATGGAAAGTAATGCCATGCTGATAAGATAGCTCAACAGAGAATGGTCAGATTAGTTCAAGCTTAAATAACCACTCTGTACAACTGTGGCGAGACGAAAAGCATCACTGAATGCATGACACATCAGACCTTGAGGCAGATGGGCTGAACAGCAAAAATGTCAGATTCCACCTCTGTCGGCCAAGCACCAAAAGCCGAGGCTGTAGTGGGCACAGGCTTACCACAAATTAAGACCAGGAAAGGTATCCTGGTATGATGTATAATGATTTCTGTTGAGGCATACAGATAGCAGGATTTAAATTTGGCATCAACAGCATGAGTCCATGGACTCAACCTGCTTTGTGTCAACATTTTCTTGCTATACTTTGGGCTTATAAATATAAAGCAATCATCACAGTGTATTTAAGTATTGTTTCTTTCATGGCCACAGTTTACCCATCTTATAATGGTTACTTCCAGTATTATAATGTGGAATCTTGTTTCATGAAGATGACAGTGAGTAAAATTTTCCCCAGTTGCCCTCCTAGTCACTGGATCTGAATCCAATAGAACACCTTTGGGATGTGGTGGAATGAGAGATTTGTAGCATGGAAGTGGTACAATTGGTGGGACCAGCATTTTTCCATTGATGTAGCCAGGAACAAAAGTAATTAGATAATGGAAACTCCAAACAGTCCTCCAACTGGGAATTTCCACTGTGGTTCTCCAACACCAGTGAGCAGGCAAAACTTGTGTTGGGCTCAGGTGAGTGTCGTATTAGAGATGTAATGGCCAAGATTTTCCTCTGATATCTGAAGGAGTTTAAGGCTAGCATTTAGACTGCAAATCCGTTTCAAGGCCTAAGGCTCTACTCAGTTGCCAGTGTTACTTATGAATAAAGTAATCAAATAGAGATTAACAGGAAAGAGACCCACCAAGCTAAATCACTAATATTAGCCATTGTCTATAGTCTTACCATTAAGTAAAATAAAAATAGCAGAGCAGAAAACACTGACTTTTCTTGTCCTGGAGCATTAGTAGTTTTGTTGGTGGTTTAGTAGGATTTAGTTCTTATTTTACCTCAACATTTTATTTTAAATCAATCTGTTTTAGACTGTGTATGCTATATTATATTTTGACATGTGTTGCCCTCTGTGTCATCAATCGATTGACATTGCCAATTTACAGTGTATGTAAAAAACAATCTGTGAGGTGCTTCAGGCTATTAACAGTCAACATTAAGACAGTTCAACTGTTTCCAAGGTCTTTGCATGAGAAAATTGTGCCTAATAATAAACCATCTTTTTACATTTGCAGGTGTATGATCCTTTGCTACCTCATCTAGCACTTTAAGCAAATGTGTACACACCCAGATTCTGCCTTTACTTGATTAAGTAGCTAATCAAGGCAAACATGTTGGTACTGGCAGAACATGTTCTAGCATCCCACACATATTGGCCTTCAACCAAAAAAAAGAGGATTGATATAACAACCCTAAAGAAAAGGAATAAAAGACCCATCATGCAGATGACTTTTTCATGGTTCAGGAAAAGAGGGATATTTATGTTCAGCTGGTCCTCGTTTCTCTTTCTCACACTCTACTTGTTCATATTTTGGCCACTCAGACAAAGACCTCTTGTAGGCAGAAGGGAAAAACATAGGCTAATCTTTCTTGATTTTGGGCTTTTCCTACAACCCCTGGGTCATCAAAGAGTCAATCCACTCTCTTTTTTTCTTTCTCTTTCTCTTTCCTTATGAGCATGGCTTAGTAATGAAACACAGAAATGAGTTTTAATTCTGTGGACACACCAAGAGATTAATTGATGGTAGGGTCTTTGTTCAGGAGCAGCAACTATAGTTGAAAAATTTATACCAATCAACCGTGATTAAAAAGGGTACAGTGACAAGAGGCAGTGGGTCAGAAAGGTCCAGCAGTAAATCTGTATTCCACACCCTCAACAGAGGGTCTAGTTATGGCCTCTGAGTAGTAATCAGGAAAATAGGACACAGGATTAAGTGAACATTAACAATGATTAATGGGGAACCTGAAAAGGGAAAAAAAGAAAGTTTGCAGTTTGCCTGACTGGGTACGAGCTGAGCTTTGAGGGACCAAATTTAGCCAAAGTATGTATCCTGAATGTGTCCCAGTGCATTCTGGGTGGCTATTGTGCAATCAAGTGTATTTTCAGAATAGTTTTTATACCACTGGGATAGACACTAGCAGGGAACATTTGGACACACCTTTTCACAAAAGACTTTTCGTCATTTGCACTTCTATCTTCTGTTAGTTAAGAATACTTTGTGTAATGAATTGGACATCTGAGAATGAGAATTAAGAATGAGATATTTGTGCATTGAATACATTTTAACCTTTTAACTCTTGTGCTCTTATCTCTTATTGGTTTTGGTTTATTGGTTAGGTTTTAGACATATTGTGTATTTTGAATTATTTTCAGTCTTTCTAATGAAGCCATGTGCTCTATTATCATCTTTCCAACCAGCTTCAATCAGCCTTTCCTTAAAGCTTCTCAAGTAGGCCAAACCTATGATGCTTTTTTCCAAAGACCTAGATGTAAATAACTTGTCTGAGAGACAATTTACTTTAAAGTAAAAACTACATACATAAACACAGAAATAAATGTATACATGACCATTAATGTTTGCATTTTTCTTAGAAACAAATTGCAACTATGAGCTTATCATGTACCTCAAGGCAAAGAGAAATATATATTCTAGTGTCTAGTGTGTCAAACCTTTTTACTGGTAGTGTATTTATATCTTACGTGAGTGTGTATTGCTCCTGTACTGCTGTGAGGCAGACAGGATGTTCCCAGGCTGTAGCAACAAGCAGCTGGAGGTTGGAGAGTTGCCAAGTCAAACCTGTTGCCACTAGACTGAAAGCAGCCAAGCTACAGTGGAAAACACTCATGTCTCTGCTTCCTAAGAGAGAGAGGGGGAGAGGGGGAGAGAGAGAGAGAGAGAGAGAGAGAGAGAGAGAGAACTATGATGATAGAGGACAAAACAGACAGATCCTCTCACATCAGACAACAGACTCATGAAGGAGGGTAAGCCTGGGAGAGTGAGCAAGAAATAGGAGAAAGCATTTCCTTCAAGTCGACAGGCTGCCAAGTTTCTTTCATTCTCTTGGCCCTCATCCCTCCTTCCTCCCCTCTCCTCCTCCACATCCCAGAGTGGGAGTGAGGGACACAGACCCCATATGGAAGCCATTAACCCAGGCATCTGAGACTCATCATGCCAGGGAATGTTTACTGAGATGTGTGCTGTGATGTCAGAGAGCGGCTGCAAAGCACAGGCGGCAAAGTGCTGTGTCAGTATAGGGGGCGGCCGGAGGGTGGGGGGAATGGGGGGGTGGGGTAGAATGGGGTAAGTAGGAATGAGGGAGGGGGACAACAAAACGCTGAGCCTCCAGTTTTTTCACCACACCATAAATTAGCGCAATCCCTGATGGAAAACATTCACGCAAAGCCAGGCCGCAGGACCTACAAACGCTCTCGAAATACTGTTTGCGGTTATGCATGCTTTTCCAATTAAAACCCGAAAGTAACACCACCATTGAAGTTCCACCCAAGACATGAGCCCCTAGAGCAGATGATATGAGGGTTGGAAACAGTCTGATGCTGGTTTTGATATAAATTCTTGGATTATGCCTTAATGGACTTGTCAGTTACAAAAAATAGACCTAGTCTATTCAATAACAACAGAGGAAGATTTCCTGTATTAAATTTTCCACTTTGATGTGGTTAGACATGAGCTTTCATGACACAAATAACACATAAAATATGCACAACTTTGAGCTGCTTGTTTCCTATGCATGCACACACACACACACACACACACACACACACACACACACAGTTGACCAGCATCTTGCTCATTATACCTTATCATGGCCATCATGTCTAAACTTTTCCTCTCAATGCTCCAGCAGCCTATATGCACAGACCTGGTCACTGTAGTGCCATGGCCTTGCTTTATGAGGCTTTATTGCATCAAACCCCAACATGGCCCTCATAGCCTGTGTCAAACACACCTAAATATAAACTGTTCCCAAAGCACTGGTAACAAAGGCCACACCACCGTCAGGAAAAAGGAGGGCTTTGGCTCTCTAAGTGGCTTTGCAACAACAGGAAACATATGTTTCAGAGACATGAACCCAGAGACAGCAATGGGACAGGTCAAAGTGGACATCACTTCCCTTTCCTGAAGCAGTGTGGCTGGAACTCACCACAGGAAAACCATGGGGCAGAAGGGATGCAGCAGAGGAAAAGGTGTAGGGGGTACTGACCTGGTGAAGGGAAGCAGACAGGTTTATCTCCCACAGTATAACATCCTATCTGAGCTCAGGATGGGAACTGTAGGGATGTTGCCATGGTCATAATAGAAAGGAAGGTCCCACAACATGACCTGTGACCATTGTCATTATCAGTCTGGCTATGAGTGTGGAGTGGAAGAGTTTTATATTTTTAGAGGTCACTGCATATTGTGTTTCCTCTTTTGCAGGAGTCAGGGATGAATAAGTAAGGTCATTTCAATGATTCATCATTATAATGTCTTTGGCCTTGTACTTTATTGTAAAAAATAACTTCTAATACTACACAAAATTTGATGATCTATGATTCATAACCCAGTCATCCAGAAGATTAGGACCCACATATTTCTTCCCCATTATATCCATAAGGTTAATTATATCCGCTTCTTCGCTGTCACTCATGAGGCAAAATTAAGCCCTGTTAACATTTATGAACACATTTCAGCTGTCTGCATGATGTAGATTCAGTTACTTTATATATTGGGTCACAAGTCACGGTTTATCGCTGGATGATTTCCATTGAACCTGAAAAAAAGCAATGTTTATATTATATATGTATGCTCTTATATACAACTGTCTTTTATTGACAACTGTCGTGTGTGTTTGAACACACCAAACTCCAAACGAGATGAATAATAAAACAATTCTGCCTCAGTAAAAGATCTGAACCTGTGTTACTGAGTTCTGCCAGTGGAAGCACAATTGTGTTTTGTGAACTTTAATGGCCCTAAACATTAAAACTCTTTGTATGATTGCCAGAAATGGCACTACTCCCTTGCCTTGCTTGGCCATAAATATGCCCAAATAGACAGAGGGGGTTTAGTCTCTTTCCCTATTCAATAAAAAAAGATAATCTCCTGCCTATTCTGAACACTAAACACCCTTCCAAAGTCAATGTTTTTACAGTGTGTGATGAAAGTGGTCCAGAGGCTTAGAGGGAAGTCACCATGCTTCCTACCTATAAAAGCCAAAAAAACAAAACAAAACAAAAAAATATTTACCCAGGTAGGGGTTAATGAACACAAATTCTTTCTACGTTTAACTCAGACATCAATACTAGTGCCGATAATATTATGTGTCAGACAAGCATGTCTGCTTCCCAGCCTGATTGTTGCGGCCAAGCAGAACACTGACATGCACAGGACCAACTTTACGCACAACGTTTTGTCATGTAGGTCTTGTTGGAACATGTACATAATCAGTGTTGGCCAAAAACAACACAGTGCAAAGTAGTGGGTGAGGCTTGTTAGTCACATGCCTGCAGGTGTGATGGGAGATTAAGCATGCTGCTCCTAACTTTCAGAACCACTTCAGGGACTTTCTAGCCACAGTAATTCTAAATAGTGAAAGCATTATTCTATATGGAACTGCAGTGATTTTATTGACTTTGGAACTGTAATGAAGGCTCAAAAAGAGCTGTAATGTTACATTGAACAGAAACACCAGAAGTTGTTTTGGTATTGCTTTGTAAAATTGGGAAAATCGTCTTGCTCACTCCATGTGAAGTCAAACCAGAGAGACAAAATGTAGCTGCACTGATCATTCTGACAGAACAGAATGAACTGATACTAATGTTAGGCAAATTTATTATGTTGCTTGTCTTCTCTAAAACTAGCTTTCTTTCACTCCCCTCAGCTGTTGTCTGTTTGGATGGGTTTCCAGTACTGTGTTATTCTGAGAGCAGTGAAAATAAACACATGCCTTGGGAATCAACATGCATCCAAGAGCAATTCATCTGTGTAGCAATCTCACCATTATATAAGACCACTTGGTTGTGGAGTTCACATGACCATTTGTTTTACTTGATTGCCTCAGATGTGCTTTAGTTGCACAGGGTTCATTAACTGGGATGGTGAGGTATAATTGGCTACCTGTACACTGAGATGGAAACAACAACACTATGTTACTATGGCCCTGTGGTTCTGGATCTCTGGTGATGGATTATGTCATGTGTATGTGACTAAAGTGGATGATTGTGAGATCTTATGAAACTTATATACTTAGACATATTTCTTGTCTCAAAACCAAAAGTTAAACAGTTTCGACTCTTTAAAGTCTCTTTTAATATTAGTTTGACTATTCCCACTGGACATCAGTGGAATGACCATTTCTTAAATCCACATACAGGAGGTATGGTCAGAGTTTGTTTGCCCAGTTTAACCAGTAAAATCAGAATATTATTCCCATGTCGAATGTGTATCTTATGTTTATCTAAACAGCAAACACATCAAAAAAGATCTTTTCAATTTCAGTTTGGATCTCATTCAGATACTGACATGGGCATTTCACAAAAGGATCACATGACCATATCTCCATAACTAAATCTGATCAGATAAAGAACAAAAACAAATTTGAACAGAGCATTTTTCTGTACTGAAACCTGACCTGTTTTCTGGTCTGATGGGAATCAAATGTTAAATAACTGACAGATATCTGGTTTTGGAACTTGTTGCTCTGCTGTCTCAAATAACTCAATAATTACAGTGCACTTTTTTTTTTTTGCAGAGTTTTTTGTTCTGCGAAGTGAGTAAACTAGACTGCAGATAGTATAAACTGCAGCATGCTGTGTGCATTTCTCAATTATGAGTTGATGCTCGAGTTGACAACATAATAGGTACTTTAACTTCCAGGTTGCACAATAATCCACATATATTTAATGTAATTTCAGAACAGAAATAGATACCAAGATTGTTTTCAGAAAAAAGATGTTTATAACAAAGACACAAAGACTAAAACTAAATCTGATAAGAGAGGAAGAGTCAGAGACCCCACTGTTCCCTAGCAGTCTTGGCCAAGAAATCATGTCCAACAACAGCTGGACCACTTAGCCCTGACCACATCCGGATTCCTGCACGATTAGAACGCCTGTGTTCCCAGTGCATCCATCAGGGTGTTTATGATTACATCATAAGCTAAGCAATGATACATGACAGCATGACTACATTAGCGATGGGTGTAATTAAGGACACTTTATCATCTAATTTCTATGTCTTCATTGTCTCAACTCAGTACCTGTATCCTTTTGCCCATGGCTGTATTAGTCTATGTCCTCTGTTTCTCCACACACTGTCTAAGTCTTAGCTGGGAAACAATTTAATGGTTTAGTCCCTAATCCTAGAGGCCTGCACAGTCAATGGGAAGTGATAGGAGGGAGGGTGGGGGTGGGGGGTATGTGTATCCACATTTCCACTTTAAGATGGCTCTGACTGAGTTGAGATCGCTGGGTTTGTGGACTGAAAAAAGGCCAACCCTAAAAATTTTCTCTCTCATACTGAAACTCACATCTGCAGCTTCTCACTCTTTCCACTGCTGGGTTTGATGAACAATGACATGTGCTGGGCTGACCAAGCACCCAATCAGTGGAGAGATGTGGTAGAGAGCTTTGGCATGTGAGTATGTTTGTATGTCTGAATAGGGGATGTTCTTGGCTCAGAAGCAATTAGACATCAGATGTTGTACTCCACCAAGGACATGTTTAAACTGCATGGAGTTGACTTGTGGTAGATGTAAGGAAATCAGAACTCCTTGAAGTTTGTGAGAAAATGTAAGCAGTAAGACCCTCATCATCTCTCTTAGTTCCTGTTTTTGTTCTTGGTCAAGTTATTGAAACTGAAGGTATTAAAACAAGGACCCACAGGCTATATTTGAGGTTTTATGTTAACATCAAAGCCACGAACAGGATTCCAGCCATATCCAGAGTTAGTCCCTGAATTGACGCTTCTAAAACACTAAGTTATTGTTTGCTTTTGTTGCTTTTGTCATCCGTTGTACATTTCAATAGGTTAGCTGTAACCAGTGTTGCATTTATGCATGAAAGGCAGTTTGTCATCATTTTAAATGTAACAGCTTAAAAAATCGCTGGCACAACTTTTGCCTAAACTATGTGTAAAAACACAATGATTTTTCACTAAAGCCCATGTATGTATGTGATCACTCATTTTCACAGCTGACCTTCACATTAAGCAGTACTAAGCCTTCATTTCTCCATGGCCATGACTATAGGATGTTTCAGGAAACTTCGGGGGGTGAAAGTGGAGTGCTATAACGGCTGGCGGACCTTGGTCTTGTTGTTGTGTGATAGTGGAGTCATTATTGGAGGATTAGCTAAGGGGATCAGAGGCTTACCCAGCAGGCAGCTGTGCACTCAAAATCCTACCCATAAACAGACTGTGAGAACCAACTTCGCACCGGTCGGCCTACAGTACTTTAACAGGCTGCTGTTTAGTCTAGCCCAGCAGGCAACAGCAATTCAAGTTCATCTAAATTGCAAACTGTCATTCATCAATGACTGCATAAGCTGTAAGCTAAAGTGAAACTGTATCATTTAAGTTGTAACAATGATATGAATGTATTTATCTATTAATATGTTTGGTAAGTGAAAATGAAATATTATATATATATGAATAAAATAAATGATACACCAGTTTCTGCTATTTGACACTCCTAGAATTAACAAATTATTGACCGCTTGTGGGCATTTGGACGAGAAAAACATAATTTGGAAATAATATTTATTCTGTTCTCAGGCAGTCTGAAAGTGGCTTTGTTCAATGACCTTTATTCTGGTTACTGAAATGACTGCTGGGAAACACAAACTACATAAAACAGTGCAATAAATGCAAATGGCTGCAATTAAGTAAAAGAGCATGAATCCCAAATGGATAAGAGGAGGCTTATGGGAATGCACTACAAACAGAACCTATGACACAGAAAAGGATTTACTCATACAATTGTCACTTATAGAAATACTGAGAAACAACACACAAAATGATAACACATAATCTCATACACAGAAACAGCTGGACCGGTGTAGAGTGCTTCGCTGCACTTGAGGTCTTTAAGAGTCCCAGCAGTATAAGCAAATCTCAGTTTATTAGTGAGCTGAACATTACTGGCACAAAGGCCAGATCTGTGTTCATGACTGTGAGGGGCTGTGTAAAGGCTGATTTATACATCAGCAAAAATGCATGTAAATGTAAATTGTTGAGACTAAACGATGGAGTTTATGGGTAAGCAAAACTCACTAAGAAGCCAAAATGCATACCTGATTTTGCATCTATCAAATAACTATTCCCACTTGGGAGTGAGCATTTGTGTTGGGATGACCAAAGACACCAAACAGCATTAACTCAGAACAGGTAGAGTGAGATGGGGGAAATTTTTGGATGACTACAGTGCAGTCAGGTACAGTGTAAACCATATTTCGTCATATTCACATTCAGTACACTGTCCTCTAATGTATATATTTCTGTTATAGACAAGATGGTTGCAGGATATTCATGTAATTATCTACATGTCACCTGCATTTTTGCAGATTCACAAAAGTATAAATCTGCCCTTAGAAATAGTAGAAGCAGAAGCAAGATACAAAAGGAAGAGAATGTATGAGAAGATAGAGAAACTAACAGGGCTACTAAACCGTCCAGTTTCTGGCCAATTGCATGTTTGTACAACTAATTTGCTGCTCCTAGCAATTATTAATAAGATATTGCTGTATTTGTACATATGCTTTCCCTTCTTTCAGCTTTCCATCCAGTATCAACCTCTCCCCAACCTGCCCACCATGAGAAGCCATGGCAAAGAACTGCAAGTGGGACCTCTTAGGGCTTTTTACAGCGGCCCTGATGAAAATATGGGGTCAAAGTTCTCCTGCGGGGGTGTAGCAGACAGAGGAAACAGGGCTCCAGTAATGCCATCTAATAAGTTTTCCTAATATGGCACTTAAGTTATGTGGGGTTTTTTTCCCCCAAGACTTTGCATTCGTCTGGCACACTTCCAATATTTTGCTGTATAGATAGCAGGGAAGGGGGAATGCTGAGAGAAAGAATGATGTGAATATATAAACTGAAGGCCACAAGCAGTGTCTGGGTCCCATTTGGAGTTATTCTGGATGTGCAGCTGGATTTCATTTATGCCCGACCTCCCCCTACTCAACTCTACACTACCACTCCCTTTCAGGAGGGAAAATAATATGCACCTACTCATTCAAACACACACACACGCACACACACACACACACACACACACACACACACACACATATTCATGCTCAGATTTAACCATCTCTTTTAAAGCTGCAGAGACAAACAGAGAGAGAGAGAGAGAGAGAGAGAGAGAGAGAGAGAGAGAGAGAGA
>JAOVVF010000039.1:9403872-9448008 GCA_028565595.1 Duopalatinus emarginatus | reverse complement strand
AGTAATTTAAGAAACTAATAAAACCCCTCAGTTTATAAGGCTTAAATGTAACTGTAGCCATATGTTTGCTAAACATCTGTAATAACAGCTCCTTACCCTAAACCTTGTATATTTAATGACAATAATTCAAACGAACTGTTTCATTAATAAACAAATTACGTGGATGTGTGTGCAGGGCAGGTACTGTAGATTCCAGCTCTCATTCCATCCAAACATGAGTTTGTTATAGACCACAGACTTTCTTACTGAGGGGAATTTCCTGAAATCTTAAATCAACCTTCGATGCAGTCAGGGTTTTGAATCAGTCATAGGGATCTTTAAAAACAGGTTCTATTTCATCACCTTCTCTCGATAAAAGACCACCGCCCCTTTTGTTCAGCCCTAGCCTTAGGTCTGGCAGGATATGGAGAGCCCCCCTCCCTCTCTTATTCATTCTCGTAAAAAGCAGCAGCGCCACACAACAAAAGCAACTTCCTCTGAGCTCCTGAAGGATTTTTCCATGCAAACTGTAGGAAACAAACAAAAGTCCTGCCAGCTAATGTTGTTTCCTTTTCCACCGTAAATTGCATAGTATGAGGGTGATATTCTGTTGAAGAACAAAAGAGTAGTGAACTCCCGCATGTAGCCCATGCTTACCCACCCTGATGTTGCCTTATCGCTTTCTAGTATGGGAACTGCCGTGCGCCTGCTCACTGACTCGTGGCAGAGACCGGGCCTGAAATGAAAGAGACAAGGGATCAAAAGCCTAAGCAGGTGTGGGGGTTGTGGGACTTGTGAGATAGGTGCAAACGGGAGCTAGGTGTTGAGTCTGGCTGGGGCTGAGGCCAAGGCAGATTGGGGGAGATGATAAGAAGAGAGCTAGTTCAGGAGGAATTAAATTTTCCAGTGTTAAACAGGAGGGAGGAAGCAGGGTTTGGACCTAGTGCACAGCTGGTTGCTCTTAAAAGGCAGGACAATTTCCTGGTGGCAAGCTGGTGTAGTCATAGCAATGGCCTGCACCCCAAATCTACTGCATTACTTTAAACAAAGAATTTACAGTACTAGGAGTTTAGTGTTGAATTAAGTATTGGTTGTATAAACCCACACCACCTTTCATAAATATGTGTCATATATTTGGACTATTTTAGCATGAAATAGACATGCAATTTGGTTTTTTTTAACTAGATGAGGCCTACAGACTAATATTTATAAAGCAAAACCTTATAACAACAGCCTAGAAGGGCAACAGCCTCTGACCAGTCTAGACACTGTACATCTCCCTTAGGCATGCTTGCTCAATCTTTCTCTCTCTCTCTCTCTCTCTCTCTCTCTCTCTATCACTCTCTCTTAGAGATTAGCCTGCACAAGCACCCGGAACAGTTGAGCTTTTTTTGACACTGGAATGCATGATTAAGAAAGCATTCCACCACATAATGCTCCCAGCCATTTCTAACAGCAATCAGATCCAGCCTGACAGCCTCATCACTCCTCTGTGCATCTTCACACACATACAGGCAAGTGACAAATTAAAGGAAAACCGGCTGCTTTGTTATGCTGCGGGTGATGTATTGATTGCCATAGTTTGGGTCAATTGTGCCTTTACAGCACAGGAGTCAAAGTCAAAGCCTGCAGGCCAAATACAACTTGATACATTTGTTTCTTCAGCCTGTGTGAGTTTGCAAAAAAATAAAGAAATATTTTAAATGGCCAATTTGACCTATTACTCAACATTTCCACCACAACATGCAGAATTCACACTGGACTTGTCGTGTAGTAACTGGCTACATTCTGTATAGATCTTGCATGGTACTGACACTCGTATGAATAATTACTATTGTTATTATTATTTTAAAAAAAAATCAAACTGACATTAGGTTGTGGTTTGGTGCCACAGCAGGATGTGTTGGTGCCTTACAGATCTATGGTCTGGAGTTTAAACATGTTTTTGGTTACTGTGTAGTTCTGCATGTTTTCCCTGTATTTACATGGGTTTCCTCCCTCCACCCACTCCAAATTACACCAAGTTGTGCATGTGTGTGTGTGTAAAATGGTTGCAATGCTTGATGCATAATGCATGTAGTTAAACTGAAGGTAAACTGAAGGCGGTGAGCTTTTCTTACTTGTCAGCTACATTTACCCACTAGATCAAGTGCCAAACTAAAGAATCAAAACCTAAGATACTAAATATGTCTTAACTAATCAACCTCATTCAATGTATGGAGACATTTGTGTAAATTTCTGTTTATACTTTACTCTTTATACTTTAAAGCTATGAGTGCAGCTGAAAGTTTTGAATGTTAACATGTTGGGAAAGGACTTCCAAAGCAAATACACATATAGAACTGAAAAGAGGCCCAAATTGTCATAACATTTACAGAAAAGGTTAAAACACAATTTTGCTTTAGGATCAGATTAGATTTCTCTAAGCCTTAGATCAGATTAATTATTGTCAAATATTGTCAAGTAATTCTCATACTTCACACCTAAGTGATGTTTCGGGTGAGTTTTAATCAAAATATTAGGGGGCTGGTTGAGGGACCTCCTAAATATAGATATTCTGAAGCACCCAATGCAACAGGTTTATTGTATATTTTATTTATTTATTTAGCTGGCCATAGTTGAGGAAATGAATATCAAATGTAAAATGTAAATGTAAAAAGCTCTGAACATCAGCATTATGGATGAATTTAGTACAGTTTCACTACATAACCCATGATATTCCACATAACAAAGCTCCCACACTGTAATTATTCTTTTTATTTTTTTTTCTTACATCTCTAGGTTGGTGTGCTTTACTGGATTAAAATCTTTGCTCCCTATCAGCTATGAATACCATGAAATATTGAAATGATAATAATTATGGTACCCGGTAATAATAATCAAAGAATTCAGCACAGCGTGCAAGAGTAGATATGTGTTTGTGTTGGACCATGTGTCATAAGGGGTTCTTCTTTAGAAGTGCATGTTAGTATAGTCTAGTCTCGCTTACTGGGATTAACTTGGATAAAACACTATCCAAACCATTCATTGGTAACAAACTAAGAGTCAGCCTTGCACCAAAGCTGCAGCACAATGGGCGGAGGGGCATGTTGGTTTTGGAGAAAATGCATGTGTCCAGAAATGGTACCCTGAGAGACACTAAATGCTCAAGAACAGAGAAATAGGTATGCAATAGCAATGAATGTCTGTGAATGTCTGTGTTATAAAGGTGTTGCTTAAAGAAGTGGTATAAGAATTGAACTGTTATTACCAGAGCAATCTAATTATATGCTTAAACAACAGAATCTGATAGAAGAGAGATACATCAGTTTGAATATGAAATAAGCATTCTGTTCATTTCAAGGACAGGCAACAGAGGAAAAAAGACAAACTTAAACCAGATTTTTGAAGACAGAACAAATCTTTCTTGCATTACTGAGTAACGTTCACATGTTATACCGATTATCAGCCATCCTGTCTCTCAGATCATTCTAGCAGGCAAAACACCAATCTTTTACCCTAAGTTTATAGATGAGCAAAGTAAACCTTAATCAGGTTTAATTGACATTAAAAAAGTCCAATTTTGTGGGTACATGGTCTCTTTAATTGCAAAGATAGGATCAGCAGCACCTGAACAAATATTTTCTTACTGTTTATGTATGTTTAAGCCATATAAATAGCATAAACACTTCAGACATATTTTGTGGTTGTTGGTAATTCAGCAGGTTCCCTACAATGAGCAGATTTATAAGTTCATAAGCTACTAAGTCTATAAATGATAGCTTCAGATGGGGTGCTAATGCAGCTGATCTCTGTGCTATGTAATTAACGAACGTCTGTAGGCCCCCCAGTCTGAAGCGTGCTAGTGTTGAACCACTACAAATGCCGGAATGACAGGCCCTGTGAAGTCCCATGAAATGTTTGCTCAGTTACAGCACAAAGTCCTGGAATGGCAGCAATAACAAGCCCCAGTGTCTGGAAGAAATGATGTCAGCCGCCTTGCTTTGCAGGGATTAGAGCCTGGCACAGAGTAAACGGTCTAGAGGGGGCCAACTTTAGCCACTGTCAAAATCACATGCAGTTGGCTCATTACCCCACTAAGCAAAAGCATAAATGAAAAGACTGAATGGGCCATTCATGGATTTTATTTTTCCTTCAGAACACCATTAATAATGCAACATGGTAAATAGATTATGCTTGACTTGTGAAAACTTGCTAAAATATTTTTACTGAAACAATTGTAAAAATCTGGATTATAAATTGTACAGTGAGTGAAAGATTGAAGACTGAACCTTGTGTTTTATTGGTAGGCATACATCATAAAGGAACAACGATCAGTAACAAAGCTCTAGGATAAATTATTCAGATGTAGATAGCTGTCCACTATATCATTTAACACCCATAGAAACCACCGATCCAAGGTTTATATGACTTTTATATTGCAAATAAACATACTCAAGTAGTTTAGAGTGAATCTACTGCTTTAAACATTTTGTTTGCTTAAGCAGCTATAGCTATTGTTACATTTAATAATGAGTAGGTTTTCCCAAAATTAAGTCTAGCAACCATTAATATTAATTAAGATGCTGATTATGTTGATGAGGTTGGCTAGGATCTACTCATTACATGGCAGGAATGTGGAGATTGTAATAAGACATCACAAATGAGGGTGCTGTTTTACAACACAGACTGACTTCAATCACACAGTGAATTTAAGGATGGCTGGGACTGCAGATCCAGAAAGCAACCAGCAAACAAGCTGCATTCAACTCCACTACAACATAAATGAGAAATCTGTGCAGTAAGCTGAGCAAATCCCACTGGAAGTCAGGAAAGGTCAAGGTAAAAATAGGCTACATGAATGTACACCCCTCACAAAGATTATAGACATTTACAATTATAATGTATTTATATTGTCTGGCTTTAGTGATGGCTGACAAAGAAGCAGACGCTTGAGCAGTAAAAGCAGGCGGACAAACTACTTGGTTGGAGACACCATTTGGGACCAGGTAGCGTGACACATATAAAGAAGAGGTGTCCACTGAAAAACATTGATTGTATTTTCACAAACAATCTGTGTTGGTTTTTGGGGTAATCTACCTGGAAATTCTCCTGATAGGGACAATCATGTTTTAGGTCAAAAATGTCCTTGTACTTTACTGGCTTTAGAATCATCAATGCACACTATTTTGTGTGTGCAACCCCATATGTATGTAACAAGTATGTAAGGTTTGAGTGCAATTTGTAAAATGTACAGGATTACATTTGAAATACTAAGCATTCTCTACGGGTGTCAATAATGTTATTTGTACAAGATATTTCTTTAAAGAGAAAGTTCATTTGAAAAAAGGCACGTTTTTATTATGTGAAAACCAAAGCTTTTTATAGACAGTAGTTTGGCTCAGGATCTTAGCTTGACTTTACAAAAAATAATAAATAAATAAAAATAGTGTTAGAGGACTGCCTCATGTTTCTCTATTTGTTATTTTTGAAACAGTGTGATGGCTCTTTCCAAGGCAGCAGAAGTCCTCACTTTGGAATCCTTTTAATAAGCAAGATCAATCTAGCTGGACTAATTGCAAACAAGTTGCCCATGGAAATAGGAACCTAGTCTCTAGCTCTGACCTCAACCATTCATTCAATTATTTGTATTAATTGGCTTGAATGTACTATTTTCAGGCCACTTTAACCATTTATGTAACCACAGAAAATAATACTGAAAGATCCAAACCATCTTGTATGATGAGGCAAATGTGTTGTCTACCCTGACATTGCCGAGATTAAGAGAACCACTTGCTGAAAATTTAATGAACTAATAATGAACTAATGTAAAAAAGGTATTAATAAAGTGTGCCATCTTTTTCTGGAAATCAGCTTTTTTTCTGGACACATAAATTATTAAACATAAAAGGCACAAGTTATTGTATTTTGTAGGTGTATATCTTCTGGCTATATTGTTGGGATCTTCATTCCAAAATCAAGTAACTGAGATGGGCTTAGGCATTTGGCAAAGAAAGGTCTTCCACAAGGGAGATACTGGACCTCCATCTGAACACTTTCCCACTATCTGGCTCTTTGAACACACTTAAACCAAACAGGGTACTTTTACTAAGAATCCATTATTCATGGTATCTGGATGTGGGCAATGAGTCCAGAGGATGTGGTATTGCGGTGTCCTGTTCAATTGCTAAAGCCAGAATAGAAAAGAAAGGACCATGCATAATGTGTCTATAGCCTGTCAGATAAAAAAAAAAGAAAGAAATGCAAAGCAGGGTTTATGCTGATAAAAGACTCTGAACATCGGCAGGGGGAAAAACATTCCAGGAAGTCTTACACGGGAACTTAAGGGAGGCACTTTTCAAAAGAACCACCCGTGCTGAGATGCTCAGGATGAATGACTGAATGAATAATTTTCTGAGAAGGAAATGAGCTTCTCATCTGTGGTTATTTATGCTATAAATTCAGAGTTTCAGCAAGCTTACTCGCATACTGAAGTGTCTCAGGAAAATGCCTGAAAACATGCATAATTATGTATAATTATATATGAAAGCTGTTTAAAAAATACAGTCATATTGATGCACAGAAATTTCCTCCATCTTGAGCCTTAACGTTCACAATTGCAGCTTTACAAGGCACTCTGAAAATAATGCTCCAGTAACCATAGGTGTGTCTGCTGTTGATTTAAGCAGACCTGTCAAAGGGTTGGCACAGGAGCAGTGAGTTAAAGTAATAATTAATTAGGCTAAAGAGATTTCTGTGTTGAGTGTAGGAACTTAGAAAGCCTCGGAAATCCAGCCTCCCTCTATATAATTCACTTACTCTTCCCACACTTTCCTTCTGGCAGTGTGTACAACCTTGTAACTTCTCTTCCCAGTCATTTC
Organism: Duopalatinus emarginatus; assembly: GCA_028565595.1. Taxonomy (NCBI): domain Eukaryota; kingdom Metazoa; phylum Chordata; class Actinopteri; order Siluriformes; family Pimelodidae; genus Duopalatinus; species Duopalatinus emarginatus. Next base: position 9,441,169 of record JAOVVF010000039.1, on the reverse strand, counting down.
ACTTGATTCCAGTAACTCAAGCATACTTCATGTGTAGAGAGAAACATGCAATGGAGTTATGTAGTACAGGCCAAAAGTACATTACAGCCAAACACTGCAAGATGTCTAAATCAACACCAACAACAAAAAGATGTGGATGTTTAGTTGTATGCTCAGAAACTATTTTCAGACACCAGTATTGCCTACAGCAGATATTTTGAGACCACAACCACCAGCCGGAATTTGTGAATAATTATTAATCATTCATTGAAAGACAACTTTTGACAATACTTCTCTACAGATCTGTTGTCCCTCATGCCAAGTGCGATGACATCATGTCCGTTTGAGACGTTTCATAATCATTCTGCCTGGAGCGCTGGGAAAAAAACAGTCACAGTGATAATAATCATATCTTCTAACATAAGGTTCACTGCCTGAGGGCCACTGAGACAATAAACTGTCGCAACTCACAATATAGCAAAGACAGCTAGGCAGAGACACATGAGAATTATAAGTCACTACTCAGCACTCTGTCATTAGTCGCCCAGAAATTAGATTTACAAAGGAGAGTAAGAGTGCATGTTGTGAGGTTACTGAAATCTAGCTGTATGGATTCACAAATTCCAACTGCCTATATTTCTTTCTACTGTTAACTTTGAGATTATAAATGGCATTACAAGTAAACACAAACAATAAAACAGGTTGCCTCCTCTCTATTTAATCAACTGTAGTTTTCTAACCTATCCTAACCTATAAATAATAAAATAATAAATAATGAAAAAAATCATCTTTTGAAACCATTTTGGTGGATTCAGAGCTGATCTCAGCAACAGTAGGTAAGAGGCAAGTAATACATACAGACTTGAATGACCATTCTTGTAATAAAATTATTGTGATGAGTATTTGCTATATTTACTATTCAGAAGCTTTCACCTATTAGAAAACAAATCTGAGTTTAGACTTTGTAAACAAAGACTAAATACAGCTTGCCGATGAGTAATTAATTTTCCTCTTGGTGATAGGACAACTAATGTAGGGCAGATGAAACAGTGATAAAGCAGCATGTCTTAGCACTCACAGAGAAAATTCACACTGTATTTTCCAGAAGGTCACTCATACCCGCACTTGCTTTAAAAGAGTAAATAGATATAAATAACACTAAATGTAATAAAAGATTATAAAAATAAAAGCATAATAAATAGATGAACAATGAAATGTCTGGCAAAATTAAATACATTGTAGTAATTATTGTGTGTTTGGACTTGTCAATGTTCCAAAGCCAACTAGGCATATGGTCTTTTGACACACCACAAGTGCAGACAGAACACAGTGATGATGGATGCTGCCTACTTGCCATTGACAGAGGGCCTGTATGGGCAGAGCACTGATTTCACAAGAAACGCCTTATGTGTGCTGTATTTAAGTCCATGACCTAAAGGACAGTAGTAACAGCTGACTTATTTACTGTCTCTCTGTACATGAGCACAAATAAACTGAGGAATTATATGTAAATTAGGAAACGCAACAGAAATTCTTTTTTTTCTTTTCGTTAATTAGTTAATTGTTGAATATGTCACATTTTGTATTTTACTTTTACTGCTGCCTCACAACAGCAGAGTCTTGGTTCAATTTTGAGCTTGGGTCAATGTCTGTTACTTCTTTTTTCACCAAGGCAATCTCAAACCAGTCCTTTGCATTTCAACAGCCAAAGAACCATCTCTTAGCCAGAAAAACTAGTTCCTAGGCGGCACCAACATTTTGCTAATTTAGAACCAAAGAACTACTTACAACAGAAGCTAGAGAGTGGGATTATCATATCCAACTAAAATTTTGTGACCACCATTAAAAAAAACACAGCTAGTGTAGTATCTAGTTTGCCTAACAATAAAGGTGAAATTGAAGCTGTAGTTGTCTGTGTAACAACACGTGTAACATAGTCATAGTCATAGTCATTGTTGTTGTTATGCCTGGCTCTAGTGTTACCAAGGAAGAGGAAGCATAGAGTGACGTAATGACGTAGATATATGGTGGCTCTCTTGCCTGTAGAAAAGCAAACCGGTTCTTAGAAGTTTCTCAAGTTGAACCAAACTATCAACAAACCAAAGCTAGTTTGCGTTGGTAAGGAGATTTTGTGCATGTTCTCCCCGTGTCCAAGTGGGATTCCTCCTGTTTTGAAAATTTCCTCCCACATCTCAAAAAACATGCTGGTGAGTGCATGTGCTAAATTGTGCTAAAATGTGAATGAGTGTGTGAATGTGTGTGATGTACTGGTGTCAGTTAATTTCCACCCCGCATCCCTGTTTCCCGGGACAGACTCTGGATCCACTGCAACCCTGACCAGAATAAAGCAGTTTTGCCTTATTTATCACTCAAAAATGTCTACTGTAAGCAATACTGGGGTTTGAAAATAATTAGTCATTACTTACATGTGTGCTGCTGTGCTTTGCTTGGCTGCTGTAATGGCAGTTTCCCCTCACAGGATCAGTAAAATGTATACAATATGTGTGCAATTATTAATCCATCGATCTGTCAGTCTGAAGAACTTACAGGCACAATGACCTCGGTGTGCTGAAATGGCTCATTAAGCAGGGATCAAAACACTGAAGCACTGAAAAAAAGCTACTAGTCTATACATATATCCAGATTATAATGCATTTAAGGCAATCTATGGTTCAGATTATCTCCAATCTGCATTACAGAGTGCTAATTAAGAGTTATGAGGAGATTTTAACACTTATGCAAACTGTTTGTCACTCCTGCTGTTGTTCATTTTAGAAGATTAATGAGTGGGCGACATCTAAGAACCAGAACATACCAGATCCAGTGTGTTAATGTTTGTTCTCCTCAAAGCGGCTCCTTTCTCGGCACAGACATCGCTTTCCACTGATCTCATGTTAATTGTATCCTGGCGTCCATGGCTCTTGAAAAAAAGGGCAAAGTCATACTGTTTACATCATAAGCAAACTCCTGACCCATTCATTCCAGTGTTAGTCATTTAATTTGCAATGGTGAGGAAGTGTTCCTTATAGCCAATTGTCTGTACTATTCAGGTTGATTCATCATGGTATCAACTCAGAGGCCTCCTACTTACATTTCACACGAACAAACATGTTTAATTCTTAGTAACGACCAATTTTACATTTCTGGTACCCATTCCGGGACATTGGATTTGTAGCCATACAGCTGAAATATAGTCGTAAAATATCTGACAAATAATTTTCCCGATAATAGTTGCTGGGAGGAGAAACGTTTATGAATATTGTTTTTCTTTATCTTACTGCTCTAGAGAAAGAAAAGCTAACGTCTTTATCTTGGCAATATTAACACGACTCCTAACTATGTTTTTGTTTGTTTGTTGTTTTGCTTAGAAAAGTTGCACAACACACTTAGAGTAAGGAAAATAATTTTAATCATGGTTTATTTTGACATGACAGAAGGATCAGGATACAGTGCATCACTCATGCAGTAAGTAAGCACTGAACTGTTATACAACAACAGCCCATCTGCATAGATCAGAAACTAGCCCTGTGTTTTTAATTTAGCAGAAGGTTGATGTATGTATTTCTGTTACAGTCCACAAGAAAACCATGGACAACACTGCCACCACATGGCTCTGAACACTGAGGGGAAATCAAAGGCCTAATAGTTGATCTTATACTGCCCCCTGGTGTTGAAAACAGGTATAATTAAGGCTAATCACAGAAAGTTTTAGACAACAGTCACAGAAGCTAGTTGTATACTTTTAAATAAATGTTAGTAAAGTGAGGGAAAATACTAACAGCTGAGGAAACAAATAAAATGCAATAAAGTTTAAATATATACGGGTCATAAAATCTATGTTGAACAGCTCAGAATAGATCAGCTTCGTAACTGTAACCATTTACCTAACCTACATTCAGCCTAGAAACATTCAGTGTCAAAATTTCATTTATTTAAGTGCAGTACTAATACTATTCGTTTCACAGCTGCATTTAGAACAGCTGTTGGTGAATATATTTTAATATAAAGTCATGGAATCATTTACAATATTAAGTCTTAGCTGTTTTTATTATGGTCCACCAAACAAAAAAAATCAAAACCCAAAAAGTGTTTTGAACTTAGTTTCCAAAACACTTGCTCCAGGTGAGGCTCGAACTCACAACCTCGGCATTGCTCTGCATTGTACTGCTGTATAAGTACCGCGCGCTAACCGATTGCGCCACTGGAGCTCCATCCACCTACTGGTCCTGCAAGCCTTATAGCACTCAACACCACTACTGTCTTTCTGTAACGTTTTAATGAGCAGTATAATCCTCTAAAACGGGTTTTATATCACCGGTTCACACGGTCTAATTCTGAAATAATCAGTTGACTAGGACAGCTAGTTAACCGCTAGTTAGATTCGTTAATGTGAGTTACTAGTCGTCTTCTCCATACTGAGAAGTTTAACCAGCGCTTAGCTCCAGCTTACCTGTTAACCAAATAAACTTGACCTCACTATTTTGCAACTGATTATAACCACAATAAAAGACTAATCGGTTATTCAGCAGATAAGTGAAAACATCAGCTGTTTTATATTAAATGATCAGGAGGACTGCTTTAATCTACACAACTAGCTGCTAATACCGCACAGATAAACAGTCGATAATAAAACCGCTCTGATTATTATTGTTGGCTGCAGTAAGCGAATGATATTCATTATTTATGAAGGATAGTTTTAAATTCTTTATCATACGCGAAATGAAGTCCAATAACGAAGTTTTCTTTTGCAGTTTTGCTTTATTTTATTTACGCGCGTGTACGTTGTGGAAGGCCAACCGTGCCAAATAGTGCGGAAATAGCCGGCATTACTTCCGGGGTAATGAAAATACTTGACAAGTTTTTCACAAGATCAGTGTTTAACATGTAAATATATTAATATTCAGAGTTTATGATGTAATAAGTTGTTGTTTTATACAGAGACAGTACAGACATTTACCCACAGACCTCAGAATCATCAGTGAATAACTGTCATTCGTGAATCAAGAGAGACTCTTTTCAAAATATCTCTGCGCCATCTTTACCTAAACAAGGACAATTTAATAGATAATGAGATGTTATGCCATATATAAGTAAGCTGAGATCAACCACCAGTAGTGACAGGGAACCCCAACTCAGAGAGGTTGATAAAATCATAACTCTGACTAATGGAGAGGCCTTGTGGGTGTATAATGACGGAATCTTGTTTTTAACTAGTCTGAGGTAGCAATTAAGACATTCAACAAGACACCAGAAATTACACTAATAACATTTGCCATTAACAAGCTGCTTCTAGCAAAACAACTGTTACCAACAATCAATAGGCATATGGTTTTCTCTTTCCCGTTCAGAGTTTTGTGTTTTGTTGAAAAAAGATTTGACTGAGTTTTCATTTTCAGATGGTTCCTGTATTTCCATAGTAAGGGGGAAAAGATTATTAATGTTATGAACTAATAAACTGGTAAAGTACTACATTTGCTGTTGCAAATTTGAAAGATAGTAAATTATTTGTACTGACCCACATGTGGCCCGAATCATGCATGCTGGAACAAAAGCCTGATATAAGTATGTCAAGTCTACATTGCCTCGGCCATGATGTATAGCCACATCATGGCTTTGAAATATTGACCAATATTTCTGGCATGAATCTGCAAAAACTCGGTCCAGCCTTTGCCGAGTGTTATTGCTGAAGCGTGGCCCCATTGACTCAGTCCTAGTCTTGCAAGCCATAACTAAATCGGGGTAACTAGGCTAGGGCCTAGTTTAAGCTAGATTTTTCTCATCACCAGTTCTAGTGATTCTTTTTTTGTTTTCTTTTTATGTTTGTTTAATTTTCCCCTTTCCTCCTTCTTCCAAATCCTTCCCTTAGAACAGGAAACAGTCAGGTTACATGTAGAAATGCTTGCTGTTTTATTAAATACAATTACAACAATTTACATACACAGTGAATCAAAAATCACCATATTTTTCTAATTCTTTAAACAGTAAAAAGCTTTAACAAACTAATATCTGAATAAATTACACTACTACATGGGCAGTTTTAAGCCCTGATACAAGTCACTGACATTAAAAATTTTAAATTCCTTTTATTGAAAGATTAATATCTTTACAATCTCTGGAGAGAGGGCTGCTCTTTGTGCTGTGACCTGTTGTTAAGAACAATGTCTTGTGGAAACAGATGCTTATTTTCTTTCCACCATTTAAGTGAATTAGAATCCAAAGGGATGCCTTTTCCAATTCCTAGAGCTGTGTCTCCTTTTTCACAACATGAGGTAATGGTTTGGCTATTCACAGTGTCTCCAAACCACTGATTCTGCAGAGCTCTGTCTGGTCTCTTCTCCAGAGGACAAGGTCAGACAAAACAGCTATTTAAATATAATGGAAGTGCACATTTGACATGTAGGTTCAGAATGACAACATACCTCACTGCCCTTAACACTGATGGCAGCATCAACTGGATCCTTATCTCTGGCAGCCTGGACAACAAGAATATTTAGGATGTGTCATGTAGTGGGGAAAAAAGGATCTTTTATGGTAATGCAATTATGGGATGTGTTAGACAGCCCTGAGATCCTGCACCTAAAAATACCATGGTGCTGTTGGTGGCTATCCAGATGGCATGGCTCAACGTCCCTCCAGTCATTTTCCGTCTACTTGTAGAGTTAGCTCTGCTTTAGCAAGTTGCTGCATTTACTGGGCTAGAGATGGTCCTACATAATACTAGTTTCTGTCCAGTGATATTTGGCATGTCAGTGTCATTTCAGTGATGCAGTTGATCAAAGTTGAATAAGTTGCAGTGGTGATGAATTTGGTGGAAATGTAGATTTGGACAACATAACAATTAACATTCACAGCTCAAGACCATTAAAATTATAATAAAAAAATCCCTCAAAGTACTGATTTTTTGTTTTTTTTATCAAATGTGTATGTGTGTTACATTCACGCAATTCACTCAAGCACTCAATCAGGTAGGAAGTGTGTCAGAAGGCTTGGCAAATGGTTGTCAAGACATCCAGTAGTGACCTCCAAGCTGAAACCAACTTCCAAAGGTCCGGGTTCATGGTTTATATATATGCACTATTAGATAACCAGTGAACTGTAAACACTGATTTTACTGAAGCACAACCTACATATGTCGTCTGCGCTCCTCCCCATTCTCTTTATATCTGCTCTTACAACATTAATAGGTGGGAAATAAATACACAGCAGAAGTGAACAACATTGTTGCTGCATATCGCTACAGACTATATAATATACAATAAGAAAAATGACAAACAAGTCTCTTCATATCAACATAGACAGTTGGATTAAGGAGAATGAGGCTTCTTTTTTACCACCTGTCTGCAACAAATTAATGTAAGTAGATTAAATAATAGTTAATCCACTTGATATTTTTATGCTAATGTTATCTACCCTGGGGGTAACTAGAATGTATGTATGTTGCTTTCAGGTTCTTCTATCAATTAAATATCATGTATGTTGGTGGTCCAAACATACGAAAGGATTACCACATAGAGGAAGGTGAAGAGGTGAAGTATGACTATGCAATAAAATTTATTTCCTAAATTAGATTTTTAATGTATTATTTGCAAAAATTAACTATTTTTTTTAGCTCTATTTAAAGAAAGACATTGATTTTCAGCTACATTTGAAGAAAGACCTTGAAGAAAGACATTGAATCTGCAGAATCAGTGTACTTCTTTAATATCACTTAAGTTACTGATTTGAGTTTTGACTTAAACTGTAGCAGGCTGGTGGAAAGCCTGCTCTTGTGCTCTCACGGTATATGAAATCTTTAATGTATATGCACATAAAAAGATATATACTGCTAGCTACGTTTCTCAGGTAATGTGGGATTAAAATAGATAGATAGATAGATAGATAGATAGATAGACAGACAGACAGACATAGATAGAGGGGCTATAGTATATACAAATATAGAGTAATATATTGAGGTGACAGTGAAAAAAGACACTCAGTGTTACATACATGTATAGGCTGTAGGCAGATTGCTAGCCTGGCTGGTCTATTCCTGCAAATGATCCACTGTAGTATTATAAGTTACATATTGTACGTCAGCCAGCCTCACACAGTTTAGCCATTTTGGACTTGACCCTGTAAACAACAGTAATGTTTCACAATAAGGACAAAGTCCTTGTCTTTTTGCAAGTATCAATCCCTAGCAATTTTACTCTTTCTACGTGCACAAATCATACATTGTGTATTGTTTAACAGCGAAAAAATATGCAAATAAACACACATTTAAAATGTTAGAGAATGATAACTTTGCATTCTTCAACTAAGTACATTGGAGTGAAATCCAGTCTTCTAAGTACACTAACCTCAATACACTAACCAATGAGTGAAATCAGTACTATTAAAACAAAAGTGGTAATGTAGTGGTTCAATGTAGTGGTGTCATGCTGGGATTGATACACCAAAGTACTGGTGCGGTCAGTAGAGGTCAGCACACACCTAAATACAGTGCCACTCATTGGTAAATGGTGTACCTACATGTTAAACACCACTTTACAGCATACTGTAGATACAAAGTCAAAAATCTTTCTTTCTTTTGTTTGACAATATTTTCCTAGATTTACATTTAAAGGTTAAAAACAGCGATATGAAATATGAAATAGCTTTCATACTGTTGTTTTTACTACTGACCTTTCACTGCCTCTTGTCTCAGCTGTTTTACCAGATTCGGGGAGACATGGTCTTGAAAGTGATAGAGAATGGCAAACACAAAAATGTGCACATCCATGAAGGAGAGGTAGCTATCCTTTGCATTCCCCCCTCTGGCTTGATTCTGACTATAGCCAGTTTTTTTCAACGTTTTATCACTATCACTGGGTATCCAAATGTGCCATATGTTCTGTTCCTACTTTTTTTGTAAGATGTTTTTGCTGCCAGCACGAATCCCCCACTCTCCTCAGAGGCAGGCCAACACAGTGGGACTAGTGGTGGAGAGGAGACGGATGCAATCAGAGACAGACTGTCTCCGGTAACATAACCAGATACTAGTAAAACTATATCCCATGTACTGCTTTAATATAACCACTACTTATATGCTCATTCTTTTCTAAACACAGCCAGAATATTACAGAATGATTCCAGATATATATGCACCCTTTTGTACTTAAGCAGGTTGTTTTTTTATTTCAGGTACTATGTAGATAACAGCACAGACATATTGTTTGAGCACTGGTTTTACTGTGAGAACCTGGGCACTCAGTTAGTTCCAGTTATTCAGGAGTAAGTCACTGTTACGAGTCTAAAAATGCACTCTGGCTGCACAGCCTGTACAGAAAAACTTTGTTTTTGTTCACAGGTTTATGGCATCGAAGCAGCATAAAACTGGAAAACCTGACCCAGGTAACCACTTTTTTGGCCTCTACACCAGATTTTTTTTGGTGTGTTTTATATAAACGGGTCTCTTCAATATTACTGGTACAGTGAAGTTAAGGGGTGGCTAATATGCTGATATTTGTATCAACATTTATTTAGTTAGTTTTCTTTTCACTTTCATGCTGTAGAAGTGTAAACATACCACTGTAATGCAATGCATGTTTTCAATTCAGTATGAGTGTGATAGAATGTGCAAAATCAATTCAGAATTTTTCACTTTTTCCTCATTCTTTTAAAAGCTTACAAAAAACAAACAAACAAAAACAGACAAACAAACAAAAAAAGAAACAGCACACTGGAAGTATTCAGGCCCTTTAGTCAGCCACTTGTTAATTCACACTGGCAGTAATGTCAGCTTTGGTATGATGCTATAAATTTGCCTCAAATGGGGATTTTCATCTCTGCAGAAGCTCTCGGGCTCTGTCAGGTTTGCTGGGGTGTCATTATACTTCTATTTTCAGATATCTTCTGAGATCAGGTTTATCTCTGGGTATTGGTTAGGCTATTCTTGTCCCCAAAACACACCTACTGTATATTGTCTTGGTTGAGAGTTTAGGGTCAGTGTTAAAAAGCAAACCTTGCCTGCCAAATACCATGAGCGCTCTTGAGCAGGTTTTCCTTAAATAATCTTCTGTAGTTAGATATCTTCATCTTTTACTTGGATCCTGTCTCCCAGTTCCCACAGCATGATGAACTGGTCAAACCTTTGCCCCAAAAAATTAGTAAATACTGTTTCGTATGACATAAGGGTAATTTAGATGAAGTCCCAAATGGTGAAGTGCTACAGAAATTATTGACAGTGACCCTTTTATAGTCACCCGCAGTCATTTTACTTATTCCTTGTCTTCTGTTTGCTTGGTATTGCTATGCAGCCAGCTGTAGAAAGAAACACTTCTGTTTTGAACTACTTCCATTTCAATATTATGTAAGCCATTGTGCCATTTCCAAAACTTCAAAGCTCCTTCCCAATGGCTTTACCTTGTCACACTTATTTTTTGTAATTATTCCAATGCTGTAACATATTGGGTGGAAAGAGCAATTTACAAGTCACCAATACCTGAAGGATACTGTATATACAGTATCTGGTAACACTTTAATTACTGCTAATTACTGGGTAAGTACAGAGTAAGTACCTGTTAAGTAAAGTGTAAGTGGTACTAGAAGTATGTGGTTATTACTGAGTATCTTCCAAACGTTTTACAAATAAAGAACGTAACTGCGTTCCAAATCCATTGTACTTGTAGTATCATACTCTTTATTTACTCTGTACTTATTTTATCTTATGCCTCCTACAGTTAGGGGGCTGTAATTTAAAGTGTCCCCGGTATCTTATATGTTTTCCTACATTTATAACAATAAGTGGATAACATATTTACTGACATTTACTGAAATGTTTGTAGCTGAACCTATCAATCCACCACCTTACTCACTCAACAAAATGAATGTGATGACCCCGTTCTGCTTCAAAGACTGGGTAGAGAAGCAGAAGCCTGCACTAGTCAGCGGAAGACCTGTGGACATGTTTGGAACTCAGTTTGAAACTGAGGTAAGAAAAACAGTATGATCTAGTGCTAGTTTACCAGTTGTCCATATGAACAAGTAACATCAATACCACAATAAATGTAGCTTGTGGAAATGCAATGGGCATACACCTGAAATCCTATTACAGGGAATAACAAATGACATACATCTGAGGGTCTAATAATCAGTTTAACCTCTCCAGGCAGAGGAAATCAAATATAAGTGAACATTCATTATATCTAGGTGCAAGCTGTTGGCTGATTGAGCGGATTTGTGGATATTGAAACAGAATTGGCCTGTGGCTTAAATAATGACTAATTTGTTCTATTTAAACTTTGGGAGCTGTTCCATACTATAAAAATATAATACAATTTATTTACATTTTTAAATACTTTTACAACTTTTATGTGGGATTATGTTACAAATTAGAAATAAAGTGTGTTCTGTTTTGATTGCCAGCTGCATATTTGGAGGGATTGTTTTACCTTCTCATTTCATTTATATTGACTGAATATTTACTGGCTTAAGGAAACATTAAATAGGTCAGTTTGAAGGATTGCACTGGCATCTTAAAGAAAATGTTTTATCCAGAGTCTGGTAGATAGAATCCTGATTGTAAAATTTATAATGACATCATTATTACTGACTATTTGTTTTTCAGGTTATGCTATATGGTCCTGGAAAATCAGAGAGATGCAAACAAGCCTCTGATGGATGGATCTGGCAGCTGGTATATTTCTCAAATTTAATTTGCTATGTATTTGGTCACTAACCTTTAACTAATAGGTCCAGCATATTTATTTTGTTTACTGCCATTCACTGTAGGAGGGATCCTCAAGTGTCTCCATGAATGGCCAAGACTATAATCTCTCTGCAGGGGACTGCCTTTTGGTACTTGGGCTGACAGAGTAAGTGGTTATTGTAAAATGCAGTTTTGGGGAATCCTCTTAGGACATGTACTTTAAATCATAGTCACAGTTTGTACTGGTTGTTAATGTATTATAAGTGTGTGTGTGTGTGTGTGTGTGTGTGTGTGTGTGTGTGTGTGTGTGTGTGTGTGTGTCCTTGTGTCCTCAGGTATCACTGGCAGAGGGCTGAGAATTGTGTTGCCCTGTTTGTTGTTCAAAATCCAGAGAGGAAGAGTCCTTTCTAGGTAGAAGCAGATAATGTTTGTCTAAGATCTACCTTGTGTCCTTCTATAAAGGTCTTGTTTATACACTAGATGACTGTACAATAACAAACTACCATTCAAGATGTGTAACAGAAGTACCTTTTTAACATACTATGTTAGTAATATCTGTTAAAATATCATCATAAATAAATTGAACTATATTAAGAAAGAAAAAAGGCGAGAAGAAATTTGCCAGAAAATAGGCTCATGACCATGCTATCTTCCACACAGTGACAAAAATGGTGAAGTTTAACTAATTGTTTGGGTTGCCCTGTTAAATTATAACACACCTCTTTTCTTTACAAACAAGCTGGATGGGTTGCAGGGAAAAAGGGCCTTCATGAGATCAGTCCACATATTACAGCTCCTAAACTTCACAAAACATCAGTGAAACTACAGCTCACGTTCACATCAGCATAACTGGCATAAAAGGGAACTACATACAATAAACTTATATGATAGCCTATTGTAAAATATCACAGGGATCAGTAATAATTTCAGAGTTGTTAGCTAATAATTTATATGTGAACCCTAGTGGAAACCTGTGGCAGTTTACATACACATCCAGAAAAATTTGAAGGATCTTGAAATGTTCTGCATGGAACATTCCAAGCTCTCTCCCAAGTATTCTCCAAATATAATAGCCATAGGACTCATTCCTAATTCATGGTTTTCATGTGATCCAATTGATCCCAAAGGTATTGAGTGGGGTTAAGGTCAGCGCTATGTGTAGGGTTTTGAGTTTTTTTTACACCGATCTAAGCAAACCATGTCTTTTTGAACCTTGTTTTTGCACAGAGTTTGATTTTGTTTTTGCTGGTTTGAGCCTTTAGTTTAATGGAAGACTCTCTTAATGACTATGAGTAGTGGAGGTGGAGGTAGTGCAGTTAAGCAATGTAAACCAGTAGTGCAAAATAGAGCAGTGCAAATGCAGAATGTAATTAGCAAATATGCAGATATGTAATTACTAGTGCAAATATGCAGAAATATAGTGGACACTAAGAAGGCATCTGGGAAGGGATATGTCTATTCAAGTGCCTGGAGTGTAACAGAGTCACATATTTTATTTTACTTTACTATACTGAGAAGAGTTGAAGAGTCTGATGGCCTGAGGGACAAATGACATCCTGAATGTTCTCATGGAGCAGGACTGGGACAGCAGTCTGTCACTGAATGAGCACCTCTGCCTGATGATGGCACTGTGCAAAGGATGGTGAATATTGTCCATGGTGTTCAGCAGTTTACTGAGGGCCCTTCTCTCTGCCAATGATGTAAAGGACTCCAGCTCTGTTCCCAGCACAGAACCAGCTTTTCTCACCAGCTTTTCGAGTCGCCTGGCATGCCTCTTCTTGATGCTGCTTCCCTAACACACTACAGCACAAAAGAGGATGCTGGCTACCATAGACTGGTAGAACATCAGCAGGAGTTTCTGGCAAATCCTGAATGACCTGAGCCTACACATGAAGTGTACTCTGTCCCTTCTTGTAGAGGTCGGTGTTCACTGACCAGTGTTGTCCAGATGTACACCTAGGTATTTGTAGGTCCTGACTACCTCCACATCGACCCCCTTGATAAAGATTGGCTGCAGAGAAGGCTTGGTGGCATGTAGTATGGTCAGAGACTCACTGCTAGCAGTTCAATGTCCTGACAGCAGATAACCTCTGCTGAAAATTGCATTGCATTGCTTACATACATAGCATACAGAGACATCCTAAACAATTGTGTGCTTTCAGATTTGTGACAGTTTGGAGAAGACCCACATATTGATATAATGGTCAGGTGTCCACATATGTTTGTGTATTAGATGGGTCACTTCGAATAGTAAACTAGTGTCAAAACAAAAGGTGAGGAAGATACAGGGCCTAAGATGAGGCAACATAAGATGCCTAGATGTTTAAATGAAAAAAAATTGTGAACAGATTCTCTATGGGGTTCAGATCTGGAGAGTTGACTGGCCAACCAAACACAGTTAGATCATGGTCAGAAAATCATTTGGCACTGAGGTCCTATTGGACAAGAAAAACCTCCATAAAGGTTGTCAGCAGATGGAAGCAGGGAGTGCTCTAAAATCTCCTGGTAGATGGTTGCATTGACTTTGGACATGGAAGATGACATGGCTCCCTAAACCATAACAGACTGCAGTAACGTTACACTGGACTCCATTTCAGGAGTGGCTTAACATTAGTAATGTGGCAGTTGTATCCCCCTTTTTTGTATCCCATCTGTGAGTAGTGGTGCTTGCTGCACTGATGCCAGCCTTAATCCACTTCTTGTGAAGTTTTTGTATCAACTTTTTTTTGACTATCCTCTCAAGGCTGCAGTTATCTCTTTTCCTAACACCTTTTTCACTTTCAGTTTCAGTTTTCAATTAATATGCCTTGGTAATCATATTTAGACACACGGCTTCCGGGGGAGACTCAAAATGATGTGTTAAAATAAGTGTTTATGTTTGCTCTCTTTACAAATACCATATAGTTAAACCTGCATTAAGGAGATTTTCATGTTCACTGAAAAAAAGTTTGCATTACAGAATCAAGAAACACAATAAAGCACTGAGATATTTGATAATTTGTTTCACTAAAATACTGATTTTCACCAAGAGTAGGTGGACACAAGTGTGGAGATGTAATTGTTGAAAAACAAATAAAACTAGAAACACAAAAAGGCTCAATACTAGAAAACACAAAACACACTAGCATGGCAATGAAAGCAATGCAAGACAAAAAGCCAATGAAACAATAACTGTGTTCAAAAGTGCATCAAATTTACTATCCCCAACATGCAAAAATTCAAAACACTATATAGAGCACTATTATAGGGAACAGAATTTCACAATATAGTGAACAATTTTGGACACCTTGTTATATGTGTTTGATGTAAAAAAAAAAAAAGAACAAATTTTATTGCTATGATAGTTTTAACAGAAAAAATTTTGCACAGTTATTTGTATGTTTATTTTAAGTGTGTATTTGTTTTTTATTTGTTTATTTATTTTGTTATTTAATTCTTTTAATGTAAGGGTGGGGGGTTCCTGAAAGTCTGAATATATCTTTGTTGCAATTGTTACAATTGTATTAACACATTTATAATTAAAAACTAATAAATTAACTTTGCTCAAAACAACTACTGATTTATTAACAATACAATCCCTTATAATCTTAACATTAATTAATTATTCAGTCGTATCATCAGTGTATGTCTGATAACATATTTTTCTGCTAGAAGGGCAGCCATTGCCCAAGGCACAGCATACTCCAAGGTTACGAGTCCTATGAGATTATACTTGAAATGTGAGTAGTCCCATGGACATGCTGCAAACAGCCTGAGCAAGATGCCCCAACTGAATTCCCACAGGTATATGAACATGGTGTAAGCAGTCAACCTGAGCAGTAAGGAGAGGTGTCTCTTTTGTAGCCATGAACACAAGCCCTCCATGAATAAGATAGCCAGGCTATAGATGAGGAGTGACCACAAGCTGGTGTAGCCAAAAAGCCTCTGGTCCCAAGTGTAATACAAATTCCAGGCAGCAGTGAAGGCCACTTCACACACACACCCATGTAGGGCATAGATGTAGAGACGGAAGAGGGGAGAGAGAGGTGAGAGGGTTACTTGGTCATTAAGATAACCAGAGGCCTCCATATCATCACCAGGATCTGTTCGAAAAGAAACAGAGGTGCCTTGTTAGGGCAAATCGATTTTTTTCCAGAAAACATTCTTTATCGATTATAATATGTTCTCTATTAACTAATGGGCAAATATATAGCATTGCCTAGTTCCTTTATGTCTTCTTTCCCAGTTTTTAATCATACAATAAGCATCTTCATTGTATAATACATAGATATAGTTAGCAGACATTGGGTTTCTGGTGGCTTTGCTGTTGCATATTTTAAAAGCTGTTTTTTTTAACAATATAAACCTAAACAGGGCTAGAGTATTAATGATGGATTAAAATGTTTTAACATGATTAGCCTAAACATGAAAGATGAACTTGAACAAATGGTTCTGAATAATGACTTCTGCTAATCATAATTTCCATTCGATTTCTAAGTAAATATATTTTTTCACAACTATTAAAATACCTGGGTATGTCTACTTCAAGTAAGTAACTGATAACCTTTAGAAATAGTGACTAGTATGGAAAAATGTATGACTAAATGTATTATAAATAATAAGCATTATAAATAATAATGCTAATTAAATGTGAATACATAAAGTATATTCAGTGCTACCACATATCATCCAGTTAATTATCACACCTGCATATGACAGTTAAATGTCAAGAACTGTTTATCACAGAAAAAGATATATTCACATTGAATATCTAATATTTACAACTACTCACTTTTTGAGTCCCCCCTCCTCTGCAACAGAGTTTTGGATTCCATCTCTGTGTTAGTACTGCTCACCAGTGTGCCACAGCCTTCCATTCAAGCCCCTATTTCCGGTATTTATCTGAGCTTTAGTTTGCCTAAGCTAAACATTAAGCCATAGTATGGTAGTGACATCCCTATCTCAGATTGAGTAGTTTGTTTAAAACTTCAAGCAGGAACACAGAAGTTGCATTGTGTATATGGAAGACTAATGGTAAAAAAAAATATGATGAATATGGCATGCATAATGATTTTCAGGGAAGATTTATGCATGTACTACAAAAAGCTGAGTGTGTATGTACACCATAAGCAGAATTGTGGAAATCTATTTTATAGTTAAAGCAACAGATAACAAACAACAAATGATGTTTTTATTCAAAGCACTGTTCATCCTTAAGAAGATTCTAACTACAATAATAATAATAATAATAATAATAATAATAATAATAATAAGAAGAAGAAGAAGAAGAACAAGAACAAGAAGAAGAAGAAACTACAATAAATGTTTTAATGGACTTTTTAGATAACAGTCCATTACATTAACCAGCTTATAATCATTAACTCCTAATTTACTACCTCTAAATTAGTTAACAAAGCCTTCATGAGATTATCCAAATGTGACCCAAGCTTCAATTGAAGAACCTAGATGAATTAATTTATTTTTTAGGTTTAGGTTGCACATTGTAAAGTTGGGTGTACTTACATGCTCCTGGGGAGGTTTAACTTGACAGCAGTAGGGTTAAGGATCTTGTCATTAGGTCTTATGAAAGGTCCAATGAAATGGGACAGTTTTTTAGAGTCGGTGCATATGGGGTATGTTTCTGGAGGATAACCAGAATAACTGCATATTGTAACTGCTAAGTGCTGGGGCCTGTAACAGGATTTGACCAGGGTGGCTCAGGTTTTCCACCAAATCTTGCAACACCTCTGGACATGGTGTTGAACCAAGGGTACCACCAGATGCATGTCCTCCTCAGAAAAACATGGCAGCTGGCTTCAAACAGAGATAGCCTAGTGGAAGAGCAGAGTGGACTCCAGATCCTGATTTGCCCTCTCCACCTGGCCATTACTTTGCAGGAAGAAACATGGGGACAAACTGACATACACACCCAATGCTTTATAAAAATCCTGCCACATGTAAGAAACAAACTGAGGGCCACGGTCAGAGACAATGTCACAGAAGATGCCATATATCATAAACACATGATTAGTTAATAGTTCTGCAGTTTCCAGGAGTTTCCAGGTTGGCGGGAGCTTGGATTAAGCTACAAAATGGGCTGCATTCGAAAACCAGTCAACAATAGTAAGGATGAGAGAGTTACCTTTAGAGATGAGTAGGCCATTAATGAAGTCCCAAAGCGATGTCGGACCAGGTTTCCACCAGTGACAGACAGTGGGTGTAGAAGACTGGCTGGAGGTTGGTAAGAAACCTTGCGCACACCTGACAGGCTGCCACATACACTTTGACATAAAAGGCCACCAGAATTAATGGATGACAGGCAAAATGAGAAGTGTGTGCTCACTGTAGAACCTGGGAGTGAACACAAAGAGACAGTTAGAAAGTCCATTACCTGGGCCTGGTTCTTGCTGCTGAGCCTTTCTGACTACCTTCTGGATATCCGAGGTAGGCATCACAACAACCATTTAGAAGGCAAGATGGTATCCAAGGCACACTCTTGCCCTTCAGAGTGGAACTGGCAAGACAGAGCATAATTTCTGACATTTTTTATCGATTGGAGAAAAAGGCACAGGGCTGGAACTTATTTTCTGGACTTGAGTATTGGGATAGCACAGATCCTACAAATCAGAGGTGTCAACATCAAACAATTTTTTTTTTTTGTCTGGGATCTGGCTGGATTAAGACAGGCACAAGGTAAACATAGACTTTCATCAGAAGAAGGCCTTTTCAGCCTCCAAACAAGTCCAAACTGAGTATGGCGAGGGGTAAGGTGACCTTCCTGTAGTCTCAGATAAAATGACAATAGATGTTGGCAATAGAAAAAATTTGCTGCAGCTTTTTATAGTTGTTGAATGTTTGCCACTCTGTTACTGCATGAATCTTCTCAGGGTCTGCCTCCAGCTGGTTACCCCAAATTACATATCCTAAAAAACTCACCGTGTCTGCACTTCTCTACCTTTATGAAAAGCTTATTCTGAAAGAGATGAATAAGGAACTGGTGGACATGGGAAATATGGTCATCGAGGGACCTGAAAAAAATTCAATTATTAACTAGATAAACAAAAACAAAGTGGTTCAGGAAGACCTTCAGCACATCATTATCCATGACCTGAAAAACTTGCTGGACATAGTGAAGACTAAAAGCATAACCAGATACTCAAATGGCCTAGAAGGGTATTAAAGACATAAAGTCTTCTACTCATCTCTTTGCCTGATATGAACCAAGTGGTATGCATTACGCAAGTCAAGCTTGGAAAAATAGAAAAAGGCTCCCTGGAGTGGTTCAAAGGCAGAGTTAAACAGAGACAGGGGGGATATTGACAAAAATTGCTCCAGTGGCCAAGTTTATTTGGGGGTTTTGCAGAGATAGCCAGGGGTAACCCAGAACCAATATGTGTGTTAGAAGAATTAAGAAGAACGTAAAACTAGAGTGACAGGGAAAGTCTTGTGGATAACCTCACTGAGAATACTGATATCCAGGTTGAAGGCCATCAAGGGGCTTTCCAAAGGTTGCAAAAGTACACCTACTTGTTCTGCCAGTTTTGCCAGAACACCAAGCCACACATCCACACCAAAATCCCCCACACTTGTCCAGGTTGCCATGGAATGCATAGTGTGAACCCCTTTTGCTGAGGGTTATGAGGCAGAGGCAATGGTGGTAAAAACAAGTCAGAGGTGACTTGCCTGATTAATTTATGTTTAATTTATGTTTATGTTCTTATTGTTCTCCAACAGAGCCTGGAGGAGAGACAGAAGGCCTGGTGTATAGACCCAGATTCCAATGGAACTATGTCTGCAGGGTCCATAGAATGGCCAGGTTAGTCCATTAAGGCCTGGCAAGCACTGAACCCCACTGACAGAGCTGTTGCCATTTTAATAAAGATATAACAAAGGTAAGATGAAAACAAAACCAGAGCAGAAAAAAAATGAACAAAAGTAGAACAAAAGACTACAAACAAGCAAAAACAGACAGGGCAGCTTCACAGATTCGTATAGGGCTGGCCAATTTCTCCCTGGAGATTTCTCAACAAACTAAGGAGTAAGTAAGGAGCAGTGGCAAAGAGCCACACCCCACCTGGAAAACAGACAGACAGACTGAGATAGACAAAAACACAGGAATACAGATGCTACTGCCTATGTTCCTCAAACAATTGGTGAACAATTTCAGTCATTTTTGCTGAACATTCTAACCGAACATCACACGGAGTTCAAAAGTTACAAATACTCTGTTCATATATAGGTACATCTACAGGTATCTACTCTGTAGATAATCTATTAAGTGATCTAGAGACAAAGTGATACAGTTGAATCCAAATAAAGTGTGATCCTTATTATATATTTTTATTAGGTTATTTTACATTTGTAATCAATGTAAGAATATTTTTACAGACTTACTATTGTATTGTTTTGCTAATGTTTTTTTGTGGGTATGGCAACAGTGTTGGAGGTACAGTGTTGGGCAAGTCAAGATCCTTTTTAGAGTTCTACACCAGAGTTGTGGTTAGGAAAGCAGTTTTGCTTCACATACGATTACACTGTGCCCAAACCAAACTTTGCAAACAAAAATAGCGTGTCTCTCAGTAAAGAAACACTTTTTAGAGACCATAGTCCAAAAACCCGATAAGGCCAATGATTTATGAAAGATGTACATGTCCTCAACAGCATACAGATAAGTCTGGTGTTACACAGTTTACAGATGCTTTCAATAGAGGGAAACTGCCATGGTGTCATTATTAAACCTTTTCTGTTTACTTTTCCGTGCACTATAATAAAGACGTTGAATAACTCAAGTCATGGAGGATCAGAGTCCAGTATATTTTACATACACAAATAAACACACACACACACACATGCAATCACTTTAACCATGTACCTCTGTCACACAGTTAAGTAATGATATATATATATATATACATTAACAAATAAAATTATATAAACTAATATCAGGCATATAGACAGACAGACAGCTATGACAGTCCGCAATGGATACATAGAGGAAGTGCAGTCACATCACCAGTGGTGTGATTCTCTGTTTTTTAAGCTACTTTAAAAATGGATACAATGCTTGATTTCAAGAATTACACTGGGCTGCTATATATGTAGCAACACTTCAGTTTCTGTCTGTTATTACTGTTCTTTCGTGCCATGGACGCATGTTGTCAGAGAACTGTGCATTGTGCATGAACAGAAACAGTGTTTATTCCTCTCTAATTCTGCATCCACTTCCCCTTTTTACACACTGCATTATCTGTCGTCCTTTTCAGCACTTTATTTTTCACCACTTGATTGCAAAATAGACTTAACATTTAAAATATAAAATTCTGTTTATAATCATATAAATATATAACTATTATTATTATTATTATCATTATTATTATCATTATTATGGCATTTTATATTTAAAGGGTTATGACATTAAAAGACTAAAGTTTGATTAAAAGATTTATTCAGTTTTTATATGACCACACCCTAGTTCACGACACCAGGAGCAATAAACAAATTAAAATTATATTCCAAAATGAAGTCATGCTTTACAGCAAGATGTGTGTAATCATTGTTTGTTGTGTAATCATTGTTGCACTTCAGAAAGTATATATTCTGTGAAATGTTATACTCATTTAAGGACATATTACTTCTAAGCAGCGGATTTTTATGAAATCAACACACACTGTATTTTCTAAAATGCAGTAACAGTAACATCTGGTTAAAAGTCATGACAGCAGTCATTACATGGTTTATATCAGAGTTTACATCTTGTGGTAAGTTGACTGTAAAGTGCAGTTTCCTGCATGTCAGGAAATGCTGAAGACCTTCAAACTACTGTAAAAAGTGCAAGGCTATTAGTCACCTAATAATGTTAGAGACAATGATTAATCAATCATTAATCTCAGATGAGAGTCAGGAGTCAGAACACTGTGGATTGTGATGGCTCAACGACCCAAAAGCATCCCAAAAGCAGCAGGCCTTGTGTGGCCTATATATATATATATATATATATATATATATACTATATCTTTTTGGGTTACCCTTAGTCCTTGTCCTAAGTGTTAATTTAGGTTCTTTGTGATTAGTCAAGATGTGAAATGACTTCTGTAAATTTCTGTGACGCTACCACAGTGTAAGAGGGGGAGGAAGCTTGCTTAAAAGTGATAATGCTAGTGGTTTCCTTTCTTCAAACAGACAGGGACGACTGATTAAGAATAAACCATTTTTCTAAAGTAAGTAACATATAGATTACTATGAGATACGTATTAAGTTTTTATATGACATTTAACAATTAATCTGAAGACTTTCAATTTATGCTTATGCATTTCTTGGGCTAAAAATCTGATTCATCTTTTGATATCTTTTGATATTTGATATCTAATAGAGCCTTGGTTTTGATTTTATAATTATGAAAGAATGGATCATATAGTTGTGCAGCATGAATGTAGGTTGATTTTAATATGAAGATAAAAATAAACAGATAAAAATAATGCACAAGATACTAAGAAAATCACAATGGTTTCATTTAAACATCATGCAGTTTAAGAGTTGTACAATTTCTTTCTGTTTTAACAGATTGTTCTCAAGCTGTGCTACAAAAGAGGAAACTCAGTTCACACTTCACAGATATGTGAAAAACAGGGTTGTAAAGACAGTATCAGAGTCAGCGTTTGAAATGATTAATACCATGCAGTCCAGTAACAATACTACCTGTGATGTGGCAACACAAAAAGTGCACTCCTCCATTCTCCCTCCTTTACTTATCTCTGAGCTCCTGCTTGGCCTGCCAGGAAACTTGATTGCACTGTATATCTTCTGTTGCCAACTTCGGTCTTGGAGAACCAATATCCTGTTTCTCTTCAACCTGATCTTGGCGGATTTTCTCCTCTTGGTGAGCATGCCATTTCGGATTCATGCTCATCTGCACTCTGAAAACTGGGTGTTCGGGAATGTTTGGTGTCGGCTCAACCTCTTCATGCTTGCAGTCAATCGATCAGCAAGCATTGGCTTTATGACTGCTGTGGCTGTACATCGATACTTTAAAGTAGTCCATCCACATAATAAAATCAACTTTATTAACTCACACCATGCTGGAGGGATCACTTGTTTTATCTGGATAATGGTGATCTCATTGCGGCTTCCTTTGCTGACTAACGATCTCCTTATAAAGGATGGGGATGCTTTTCACTGTCGGAGCTTTAGCATTGAAAACCCTACATTTGGTATTAAGCTACACTATATGGTATATATTGCAGAGTTTTTCCTCCCTCTTTTGATACTATTCTTCTGCTCTATTCGAATTTCCTGTGTACTACAACAGCGGCAGATGGACAAAGAGAAGAAGGTGCAACAGGCTATTCGCACTGTCCTAGTAATTGTTGTGGTCTTCATGATTTGTTTCCTCCCTGGAATTGCCACTGGACTGACTGCACTCTACATGAAAGCACGATTGAATAAATACTGTGATGCTTATAGAGTAGTCAGTCAGATGTTCGTCTTGTCCATCGGGTTCACATACTTGAACAGTGTCCTGGATCCTGTCATCTACTGCTTTTCGAGCTCCATGTTCCGAAATGAAGTAAAAAGGCTCATCAATCAACTTGGACTTGCACAATTCCAGCTAAACCGCCGTGCTAGCACAGTGAATGCAACTGATTACTAAGCATTTGGTGGTCTCTGTGGGAAAACCCAAAGTGCTTTCATTAGAACTGCTGTTGTGTTATTTGTTAATCTTGACTGAATGAGCTAAGACTTTTGTTAATGGAACTGTATGGAATTATTATTATTATTATTATTATTATTATTATTATTATTACTTTAAATGGTTGCTATAAATAGTTATAGTAATAAACAGTATATGTAAGACATAGTTTATCCATCATATTGGAAAATGGAAAGGAAAGTAAACAGCACACACACCGGAATGTGACCTCCACTTTTAACGCACCCAAACACACACACACACACACACACTAGGAGGTAGTGAGCATCCACCGTTGGGGGTTAGTTGCCTCGCTCAAGAGCACTTCAGTTGTGTCAGTTCAGCTTTGGAGATCAGGAAAAGCAGGGTAAGTGTTGTATACACAGTGATAATTTAATTAAAGAAAATCATATAAAAAGTTGATAACAACATAGAAGAGCAAAGTATGGCTTAAATATAGCTCTCTGTACCTACATTTTTCAATGACAAGAAGAGGCTCTTTTTTCAGGTTTGCCTTTAATGTTGTGAATTTCATGTTTTCTGTATAGTGTGGCATTGCCAAAGATATGCGACTGTTGTTACATTCATGCACTTATTCATGCCAGTATAATTCATGATGCTTTTGCCACTTTGTTTTTTTTTAAACCACTGCCTAAATTTGAAAGTGACAATGACAAGATCAAAATATCAAAAACCATATAAAATAAGTACTTCATATACACTGAAGTGGCAGAAAAGCTGGAACATCTGTCTAATACTTGAGAGTGTAGGACTACATAGCATTCACCTATCAGAGACATTTGTAGATGTACCAAGGGTCCAGTGGAAAAAGCCAAATAAACAGACCCCATACCATTATGGAGCCACCAGCAGCCGCTACAGTCCCCTGTTGACATGTAGGATTCATGCTTCAAGGGTTTTCTCCATAGACAGATCCTTCCATCTGCCTAAAACAGTTAGAAACATCACTTGACACACCAGGCTACTCATTTTCAGTCATTTAATTCATTTCAATTTTATTTGTATAGCACTTTTAACAATGGACATTGTCCCAAAGCAGCTTTACAGTAATAACAGAACATTTATAGAAATGTCACCACAAATAGTGGTGATGGTGATAGTGGCAAAGAAATCTCCCTGAGATGACAATAGGAAGAAACGTTGAGAGGAACTTGACTCATAAAGGAACCCATCCTCATTTGGGTGACACAGATTGCATGTTGGTTCAAATGAGGACAAGGCTGTTCCCTTAAGTGCAACAACATCTTCTGGCCTATGAAGAAGAATAGCATGATCAATAGTGTAAAAAGCTACACTTAAGTCGAGCAACACAAGCAGGGAGACATAACCCTGATCAGAAGCCAGTAACAGGTCATTCACAACTTTAAACGGTCTCTGTGCTATGATGAGGCCTAAATCCTGACTGACAAATTTAAAAAATGTTATTGCTATGCAGGTATGGAGATACTGATCTGTAATTAGACTGCCAGGTTTTTTAATTAACTGCTAATTTAAATGATTTAGGGACATAGCAAGTACTAAGAGAGGAATTTATCATTTTTAGAAGAGGTTTGATTATTTCTGGCAGTATCTATTTGAGGAAAGTTGTGGGTATGGGATCTAGTACACATATTGACAATTTTAATGATGAAATTAGGGAAATTAACTCTGTAGATGTAACTATACTAACATCAAGTTGGTATGTTATCAGGGTTTAGATTAATAGTATTCATTTTGTGCTTTATGTTTTTAACTTTATTATTGAAGAAATACATAAAACAATAAAAAAATACTCAGTATAATAAAAGTTGGTGTGCTTGTATCTAAAATTGCTTATTATAACAAGCCACTTTTTTATTAATTAGAAAAATGGAGAGAAAAGTAAAGGAAATGAAAGATAAGCTCAGCCTTTTTGTACCGGATACAAAACTGATGTTAGCTGCATTTATCTTAGCAAGCTTCCTTTTTACATCCTGTCAAAATTTAGCACTTGCCCACTGATGCGTTTCTCATTTTGAAAAATAAGCTCTACAAAGTGTGAGTACTTTGTATACCACCATCTCAGTCTATGGCCAATTTGTAGATTTTATGTTAGACATTTAGAAATAATTAATTTCAAATAATTCATATATGATACTGAAATACTATGTTGCCAAAGGTACGTGGAAACCTCATAACCACTCACAAACTGTTGCCACATAGTTTAACTACTCTGTATGCTGAAACCTCAAGACTTCACTTGAACTTGAATTCAGGGTGGTTCGAAAGAAAAATGTTCGGCTTATCAATAAGATATCGAAGTTGGCTGAGGGTCCATGAGAGCAAAACTCGTTGGGGGAGGGAGGGAAACCACCCCTAACATTGAATAGGCAGCAGTTCATAAAGATGCATTTGACTGGTTTCATGTCTCACAAAAAGGAAAGCATGGTAGCCTTCACCCTCCCTAGTTGGCAGCTGTCATTTGATAAGCGAAAGAAGCCTGATGGGTAGAAAATGGGCATAAAAAAATCAGGGAAGAAGTAATTTTTTTTATTAATGTTTTATTAAAACCTAAATGTGCTTGCTTTTTTAAACCTGTATTTACAACTAACAACCAAAGAGAACCCACAAATTAGAAACAAATAACAGATATATAGTCATGTATTTTTTAATGTGCTCTGTGTATTTTGCATAACTGTCTCACTCCCTCACACATACACACAAATGGTTGATTTCACACTAGCTGTTATGAGCCCAGACTGTAGACAATTGGGCTCCAATCATGCTGTCATGGCTGTAAGAACAGACTGCAGTGAGAGTAGAGGAGGATTCTCCTAACTGTCTATGGGGATGATTGCACTTCAGAAGCTCCCACACACTTTTAGACAGCCTGCTCATCTGCTATATTTCTGCTGCATATTTGTAACTCCTAACATTGCACTCAGTGTCATTTTGATTTTACCTGTGAAAAATGTTCAAACATACAGTACATACACATGCACATGTAGATTAACTCCTTCTAGATCATAACAACAATGAATACATTTTACCATCATAATAGCCCAGTAGGTGACAAAAGTGACAATTTTCTAGCCATCAAGAGTGGGAGTGTTCATTAGTGAAATGTGTACACCCTATTAGCATAATGTAAGGTTCTTGAAAAGTTAACAAAAGGTTCTTAAAGTTTTTTGAGACATAGGAAAACAGTGACATGCAAGACAACTTAATGAGACAAAATAATAATATCATATACAATACAGTGGTATCTGTCTCTAGTATTGTAAGATTACAGCCCTCCAAAGTTTAATCTCAGAAACTGCACTGTTGTTTTCCAGTCTGCATTCAAAATTTTACACAGAAAGTGATTTCTTTTATATTTCTGAATGTTCTTACAAAAGGTTACATTGTTTCTGTGTATATAAATAGAGAATAATAATTAGTCCACAAAAAATAATAATGACATTGTTTCTACATATATATAAAAAGTGAATAATGTCATTAAAATGTCATTAAAAAAAAGGACACTACAGTTTTATGCTCATTTAACAGTAATTATGTAATTTGGAAACACTCCCAGACACACAATCTGCTTGCTGGTAAAGCAGTACAAAACAAGAAGAGATGCAACATTTTGTACGGTTCCAGAGATTTGGGGGTGTATTTAGATTTGAGTTGAGCATGCATAATGAGGATTTAATACTGAAATTTCGCACACTGGTATTCAGACCTCACATGTAACTATGGATGTAAGCACCACTCAGAAGTTAATTCTATAGTTACATATACGGTCTGTGAGTAAAGTGGCATGTCTCGGTTACATGTGATTCCAACCTTGGACTGAAGCCTAGTTTTCCTGGGTTATATCAGTTTGAAACAGAAGCATCAAATGAGAGAAACCCCCGACACTTTATTGATTACATATAGTGAAATAAAACCATAATAAAATGACTACCACCATACATGCATTACATACAATGTCATGACCTCAATTTAATAACTAATGGCTTTACATTGTCATGGTGGTGCCAAAGGGCACAGAACTGCACTACCCATCAGCTCCAGCAAATAATCACTCTCACATGTGTCTCAGGCTTTATTATCACTACTATTTAAGTTCTACTTTTCTAGTGGCTGTGTCCAAAATGGCATGTCCAAGTGCTGCATGGTGGTGCCACAGGTGGTATTATTGTGTCACATAGATCTAGAGATTTGAGGTTGTGGGTTTGAGCCTTGCTCCAGTCTCTGGAGCAGTATTCTCAGTATTCTGTCTGACATTTAAAAGTTGACTCTGAGTCAAGACTAAGACCAGGAGTTGGAGAGACTAAGTTTTTTTCCATAATTTAAAAATAGCAAAAAGTTTCTATTATACATTCATGCATAATTTATTTAAAACAATATATTAATAAATAATATTATATTTCATCAAATATTTTCTAATATATTGCATTAAATAATATATAGCTTACATTTATTATGTATTATTGTATTTATTGTTATTTATTATTGATTATTAATAATTAGCTATTTTTGAATGTTGCTTTTTCCAAATGGATGCATGCTGCTTAACATGACCAGATGCTATAATTCAAGCTTTGCATAGTAATATAAAGCAAGCCGATGAAAATACACAGTTGCAATCTTTACATTAGATTATTTTTAAAAAAGACCATTGATTGATTGGATACCAAACTAGAAGAGCAGAAACCTGTTTTCCCTGTTAGCCAATTTATATGCAATCTAAATTGTTCAGTTTCTGATTAGTGTTACCTCAGACTGATGCTGTGGAATGAGATAAGACATTGTCCAAATGGGGCTGAGACCAAAACAAGGCTGTTCATGGTCTTAAGACTGAGACCATCCTTAAGTAGTACACAAGGGCATGAAATGGAAGTATCTAGAAGCAACAGCAAAGTAGCCACAAAGTGGGAAGCATGGGGCAGCCTGGTTAGTGAACCGGTCTTGTGATTGTAAGATCCCGGTTTCAGTTCCTGCAATAGACAATTCTAGACAATCTGTTGCATCACTTACTTTTCAAAATACCTCTGGAAGCAAGGTTCTGTTGTGTAAGTGAGCTCAACATCCTTCTTGTAAAAGTTTATTTCACACTAGCAGTACATATATGTATATATATATATATATATATATATATATTCTAGGTCAAGTGAATTTACATTACTGCCATGCATGTTTACATTGCATTTAAAATTGTTTATTTATATATTTATATTAAATGTTATCAAGAATACAGTAGAGTGCTTGGACAGGAGTTATTTGAGCTATTTGACTGATGCTCCAGAGAGTTTTTAATCCCATTGCAATATTACTGACTAATACCTTTTTCCACATGAAACACATTAATATTAATGAAGTTATACAATCGCATTAATCAAAAGCAATTCATTATTCCAGTCCCCTCAAAGCTCTATTGAATCACATTGTAGGAAATGAATATACTGTGGTATATAGTAGTCTTGGAGAACTATATAACCCTATGGAGAAATGAAATGAATAATTAAGTGAAATCAATATATATGTTTAACCTTATAAAATGGAGACTACGCTTACTGTAAGACCACAATTATGTTGTAAAATGCATACTTGTAATTCTAGATCGGAAAACTCTATGCAGGGTTAACCCCTGGAAAGCTGCTGGACCAGGCAACATACCTGGTAGAGTGCTCAGGGAATGTGCAGACCAGCTGACAGATGTCTTCACCGACATCTTCATCATCTCACTGAGCTGTGCCACTGTGCCAATATATATGTCTCAAGGCAACCACTTTCATACATGTGCCAAAGAAGTCCTCAGTGTCCTTCCTCAATGACTACCGTCCCGTTACACTCACACTCATAATCATAAAGTGCTTCAAGAGACTTGTTATGAGGCACATTAAAACCCTGATGATCCAAAAAAAGACCTATATGAAGACTGACAACAGTACTTGGCATCCCTTGTTTGGAAAAGGGCTATTGGGGCTCCACCCTGGAGAGTAGGGGTTCCTCAGTGTGCACCTGATGGTCAGGCCTTCACTTTACTTTGACCCAGCCGGGCACAGCCCAAAGGAGTAACATGGGTCGCCACTCTGCTGGAAAAGGAGGCTAAACTGGTACTTGAGGTTGAGAGATACCGACTAAGTGCCAATCTACTTGGGCCATGTTCTGTGGCTCCAGTGTCTATTGTCAAGGCAGCTGACCGGAGATATGGCCACAGCATTCCCAGTGATTGTCGTGGCGGCAATCCCAGAAGCCGTAGGTGGACACATTGGGTGAGGGAGGCTGTCAAGCTGAAGAAAGAGTCCTACTAAGTGTGGTTAACTTGCAGGACTCTATTCCTGGAATAGAATCTGGGAACAGCAAATGGTTGTCACTAAGAGAGGAGGACATTTGTCTACAAAATAATGGCAAACTCATACGGAAAACTTGGAAATCCCTTAAGGATGATTTATTTGAACCACAGCCCCTAATCCACAGCGAAAACTTGTAGGTGCACTCCAATGTGAAAAACAGTAATTCACTATGAAGCAAACAAATACCATTTACAAAATATATACACAAAAAACTGCTTGTTGGCTAAGTTAATAGTAAGAGTGACTGCAGCTAAAAAACCACCTCCAGTTGCCTCTACAACAGCCTTGTGAGCATAAACTTCCAGTTTAAGAAATTTGTTTCATTGTGATTTTATTTTCGTTTTGTTAAGAAATAACCGGTTGTTTTTTATTTTAAAATTTCAGTTTCTGAAATAAAAATCAGCTTGAGTTATGGGTTTGTATTATGACTGTTCTTACAATTTTGATTAAAACAGTTATTGTGAGATTTACATCCACGTCCTGTTTGCATTACACAGAAGAAACACAGTAATACAGTAATAAAGTACATTTTAAGTCAGTTACTTTTTACTTTTTACTTGAGTAGATTTTGAGACAAGTAACTTTACTCATACACTGAGGGAGGCTGTCAAGCTGAAGAAAGAGTCCTACTAATTGTGGTTAACTTGCAGGACTCTGGAGGCAGCTGATAAGTACCGAAGAGTGAAGGGATTTGAGGCTTCAGCTGCTGTCGAGGCAAAAAATCAGGTGGTGGGGAAATCAGTGAGGCAATGGAAAATGACTTTTGGTTGGCAAAGAGGAGATTTTGGCAACTTATCGGGTGACTCAGGAAGGAAAAGCAGTGTTCCACCAACAAAGTATACAGTGGAGATGGCGATCTGTTGACCTTGACTGGAGGAGTTTGAGGACCCCTGGGGGTTGCTTGTCCATCACTGTTGCTAAGGTGGGTAAAGTAGTCCATGGTGTCCAACTCCTTTGGCAGCGCACCAGAATGATGAAATTTGATGAGTTCCTTCAGTTCCTCTTGGTTGACACATCTTTGCAACATCACATGGACATCGGAGACCATTCCTCTGAAATATGAGACAATGGCACTCAGTCAGAAAAAGGTGGAGTGCCTTCAGGCAGGTCGAAGTGGAGTTACTGCAGGTGGGGAGTGAGCTCCTGCCTGAAGTCGATGAGTTCAAGTATCTCAGGGTTTTATTCATGTGTAAGGAAAAGATGGAAAGAGAGGTTGATAGGCAGATCTGTCTTGATTTACAGGTCAATCTGCATTCCTACTCTCAACTATGGCCAGAAACTGTGGGTACTGCCCAAAAGAATGAGATCATGGATATAAATGGCTGAAATTAGTTACCTCTTGCTTAGAGATAAGGTGAAGCATTCAGTCATCCAGGAGAGACTCAGTGTAGAGCCAATGCCACTCAAGATTGAGAGGAGCCAGCTGAGGTGATTCGGTATCTAATTAGGATGCCTCCTGGGGTAGACCTAGTACATTGTGGAGAGATAATATTTCTCGGCAGGGCTGGAAATGCTTAGGCATCCTCCCGAAAAAGTGAAAAAAGATGGCTGGGGAGAGGGAGGTCTGGGCTTATTTGCTTGGGCTGCTGCCCCCACAACTGGACCCTGAAGAAGCAGAAGATAGTGGATGGCTGGAGCTGTGGTCTCTGTATAAAACCCATCCTTACCATTGTTACCAACATGTTGCTGAAAGTTAAACAAAGAGACATAATATTAAATGTGATAGTTTAAACATAATATTAAATTCAATAAGAATTTACTCAGATGAGGATAATTTAATATTAGTCAGATTAAGTGAATAATAATCTAATTATTTATATAATAAATTAAATGTGACAAAATAATAATTACGTTTGCATGTTCTTTTAATAATAGACATGTTTATTCCAGATGCTTAAAAATAAACTCACTTCTGAATCAATATCAATTACTTATTTTTTTAAAAATGATTAAACGACCAGAATTGTAGCTTGTAAACATCTGACAGAATCATAATTTTGTCATACATAGCAGTAGGAATGTGTTGGGGACTCGATGATGGTGCTGTTAGAAGTGACAGAACTCACAGAAGTGAGGTGTTATGACAAATGCCAAACAACATCATCACTCTTCCATGATACCAAAAATGTTCAGAATGCCACACAAACTGTGCTGAGCAGGTTTTGTTATTGTTTATTTCAATCAAAGTAAATGGTTTGCATTTGCATAGTAAATGCAATGGACTGGTTTGTTGCATGGAAGGCAAACTGTTGACTTGCAACCAGAAATTTAGTAGGTGCAAATAAGCTGCCAAAATCTGCCTTCCATCCAGAGTTGCATTCATTTTTGGCACTCTGTAAAGCCACTTTCAGCACAGACCTTTAGTGAGGTTAAGGTCAGGACCCTGCTGTGGCCAATTCATGTGTAGAAATAATTCTGTGTATCACTGCTTTACAATTTAAGTCTGATTCATATTGGCATTGTTATACTAGAATATGTTTGTGCTATCGGGGGGGAAAATCATTTATATTATAACCTGCTCATTCAGTATAAACAGGTACTCTCCTCACCTTATTGTCAAATAATGTTGCAGAGACTGGACCTGACCAATTAAAGCAACCCCAACACTACCTCCAAATCCACTAGACTCCAAATCCAAACGTCTACATTTTGGCCAAGCAGTGTATGTAGAAAACATTTTGCAAACAAATACAAAAATGCCTACCCAAGGGGTCTGCTCATGTTCTACATTAAATTGCCAGACCAGCACAGTATCATTACAACAACCTTTTTTCTAACAGGACTGTGGCCAGACTCTGTTGCTAGAGGCCCTCAAGACAATTTAGCTTTATACCTCATTTTGTACACCGGATTTCAGATAATTAACTAAGCCTTAAGAGCTGAATTTGGTGTGTTAGAAAAAGGGGGAAAATCTCTGTAGAGGTGGCCTTCTTGGAATAGAATCCGGGAACATTATTTGTACTGATTAATGTGCATGTTTTTTTCCAGAACAGCAAATCACTTAGAGAGGAGGACATTTGTCTACAAAATGATGGCAAACTCATACGGAAAACTTGGAAATCCTTTAAGGATGATTTATTTGAACCACAGCCCCTAATCCACAGTGAACTTGTAGATGCACTCCAGAGTGAAAAACAGTAATTCACTGAGAAGCAAACAAATACCATTTACAAAATATATACACAAAAAACTGCATGTTGGCTAAGTTAATAGTAAAAGCAACTGCAGCTAAAAAACCACCTCCACACCCATCATCATGAAATGCTTGTTAAGAGGCACATCAAGACCCTGCTGCCTCTATCACTAGATCCCCTGCAGTTTGTGTATAACCCAACCACACAACGGACAATGCCATATCCACCACATTTTACCTGGCACTCACCCACTTGGACGATAAGGACACTTATGTTCAAATGCTGTTTATAGACTTCAGTTCAGCATTCAACTCATCATTCCTCAGCACCTGATCGGTAAGTGGAACCCACTGGGCCTGAAAACTTCTCACTGCAGTTGGATCCTGGACTCCCTGACTGGTAGACCTCAGTCAGTCCAGATCGGACGAAACACCTCCACCACCACCACGCTAAGCACTGGGGCCCCCAGTCCATTTTTGTTCACTTTGCTGACTCACAACTGTGCAGCAACGCACAGCTCGATTGGGACAGTGGGTTTCATCAGCAAGAACGGGTCAGCATACAGAGAGACTAAGTTCAACGGTTAATGAACTGGTGTAGAACCAACAACCTGTCTCTGAAAATAGACAAGACCAAAGAGATGGTTGTTGACTTCAGAAGGACAAGGCATGATCACTCTCCACTACACAGAGATTTTCAAGAGCACCAAGTTCCTTTGAGTTCACCTGACAGAGGATCTTACCTGGTCCCTCAACACCAGCACCATAACCAAGAAAGGCCTGTAGCGAGGAGCCACATCTCCCACCTCCCATCCTCACCACATTCTACAGAGGAAACATTGAGGGCATCCTGAGCAGCTGCATCACGGACTGGTTTGGGAACTGCACCTGCACTGAACATTACAAGTTCCTGCAGCAAGTTGTGAGGACGGCTGAGAAGATCATCTGTGTCTCTCTCCCCAGCACCGCACCATACGCTGCATCTGCAAAGCAACCAGCATTGTGGATGACCACACACACTATTCACACAATCTTTACCCTCCTACTACTGTCTGGAAAAAGGTACCAAAGCATCCGGGCTCTCACATCCAGACTGTGCAACAGTTTCTTTCCCCAAGCTATCAGACTCCTGAACAACCAGAGTCTGGTATGAACAAATACACACATCAGTGACTGGACTGTACACACACACACACACACACGCACACACACACACGAACAAACTTTTTCAAACTGTCTAAACATCTGCTGCTAATGTCTATCCAACTGGATAACATTAGTATGTTACTGCTAAGAGTACATTTACTATTATTTACATTTATACAAAAATGGACATAACTGCACCTTACTGCTGCTACTACAAGAGGACTAACTGCACTGTCCTCTACCAGTATTTATTGTTTATTGTTCATTGAACTGTAAACTGTCTTGCATACTTATTATATTATCTCACATATTTATTGTAAACATCTTTCCGTCATTGCACGTGTTCTTGTACACGTGCAGTTTACATTGTATTTTGTCATTTGTTCTATGTAGCACCCTGGTCCTGGGGGAACATTGTTTCCCTTCACTGTGTACTGTATACTACTGTATATGTTTGAAATGACAATAGAAATGATTTGACTTGACTTGACTAAATATAGAATCTGCTGTTGTTTATGAAACAAGTGCTGGATTATTACCACTGTTTTGAGTGAATGTCATGATCACACTGCACTGCCCTCTGTTAAGACCTGTCATTTATTTTTTTGTTTTCTGTGAACATGTGATCAGAGAGACATTATAATGGTTATAATAATGGACAAATGTTATATGTTTATATGTATAAAAGTGTAATTGATAGATGTTTTTTACACCTTCGTTTTAAAATATGTACTATAATTTTGACAGATTAATAAGTAATGTTTGTCATTACTTATCGCAGTTTCTTTTCTTTTTGTAAACCTTATGTGCCCATGACCCTGTACTAACCACTGTATACTGGGACATGCCCCTTAAGACATGCTGTTTTGGAGATGCTCTGACCATCTAGACATCACAACTTGGTCCTTGTCAAAGTCATTCTGATCCTTAAACTTGCCAATTTTTCCTGCTTCCAACACATCGAGAACTCGAGAACTGACTGTTCACCTGCTGCCTAATATATTTCACCTTATGACAGCTGACATAATTAATAAAACAAACAAAAAATATAGTTTGTCATGTTCCAGAGTAACCACAAAGCATTGGTATGTTCTTCATGTGGGCTTTGTCTGGGTTCCTCTGACCTCCCGAAAAACACATATGGTGGGTGAACCGGATGTGCTAAATTGCCCATAGGTGTGAGTGTGTGAGTGGATGGGTGTGTGAGTATTATGCCCTGTGATGGATTGACGCTCTGCCCAGGGTGGTGCTCCTCCTTTGCACCCACCGATTCCGTGTGGGCACTGGACAATCCAGAACCCTGATGGACTAAGTATATAAGACAATCACTGACTGGCTGACTTTTCCATGTCAGAAAACTTATAATACTTATAGTTTAATCAGACAGGTGCTGACACTGCAGACTCCCCCCAAAAATCACCATTCATGTCACTACAGAAACAATATGATGATGTGCAAGCATCACTATAAACGCGTTATTTGATTTGCAGCAGAGATTACTGACTGATCTGTTGGACTGGAAAATAAGCCAACACCTTCTGACCTATCAGAATTAAACAGTGCCGTAATATAACAATAAAACTTGCAACAAATCAGTCCGTTTCAAGTAAAGCACGTCTCTAGAGTGAAGAAAGATGTCTACAGAGGGAAGTCCTGCCACAGACATCTTAATTATGGGAGATGTCAATTTAAGCTCAGTCTAAGTAATTGGCGCCCCCTAGTGACCCACTCCTGAATATTATTTAAGCAATGTCTACTGCCAATACAATTTTATCAGAATGGTTTTTACTAATGGGATGTTTTTAATTTTCTGAGCAACATAAATCAGTTGCACGCACACACCCACACACACACACACACACACACACACACACACACACACACACACACACACACACACATTTCTCACCAGCCTTCTCTGGCAGCTTGCACATCATCCAGGCAGTCACCTAGGTCATCTCACTGTGTTTAACCACAGCAGGAGTGATCTTCAAGGTAAGGAGATACAGAGGCAGGTTCCTTATCAGTCCAGCTATAAAAAAAAATGTCTAATATCATCTTCCTCTTTCTCTCTTTTATACATAAGCACACACACACAGGTATACACATACACACACCTACAGGGCAGTGTACAGTGTAATTGATGCAGCCCATGTGGTCCATCTGACTGCAGTCGATCGTGTGGTGCTTGACTGACGAAACAAATAATTGGACATTGTATGCGGCACATGGGATGTCGACATTTTGGGCAACGCTTATCGTCTTCCCTAAGTCAGAAAACAGGTGGTGATGGATGGAGAAGAAACATATTGTGTGAAATAATTCTGTTTAAATAAATCGTGTGAAATAATTCTCTAATTCTGCCCCATAATTCTCAGTGTAAAACAAAATTTATAAAATTTACTAGTCATAGCCTTAGTAACATTTTATAGGAATGCATTTGTTCGGTTATGAATGAGTGAACTATTTGAAACAAATCTTGATAAGGCAGAAGATGGTGTCCTGGGGATCATCTCCCAGACCTGGATCAGGGCATCATTGAGCTCCTGGACTGTCTATGACAGTGGCAGTGTCCAATGTACCAATACATAACATCCCAGATCCCATCCCAGGTTTTAACTGGATTTAGGTCTGGAAAACATAAGGGCCAGACAATGGAATCAATGCCTTCATCATCCAGGCATTGACTGCACCCTCTGGCCACATGAGACTAGGCATTGTCCTGCCCTAGGAGGAACCCAGGGCCCACTGCAGCAGCATAAGATCTAACAATCAGCATTTCATCCTGGTACCTTTTGTGAAAGCCTCTGAACAATACCCTTATATACGTACTCAAGAATATAATAAAACTTTATTCGTGTGTGTGTGTGTGTGTGTGTGTGTGTGTGTAGCATTACCCTGAGTGAAATCCTCCAGATGAGCTTCAGTCAGATCAGCAAGTTTATTCAGAGCTCGTTCTGCTGGACTTGTGGCTGACAAGCCAGGAGACACTTCTTTAGCAGCCTTCACTGCTGAGTCCACCTTTAACAAGCACAGTACACACACACACACACACACACACACACACACACACACACACACAGTAGCACAGTAGTGACTGGTACACTGATCAGTAATTTTTGGACCCTCTATAGTGTACACACTTTTGCAAATGGTTTACAATAAAATTACCAACACAACTTTTACTACAAGTAACACGTACATAGACTGTGTGTACAATATATGATGTATACACAATATACCATTGTTACGTCCACGGCCACGAGAGGGCGACAAAGCGCCCGCCTCAAAACTACAGACAACAGAACTACAATCCCCAAAGGACCCAACACCAAAGTGAACGCACCTGCAGGGGATTAGGTGCACTTACCAAGCCGCGC
>JAOVVF010000039.1:9343408-9370216 GCA_028565595.1 Duopalatinus emarginatus | reverse complement strand
GGAAGTTCTAGTACTAGTTTGCCGAGAAGTTCGACAGTTCTGAGCTTAGCATGGTTAAGTGTTGCAGTGCTACATTCTAGTTTTGCTATGTTTAGTTAGTTGACAACCCAAAATGATTACATATGCATTCCAGGAGTAAACCTATTCTGTATCATTTTCTTCTTTGCAGCAGTAAATCCAGAAAAGAATCATTTACACTTTATCACATGTAAGCCGGTGTTACAATTATCATTCAAGAGACATAAACATGGGTCATAGTTATATTTAATTTCAAGTACATCAAACATATATACAGAATGTTCTTATTACAGAGCATTCCCAAAACATATGTAAAATGCACAATGAGCAGCAATATTGCATATATGACAAAAGTGGGTAGTTTAAAATTTCATTTTAAATCTTCTATAAAGTGTAAGATATGCTCTATGGATGACCGTATAATGGATAAGCTAGTGTGCTAGGTTCTTTGATGTTCTGCTAAGTTTGAGCCAAATAGTTTCCCATTTGGGAGAACAATTTAAGGCAGCAAGCTCCCTGTACCATAATGTAGTAAGGGCTTAATCAAAAACACCTATCAAATTATGATAAATCTCAGCAACACCGCCTTTTGAGGGTTTATGTGGTTGAATCCAATCCACCACTGGATGGGTAGTTATTTGAGAACTCCATGGAACCCCATAGCAGATACTAAACATGACTTATGTCTGTTGAGAACAAGTTATAATCTATTATTTTGTATTCTGATAAAACTTCTATTCTATTCTATTCTATTCTATTCTATTCTATTCTATTCTATTCTATTCTATTCTATTCTGTCATCAGGTTTTTATGTTCATGTTATGTTTTGGAATCCAAATGATTATGATTATGTGTCCTAAGCCCCCTTTTATACAGTGTCTACACTCATTACTGCATTCTTACCCACCCTACCAACACAATTGTTAAGTTTGCAGATGACACATCTGTGGTTGGAATCATTTCAGGGAACAAGACAGCCTTCAGGGATGAAGTCCAAAAACTGACAAGGTGGTGCATGGAAAACAATCTGGCTTGAATGCATGCAAAACAATAAAACTCCTTATAGACTTCAGGAAACATGATGTGGACTATGCACCACTGCATGTCAACAGGTTTTTCATAGAGAGAGTACCTGCATTCAGGTTCCTCAGCACACACATCACTGAGGATCTCTCCTGGACCACAAACAGCACAGCACATCAGCTCTACTTTCTGAGGACACTCGAGAAGAACAACCTACAAGAGCAGCTACTTTCCTTCTACCGCTGGTTTCATTTCACTGCACCTTATACCAAACTGAAATGTATAACTACAGTATGTTTACATTCTCTTGCACCTTATTGTTACTTTTAATGTACATTTGCACACTACCTGCACACTGTCCACATCCTACTGTGCAATAAGCCACTGGCTTGGTTGTACTGTCTGTTACTGTACTGTTACTGTCTCTGAAACAATTTTATTTAGAACCTAAACTAAGTTGTTTTCAGTGTCTGTCTGTAGAATGCTGTGTGTGATTGTACCAGTAGAACCTTTTATATTTTACTGTACTGCACCCAGTGTACCCTTACCAAAAAAGTATACTTAAAGTTGCTTCATCAAGTAAACTT
The DNA here is from genome assembly GCA_028565595.1 of Duopalatinus emarginatus. Taxonomy (NCBI): domain Eukaryota; kingdom Metazoa; phylum Chordata; class Actinopteri; order Siluriformes; family Pimelodidae; genus Duopalatinus; species Duopalatinus emarginatus. The sequence goes on along the minus strand of JAOVVF010000039.1, from coordinate 9,368,588 downwards.
AAGTAAAGTTCAAGTATATTTCCCAAGGATACTTTATGTTGTAAGTATAGTAATATCAATATGAAGTGAAAGTGAACTATTTGCCTACTGTGCTTGCACACAGAGGAATGTGACCTCCCCATTTAACCCATCTGTGCAGTGAAACACACGCACACACCAGTGAACACTAGGGGGCAGTGAACACACTTGCCCAGAGCAGCCCAGTGAATTCAGTCGTGTCTTGCCCTGGGCAGGGATCGAACCCACAACCTTCCGGTTAAGAGACCGGTTCCCTAACCACTAGGCCACAGCAAGTGTACTATTTCAGTACTTCATGTGATTACGTTGTACCACTTTTTCTTTTATAAAATTGTACTTTAGGTCTAAGCATAGTAAACTTTGAGTACACAACTAGTTTTCATTTGTACTGCAACTAAACTTTTAACTATACTTAAAGTGAACTTACAGATATACTGTAAGTTATATATATATTTTAAGTTTATGAAAGTAAACTAGTAGTTTACTACTCTCAGTAAACTACTAGTCTAGTAGTTTTTGTACTGCAAGAATACTTGTTACTTGTAAGATTTAATTTAGATATTAATTATTGTACTTAAGTATAGACCAAATATACTTAAAACTTTTCTTTATACTTGTCAATATAAGCCAAATATACTTGTGTTCATAATTGTATAATTGTGTTTAGTTTATCACTGTTAAGTACATAAAAAAAACCTGAAATCACACTGGCTTATTTTTAGTTTTAAAGAAGTATAGTAGTAATAGCACACTTGAATAAACTTCTCTTTTGTAAGGGTAATGACAATTAAGAATTTTTTTTTTCAGTATGCAGTAGCTAATTTGCACTGAAATACATGTTTTCTGCAAACCTGTGCTTGCTGACAGGCAACAGAATGGGAATAAAATTAAACATTGGAGCATCTTTCTCAAAATTTTCATTGTGTGTGCTTTTCAAATTAAATGAAATACTGGGCTGTGTGTGTGTGTGTGTGTGTGTGTGTGTGTGTGTGTGTGTGTGTGTGCGTGTGAGTGTGTGTGCATGTGAGTGTGAGTGTGAGAGAGAGAGATGGGGGGTGCCTTGTCAAGATCTGATGTCCTATCTAGGATGTATTACTGTATTGCACCTAGTGTTCCTGGATTAGCTTCATATCCCCTTGACCCATGATGAAGTGGATACTGAAGATACTGAATGAATAAATGAATTAATTAATTTTCTTGCAAGGGTGGAAATCTGCAATGCTTCAGATCCTGGAAATAAGAAAAAAATGGAAATAAGAACAAAGCTCTATGTGTCCTTCCTTTAACACATTGTTATGCACAGCTTAAGTGATGCAGGACACAATCCAAGAGTATAGCTGATAAACATGTTGGGAAACTACGTGTCAATCAAGCAACAACAACCGAGAGATTAGCAAGTAAACAGGACAGATAAATTAAGCACTTTTGAACTAAGAAGTGCTATATCCACTTGTCAGATAGTCTAAGAAAGCAAGGATAATAGTAACAAGCAACAACAATATTTCATCTATAAGCTTATACACTATACGGTGTGTGTGTGTGTGTGTGTGTGTGTGTGTGTGTGTATGTGTGTGTGTGTGTGTAGCATCTTACAGAGTGACTGTAGGTAACTGGGGGAATTGAAAGTGTGGGCTGAAAGGTTCTGTTCAACACTGCTGTCACAGTGAGTGATTGAAGCCTGCTGGGTAATCACACAGGTAAACCCACTCTGATCAGTCTATCACCCACCATGCTTATTGCTGTTCTCAGGGATAAGATGGAGGCTGAAATGCTGTTGACCCTTCCAAAATTAAAATTCATGCACCACACAACCCAGAAACATTGTCAGACATCAGCTTGAATGCTGTCTTCATACCACTTGGTCAGAGTTTTCATCATCATCATCTCATTGTAGAGAACAGTAATCACTGGATAAAGCAATATTTATTTGCAGCTGTAGTGAGAGATATGAAGCGTCTCGGTTTCAGAGTTTGCATGGCAACAGCCAGATGGGTTGAATAGACTCTAAGAAGTAAAGGCTCTGCAAAGGTCTATGAAACCCATAAGGTGAAATCTGAATCATACTGAGTGAATAGTCAATTTATTGTCTTGGCGTTTGGAGAAGGCTGCCTTTTATTTGCTTCTCCCTCCCATTCATTAACCTTTTCTGAGGGATAAAAAGAATTCAAGGCTTTCCTCAGAAGGCATGCCTCTGGAGTTAATTCACTCCTGGATTCCGGCCCCAGGGATGAAAACATCTCATGTTTTGACAGTGATGAAAAAGAGAGAGGTGAATGACTGGATGCAGCATTGGCTAACAAATGCATTTTTGTACAATGAGTTGTCTTTGTGGCTTGAACTCTGTAGCCTTCAAGGACAGAAAGCCTTTTTGGGGACATGTTTACTAGCAGCATTTCCCTTGACTGAACAGAAACGTTGATTAATACAAGAGTGTGTCACACGTGTTTACATAAATTAACAGCCACCTGCATATAACCAATATAAACCTAATATATGCTAATATTAGCTAATATATACTTGAAAATCAGACAAAATGAAAAACTGATGAATAACTGAAAATCCTCTCAATTGTTTGGTAAAAATTATAGCATGTCATCAGTATGTAAATAACTGGTGGTGCTTTGACCAAAGACAGTTTCTTTCTATAATATATATGAGAAATGAGAAATGAGTTCTCAATACTGGAATAAATGCTTTGTTTAGAAATGAAATGGTACTGTTGTTTAGGAAAAGCAAAAAATCTTCTGAACTGTTTTATCCTAATAGATTGCAGACGGGAAGTGGAGTGCTGGAGTTTATCCCTGTACTCATTGGGTGAAAGGTGCATTAACACACTGGACCGTTGCAGGTCAGAAACACACACTGCATGTCTTTAGATTATGAAAGGAAGCTGGAGCTCCCAGAGGAAATCCACACAGACACAGGGAGAACATGCAATCTCCACACAGAAAGGATTCAGAATTGTTCCCCCAGAATTGATTCTACTTGCTGTGAGGCAACAGCACTACCCACCGAGCCAGCATGCTGACCAGCTTATGTACTATATTCATCAAAATGTTTGGTTTGGTAGAGACTGTAAAAAACAATATACACAACATCTGTTGTTTTGGACATTGTATCAAAGTGGAGAGGAGGTTCACCTGTAGCTGTGTGTGACAGAGAAAGAGCAAATGTTATAATATATATAACTGTATAATGAGAATTTAAGGCTTGGATAAGAACGATCCTCAGATACACTTTCAATCCCTTGTGTGTAATCACATTTAGACTTGGCTGGTATAAGCATGGTACACTGTTATATGTTTTCCCCTCTCCTTTCAATATTTTGCCACATTTATCTTGCCAAAATGTCCTAGGGCTAAAAGTTAAAAGCTACCATCTTTATTTTATCTCCTCTGGTTTGCTTGTATGCTTAGCATCATTGCTTTTCCTCCTACTCCCCCTACAATCTCTCTCTCTCTGTGTGTGTGTGTCTTTTTCTCTCCCTCTCTCTCCCTCTCTCACTCTGCCCACTTCCACTTCCCATCACACATTAGGTGTTCTAAAATGGTGAGCCTCATGGCTAGGTTTTCACTGTGGGTGTATGTGATGAGAACTTGAGTTACATGAGTCATGTTGATTGCACTGACACTGACAGTGTATGTGTGCGTATCTATGACACATTAAGCACTGCAGTTAAAAAAACAGTTTTTAATTACTTTCCATGCTATTCCCATGCTAGTACACTATCATTCTTCTAATCACACACGATTCGAAATTGCATGGACTTCATGCTAGTCTGAGTGTTTATTATTTTTGAACCTGTACAGACATGCAGATGGGCTGGCATGTTGGTGGGAGGGGTGTTAATGGGATGAATGATCAAATACTAGTAAGACTAGTCTGAATGAGCTGATGCTGGAAGCGCATCAAATATGACAATATGACAGTTTTAAGCACCACTGCACTCATCCTAAGCAGCTCTCCAGCACATTCCCAGCCATGATAAAAAAAGAACATGGGTCAGCCACTAATGAAACAGGCGATGCAATGGTGGAAAATGAGAACAACAAGAAAAAAAGATGTTTATGACAACCAAGAAGAAGGAGCTCAGAAATCTCATTGTAATGTTTGCTATGAGATTTGATTATAGCTATAAATTAACTAGCGTTACTGAATAGCAAATATGTGCAAAGATGTACTGTACATAGCAAAAAGACATGAAACCAGAATCCAAGATCCAAGAATCCAGTTGTGATGTTCATTTATTAGAAAATAACTTCCAGAGACACAATTAGCCATTAACTGATGCATTTTCTTTCTCATCATTACTCAAGTATGCTCAACTTTAAACCATTTACCATAGATCTTGTGTTTATATCACTACAAAAATAGGAATATCTGAATATTTTGACCCATGTGAGGACATTTGACTGGTCTCCATGAGGAAAGTGTCTTTTTAAGCATGAATTAATTGCATTAGTAATTGCATCAGTGGAAAATCCTCAGAAGCACAATAAGACAAAACAGTGTGTGTCTATGTGTGGGGAGGGGCAAACAGGAGAAAGTAAAAAAAATAAATAAACAGGTAATAATTTGACATTCATGTGGCTGTTCCTCATAAAGTAGACACCTTTAGCTATAATGCAGATTCACCTAAAAACCTGATTTTCTGATTCCACTTAATGGGAGGTCAAACAGAGACAATTGCATTTTGAGCACTGCTCCAATTAGAACACTATCTTAAAACTGCTTAGAGACATGTGTCCTCTCTATAGGCTCAGTGGTTCTACATGACACAAGTCACTCATAGATTCAACCAAATGCACCCTACAACATTAGAGGTAACTGAAAATATATCCAATGTAACGTCAGTTTATTTTTTTATTGTATATTACTAACCTACAAGTGTTTTACAATAAAGTACTGAATTACTTTTTTTTTCTGAGAGCAATCAATGATTTTTTCTTCTTATTCATTTAAACACATTCAGATTTCAAGGCCTTTTTTATTTTATTAGCGGCAGCCTACTAAAGAGAAGAAGCAAAACCATGTTTCGTCTCCTTCTCTTCTTGCCTTGTTGACTCTGCCCCTCTTTCACAGTTACCTCCTGCCTCCCCCACCCCATATGTCCATACACACATATGTGTTGTTCCCATCATGCACCACAGCTCTGACAGGATGCAAAACATGTTAAAAAGGGATTACCATGAGAAGTTTCATGGGATAAAATTATTTATTATAATTAGAGTTGAAATAACATCTGATTTTCCCAGGGGATCAAGCAGTGTGAAGAAAAAAAAAATGTTTTGTGATTTGCAGCTTTGATGAGCAGGGATTAGCAACTAGCCATGTTTGTTTGTTAAGCCCTGAGAGTAAAAAAAAAAACGTACTGTTCTCCAGACTTGATGGAGTGTATGCAACCTTTCATAGGGGTGTATTATGCTCTAGACCTAGTTAGGCTTTGAGTCTGTGAAGCATAACCCTCAAATTCCCTGTAGTGTCATGTCGACATTGCAGATAAGCTCTAAAATTCACTGAATTAATTAAAGAGACAGCCAATTGAAGGTCTCTAGTGGCTTCTCGAAGCTGAAGTGTTAATGAATGATAGGAAGTTGCACAAATCATGTGGGTAAACTTTATAGATCTCTGTCCAAAAACACACACTTCTTGTAATGTGGCATTCAGGAGGAAAAAAAGAGAGAGAGAGGGGGAGAGGGACGGAAGACATGCAGGAGAGGCACGCTCTTATTAGGCCAACTTTTAGCTCTGCAAAGTGACATATCTGGGCCATGGAATCCCATCACACCAAACTTGTGTGTGTGTGTGTGTGTGTGTGTGTGTGTGAGAGAGAGAGAGAAAAAGAGAGAGAGAGAGAAAGAGAGAGTCCATGCTTTCGCACCCACTGTCCTACATACTTTTCCACCCACTGTCCTACATACTGTACAAGGTCAGTGGCAGAGCTTTACAGTTTACTTCCTATTGATATTCATTCAGCTTTCAGTATCTGTACATGAATGCTGTGTATAATTCTTAAATAAATGCATTAGTTACTTATACATTGATACAAGAAGCCATCAAAGCATCAAAAGTGCAAGTTAAATAGAAAGCATTCAAAGCCATAATTCCACTGGTTTTTGTCCCTTACATATTACATGCCACATCAGTGACCTCCACTTGGAAATGGTAGGATGGCTGTAATGGGCGGTCAGTGCTCCCCGTCTCTCCTACCTTTTTTATGTCTCCATAGCTGAACATACTAGAGTGGGGCTCTAATAGGCTTGTGTAAAAATAGCTGAAAGGGTTTTTTTAGAGGGCCCTGGCCACACATGACTGATTCCCCATTTATCCCTCTATCAGCACCAAATCAAAGAGGTCTTTTTTTCTTTGAAGACTATAGCATCCACAGCTTGGCAGGAAGACTAGATAAGTTACAAGACTTGAGGAGATGGCCATAGACAAAGCAAACACATTTAGGGGTGGGGGAGACATGGTGACATTTATTTCTGTCACTCAATTAAGGTTGAAGGATTTTTACCACAGGTGGATCGAGGATACTCTTTGTTTATATGTCTCTAGTCCCATGTCTAAGGCACATATTCAGTCAGGCATTGTTAGTTTTGGTGTGGGCTTTGATCGGGCAATACTTTAGAGAAAAGAGATGGACAGAGATGAACAGGTGCTAAGGATGTTGACACAAACACAAATGGATCTCACTGAAGCTTGATGCACCGGGGAATGGAAGTCACTCATTCTTGCTGCTGGAGCTCCTTTAAAGGCTGTCCAAGAAGCAGGCTTTTGCTGCTCATCCTTTTTTTTCTGTTTTTTTGATGTACAGCAATTCATGAGGGAGAGGACAGAGTTTAGAATAAATCAGCAAAGGTCTGATTTAAAAAGGGGGAAGCTTTACAATATTTAAAAATGATTATCTGAGGTGCATGGAAAGTGCAATGACATGAAAAGTGCAATTATAATTTCTAATTGCATCAACAGTGGACACACAGAACAGCACACACAAGCTACCATTTTCAACCATTAAAGAGGCAACACAGATTACAAATAATTGAACATGGATGGTGCCTGTTTCCAAGTTCTGTTACTGGTATTCAGTAACCCTAATGGTGCTTTGTGTACTGAATTTCAGCAACATTTAAAGCATCAGGTTTCTGTTCATTGTGTCTGTTTCATTTTTTAGACTGGACTTGCTATTTGCTGACATGAGGTTTGTATTGCACTTTTGTGCTGCTAAGTGTAGCAGCAAGATTCACAAAAGATTCTGAAATGTACATCCTGATGTCTCTACATATAGTCTGTGTTCTGAGATTCTGACTTTTCTCTCTAAAGTGTACTGTTTAAATTGGAAAACCTGTTTTAAGACTTGTCATCAAGCAATGACTGATTACAGTGTGTGTCTGGGAGGGTACGTTTTTCTTCTCGTATGGTGATCTATATCATCATGACATGACATTTTATCTCACAATAGCTTGATTCATAAATGGCCAAGTAAATTATAGCCCAACCGAAGCAGCCTTGTCCAAGCTCAATGCCACTCCTGGTGTATTGTTTTTTAAAATGTCATTCTTCTCTCTTTTATCTAGACCCACTAACATGTTATCCACTAAGATGGTTTATGGAGCAGCCAGTATTACACACTTGGGGTCACTGTGTAACCTTTTCTGCCAGCTGCATGATGGCCAATGAAATGTCACTCCTTAGAAGTCTGACACACTTCTTACAGTGAGAGGCAATCAAAGCACAGGGTTTAAAAGAGCAAATATTTAAAATCAAGTATGTGCACCGTATGTGCACTGAGCTAATAGTATTAGACTGCAATAATAGTGATCCAATCCGCTACATTATTCCTCTTTCATTCAATGATAATTCCAATAATTAAATAATTATTATATAGTTAAATATTTTAAAGAAAAGTATATACAAATGGGTACTAGACCTTCAGAGAATCAGCAACATTCACAATGACAGGTGTGAGACCACACACACACACACACACACACACACATATGCACTCCACTTGCTCTTCTCCTGTGGTAAATTATTCACCAGATCTACGCAAACAGGGGAGGCACAATTTAAGCACTGAAACGGAAAGTACAAAATGCAGAGAGGAGTGGATTAGAGTTGTAGTGAAAAAGACAGATGGAGGTAGCAACATGCACCTGTCATCCTCTCCATTTCTCACACATTTATTCACAAACACATTCTCCTCCTATCGCTGTTCTCCCTGTACACACAAACAATAAAGGGGACAGGGTTTGGAAAAGATGCACCAAAGAAAATAGAGGGGTTTGTGACCAGTCCTGGCTGGTGTTTACTCTTCACCGTCTACTCTGTAGTGATTAAATGCTTTTATTGTCATCATGAAGATTTCATATCATTTTACACACACACACACACACACACACACACACACACACACACACACACACACACACACACACACACTACTTGTATTTGTATTGTGAAGAACGGGCCCTTTTTCCTATATGTAGTTTATGATGAGTATGATTGTATGTTCATGTAAATAATTCTTTCCCAGTGTCATCTTTTCATTATTAACAAAAATGACATTGATCCAGTGTTTACTTACCAAAGTCAACATGAACACTGTATTTACAAAACTCTCTCTGCTGCACTCATGCAGCCATGGGAACTTGATGTGCAAAGTGGAACTTACATGGCATGATTGTTGTGGGTTTTTTTTTTTTTTTTTTTTTGGGGGGGGGCACTTTGTACAAAATCTGCAGCCCTTCTCAGACTTTTCTTTTCACTGCGTATTTGCACCATTTGCCACAGATCATGAAGTGAGATGGTTTGTCAGATGAGTGCTTAATTCTTACACTGATAACAAAACACTGCTTTTTTACACTTGATGTGGGACAATCATCAGCCTTCATGTGACTCAGCAACATTACAAGTTTGATGCCACAGAATGTAGATCAGAATTCATCGAAAAGACCACGCCGCTCCAAGTTTTCCACCAGCTTCGTGCATGCACCTCTGTGTTCTATATTAAATAGCTGCATCTTATATTTTTGTAATGAACATATAAATTAAGATGATCTGAAATGTATGATTCTCAACAACTAATATATCCATGACCATATGAATCTGAGGCATTATTGCTCTTGTCACCCCCTAAACATTATTTATGCACCAGCCGATAACACAAAAAATACTAATATTAAAATTGCTTAAGAACCTGATTCAGCTGACAGTCAAGTGATCAGGTTAAGATCAAACAAACACCCTAGAAGATGGGGTTGTACCCAGGAAGGGGTTTAAAGTAATAATGCAGAACTCTGTTTATTTATTTAATATAAGTCTAGACAGAACAACAGAAGAAATTTGTCTATTGACTGTTTCCTATAGAGAAAAGTTTAGCAGCACCTATTTAGTTATAATAATAAAATAATAATAAAATAATATAATAATAAAAACAACCCGTTTGACTCTGAGGTTTTTTCTCCACTTGCATCTTGGCATAAAAACATAAAAGGTTTAAGGGCACTGGAGAAAGAGCAGATCAAAGATTGACAGTTCTGAAGCGTGCTTCAATCCTCCAGCTGGGTCCTATGTGAGGCTCACAAAGATGCCTCCACGGGATGCCTCCATGGAAGCCTTTATTGAGCGTTTTGAATTTGCTGCAGCCACAAGAGGGTTGACTGAGAAAGAGTCAGTGGTGTGGTTGCCGTCCTTGTGCTAGTCATTCCAGTACAGACACAGTAGGAGTCTGACTGCCTGAAACAAGCTATCCTGCAGTGGTTAGCCCAGACCCTGAGCAAAACTGACAGTAGTTCTGGGCACTGACCACTCATAAACACTGTAGCTCTAGGACTCACACTGACTGTGGTTGCTAATGGAGGATTATGACACAGTGTAAGTCATCGGTGATGGAACAGTTCCTAACTTCACTCCCAGAAGATACAGATGAGCTGGTATACTCCCACATACTGGCACTGCTGGAGGAAGCCATTACTTTGTGGTGTATTGAGGGACAGATGGCCATTTGTTTTGCTCTCTTTCTCTCTCGAAATCTCTCTGCTTTTCAGAAGAAAAAAAAATCGCCTAAACCTACAGCATGATCCAGTACCTCTTTTGTTTCATCCTTTCCCATACTCTTCCTCCTTGGACTCCTGCTACACAGTTTCTCCACATCATCATCAAAAAGTAGACCATCAAAGCACAAGATAGCCTGGGTATGGAATAAATGAAATGTTTGGTCTAGCTGACATACTGTAAAATATTAAATGGTATCTTCAGAGGATCCCAGTTGCACTTAATAAACATGTACACTCCCATTCCATATAGCTGACTATATAGTGAATTCAATGCAAACCAAACTCTTTGCACATTATCATATACAAAATCCTCCTTCACCAGACATAACACATTACAGGTCTAATCAGGCACTCCACAACAGTCTTGATCTTCCAAACACATTGACAGCTATCATCTTGATGAGAATGAATGAGCAGCTGGATACTGTGCAATCAGCACCTGCTGAGAGTATCTTACATCTCCAAGCTCAAGCAAACACATGGTTGACTGTACATCCTTCACATAGTACAAACCTGAAACTCATAATCACAAACAAAATGGTGTCAAATCCGTCTACACTGAACAACAATAAAAAGAAACCTAGGGCATTTAAAGTAAACTTGAAAGGATGGGATAATAGGAGTGGGGTGTTGGATGCAATAACATGCCTTAAATTAAAGTGCCACTCAAAATGTCTTACAGAAGACAAGTTCATAAAAGTTAGAATCTCATTTTCCTCCATACAGAAACAAGGGTTAAACCAAAATGACAGCATCTGTGGTCAGATAACAAAAGCTCAAACATAGACGTACATTTGTACTAAAAACTGATCATTCGGGAATGATGATAATGTGAATGCCAGTAAAATTCAGGGATAAGGCTTTTGTCACATTTTTAATTGGGCCCTTTAAATAGGATGTAATGTATTGAAATTCACATCTGTAATGGATCTTGTAAATGGATATCTGAATATCCTGCTTTTAGCACATTCATAATCAGTGAATTAGTTTAGTTGAAACACTATCCTCCATCTGATAAAGCACAAAAGTACATAATGATGGTTTGCACAAAACATGGAACAGTTGTTGCTATGGAGAATCTCACAAGACCTTGTGAATTGCATCATGGATAATGAGCCATAATAAAATGATTTTTGATTTTGTTTGTATAGCAGTCTTAGTTATTCCTAGAATTTCACTGACATTTATGCTGCTAATAAATCATGCAAGCAAATTATCTGTTGGTGACAGTGAAAAAGATACTGATCGCTGTTGAAATATCACTTTCCGCATGGACAACTTTGACTTCTCCTTTACACTAAGCAGTTAAGGACAGTAACCCCTGATGAGGCATTGCCTGCCATGCACAACCATACTCAGTGTGCTCACTTCTCAGACATACTTCAGGCAAACTGCTTGTTGATGCTGTACAGTTCATCTTCTCCCAGGGGAAAGGCCAGGAGATCAATGGCTCATGTGAAATTAAGCAGAGAGAGCAGGTTAGATTCACCCTGGACAGTGGCTAATCGAAAAACCCAATCCACATAATGCACACAGCGTGATAGATGCTTCTTTTAGACCAAACCTTCTATAAACAAAAAACAGATGAGACAAGGGTCTGGGTCTCCAGAGAAAATCAAAAGTTGCAAATGCATAGCTGTTTCAAGGTTGTATTGTTCTGGTAGCTGAGTGCAAGGTATCTGATTTAAGGCCAGTGAAATTAATTTACATTTTTAATATACATTTTAGACTAATTTTATATAGATTTCTGGTCTTGTACTAGTAATACTGATATTATGAAGCATGGTCTATGGACTGAAGACAATAGCCAAAATAGTTCTTTGTGCTCAGCAATTGTGGGAAATACTTTGTTACTATGCTAAGTATTATTTTTGTTGTATTTATACAACTTAAGTATTATTGACATTGAAAATTTTTACTGTTTCTCTCATTCAGCCAATGACTTTACATCACACATTAGTTGGAAATTACTGAAATGACTGGACAGTTTAGTCCTGCTGGAGTAAGGCAATGAACTAACATCACAAACTAGGCAAAGCCAAAAACTGAAAGATAAAAAATGTAGCAAGGGTCAAAATCAAAGGTATCAAAAACACATTTAATGGAATGGAATCAACAGGTAAAAGTGAACAAATTGAACAGTGAGTAATATGTAATGAATCCCAGGTATGAATTATCAGAAGCTTGAAAGCTGGGATATGGTGTTCCTGACAGACAGGTTTGTATGCAGCGAGAGATCTTATTTGAGGGAAATTATTTGTGCCAGACATCCTTCCAAGCAAGACATGTAATAATCTACCATCCATCCACCATCACGGTGCACTTGGCTTCCTACGGACTGCATATACTGACATCACCACTCTTTTCAACAATTTATGATTTGTAATTAACTATGAATTATCCTGGCTGTCAGTCCATGCAGGAAATACGTATGTATGTATCTTTTTATAATCTTTTAACATCAGTCCTTGCTCTACTTTTCTGCTTAAAGTGTCCCTCTTTTAATCCAGTGTGTATTTTGTACATATGCACTACAGCTAATTTCTATTATTATCCTATTGATAATGGATAAAGGACCTATGGATAATTGATACAGACACAGATGCAGGTACTCAACAACTTTATTTAGAAAGCTTTCAGTTAGATCAAAATTAAAATTAAAAACTGTAAAAAGGCAATGGTCTGGCATGGTACAAACAGTATAAACAAAGAGTCCAGTCTTCCTGGTTATTAGTCTAGTCTAGTCTAGTTATAACTGTCACAAGGGTTTCATCTGCCTCTAATGTCTAATGCCTCTTACTGTTTCTCATTAAAGTGTTTAAAAGTGGCTAATAATGTCACAGTTATTATTTCAAATTTCGTAAAAACAGCATCTATACAACAGTTAGGACAAAGCAGTTTAAATTATAACAAGAACAAAGCAAATCTGATTAAATTGACAATCTGCCCCGAAGACTACTTACTAGCCTAAAAAATGTGGATGCAGAAGTAACTGTGCCTGCACAATCAACTGCTTATATAGACCTGCATTCATGTAATTCATTCATGCTTACTTGCATGAACATACAAATATTAAACTACTCATTTATTCTGTAACACCACCTTCCATGTGCAATTTACAGCTCATAAATGTAAATCCAGCTCTTACTTTATTGTGATATTGGCAATATTTTTGAGAATTTGCAGAATGCAATGAGTTCCTCTGTCTGATTGAAATGATAATATGAGGTTGAGTCAAAAATTATCCACACTCTGTTGGTTACACTGTGCTATCAATGCTTTCTGTACTAATTCTGTCTCCCCAGTCACTGCCTTGCAGGTTTGAAAGTTATATCATTTCATCTGTAACTGCAGTCCATAAAAAATGTCTGATCCACTTGTGATCTGCATGACAGAAGAGCAGTGAAAACTATTCACAAAAAATATATACATATATAAATAAAAAACAAAATACAGAGGACTGCTATCCAAGTGTGTTGTGTTGTTGCATGACAATTCACATCCGTACACCGCTGGCCATGCTGTTGACACTCTCCAAAAACTTCATTTTGAGATGTCTAAAGAGGTAAAGACAGCTGTGCTTTAGTTGCTCACAGCTCAGCCTAAAACATTTTTAATGAAGGAATACAAAAGCTTGTTGACAAAAAAAAGGTATACTGAAAAGACAGATTATGTAAAAAATAAATAATGTACTTGTTTTTTCTGCTGCCTGCCTAATAGGTAGGTAATATGTAGGTAACCACACCTATATATATATATATATATATCCCATGATCTTAAAATATATTAGAATATATTACATATTTAAAAAATATTTTACAAACATTATGAATATTATGAACATATTGTTAACCTCACCAAACCTTGCTCTCTGGTGGTGTGCCCTGAACACAATGCGGGAGAAGCTTTGGATTGTCAGGGATTTCTCCTCCAATACCTGCTGTACGTCACAGATTAGGAGGGACTCATAGACCAATCAAAGACTGCTCAGGTCATCGGCCTACTGACAGGAAAGGTGCATTGACCTTTGGAGTTTGAAGAGTACTGTCGGAATCTTGGAGATTATTCAGATGTGTCAAATAAACAAACATGACAAAAGCATTTTTTTCGCCTATTTCTTTCCTATCGGTGCTACATTTCTATGGTATAATTAGTCTGTAATGGACATAATTAGTACTATTAATATGGCAATTAATGTTATGCAAGTCAAGCACTGCAATTTGTTGCACCCTAACTTCCACCCACATGCCCCTATCACTCAGTGGTACACAACATAGAATTCTCATAGAAATATCTGTCCCCAGCTTAGCACTCTCTTCAACTCCCAGCTCAACACACAGCCTCATCACTATGATAATTGCTCACTTATGTATTCTCCAGTCATCCAGTCTGATTAAACAGGCATAGTCACATAGATTTTTCCCATGCCAAAATACAGCCAACTGCAATACGCCATTTCTCTTGCAGTAAAATATTGCATATAGGTAATTAGAGGTGTCTGGTCTGGTGGGTTTGCTGAAATAGTTATGCTGTGCGGTCTGTGTCACAGATGAGCCTGCAGTTCAGTATACATCCATTTACTGTGCAGTTTAATACAGAATTCAATAAGGGTGGCTATGGGGGATTATCAGCATGCGGATGTATTAGCGGAACCGAAGTATAGTTTTTACACTGTAATGGACAAACAAGCGGAAAAGCTGAAACAATATCCGAAATGTCCCCAGTGTCCCTGGGACATGATGTATATTAGTAGAATTATTATTTGCAGATTTAAAAAAAAAACAAAAACAGCTGAACAGTAGGGCTCTCTCTTCGGTACCAACACATGAGCATTGCTACATACACAAGCATATACACAATATAATTTTATTACTGCCTGGTTACATAAAACAGAATACTATATAAAAATGGAAATAATAATATATATTATATATTAATGAACTGTAATGTGCAGTTGTATGTGCAGTACAATTGAAAGTAATTGTAAAAGCTAAAAATAATAAATGTTTATGAATACATTATATACCATTGTACTGACATGACTTTGGATGTGTTGTGCTAAGGAGTCCAAAGACTGTATTTATTATATATATCTATGTATATGAATAGTCCTAGGTGTTGTCGTGGTTGAGGGTCTTTGTGCTGGCCTTCAGGAACTTCACTGACTGTTACAAAGAGAAGAATCCATTATATGGTCCTGTATTATCTTCCTGGCTTTGGTCCAGCACTGCTTACTGTAAATATACTACACGTCAGTTTGGATTGTGCACTTAGCTGTTCACACCACCCACTGGACAGCCTGTTTATCACACTTTGTGCTGTTCCCAAACCAGGCTGTGACACTTCCCATAAGGATGCTTGCAACGGTTCAGGGTGTAAAGATTCTGCAGGTCTGTAGAGGGCAGTTCAATTCCCTTAAGTATTCAAGGTGGTAAAGACACTGACAGGCCTTTTTCACCAAGGCCTTAATGTGACAGGATCATGACAGGTCTTGCATGGTATGAATACCAAGGTTCCTGAAACTACCCATTCTGTCCACTGGAGCAGCATTGACTAAGTGTGCAGTAGCTCCTGTCCTTATATCATTTGTCTGGCTAACATTCAGGTAGAGGTTGGTCTCCTTGATTTATACTGCAAATAGCCAAACAGCTATTTAGGGTCAAAGTATGAAAAAAACATTTTAAAAAACATTAGCTGCTTGACATATTTTTAAATGTTTCATACTCTGGATCTGGATCAGTTGTTTTGGGAGTAGGGAATAATTCAAGCTATAACAACCCTACAACCCTTTGCTCTGCAGCTTAAACAAAGCATGCGCTCTTAAATAAAAAAAATACGTTTTAGTTTTTTTCCTCAATGAGATGTTTATTAGCACAGTTGCATTGACTGAATATTCTGTTTCCGAGTAGAAATATGTATATTTCTTTATGTATACAGAATACATTCTGTAGCAAAACAACTTAGATGTGCTTATGTAAATGTCCTTTTAAATAAAATAATTTTATAAGAGAACATCACTCATGTTGCAAGACAAGACAATACTCAAGACAACAATCCCTTCTTTGCTAAATGTTTCAGCATTTCAATGAGTTGAGTGTTTTGCATTAAGGATAAAGTCTAAGAATTCAATTAAGTTGATGTAAATGTGTGTGGACATGTTGAGGCTCAGGAAATTAATGGATGAGAGGAATATTTCAAAGCCAGTGACCTTATGAGTATCATGTCCAATGGCTCAGGTGCACATTACATCCCCTGGGATCTTTGTCCAACACCCCCTCCCACCTCCTCCTATCTTTATCTCTATTCTGATATATATATATATATATATAGATAGATAGATAAAGCTCTCATAACAATACAAATATAGTTAAAATCAGGGCAGGGAGTTAAAACTACCCCCCTGAAGAAGTGTTTATTGTACTATTCATAGGACTATTGTCTTATCAATCATCTTTTTTGTACTTTCATTATTTTTTTGTACATTTTACATTTGTTTGGGTTTTAGAACGTAACTTAAAAGTAAAGTAATCAGTAATCGTATTACAGTTTCCAGAAAGTAATCAGTAAAGTAATCCCATTACAATTTTAGTTAAGTAATGAGTAATCAGTAATGGATGACTTCCCCAACACTGCAAACTGCACAGGCCAAGGCTCTGTGTGTAAGTACACACTTAATTACCTTCAGTAAATCACTCACATGAAGATGTTAAATTAGATTGTTTAAATTGACCCTTTCCTGTCAATGCTGCTGTGGTAACACAGGCTTAAGGTTAAAGATGTGCTTTTTAGGAGCTCTGAGCTTAACATCTTAACACCTGTGCGATTTTAATGTTGAAGAGTAAATGTGTTTTAAGGTGAAATGGAAAATGAAGCATGAAACTAAAAACTTTGTATTCTGGTGGCTGTAGAAGTGAGGATTTAGTTGCCCAGATGCGTAGTTCAAAATTATTATTATTTATTCAGAATTGATTAACACGTGGTTCCTGTGGGACAGATCCTGTAGAATATGCATGTAATTTTCAGGACAAGAAAGTGGATGACAGGTAGCATCCAGTAGCATTGTGTGTGTTTTCGTGGGATTGACTAGCTGAAAATTTTGCTACATAACATAACATAACATAATATATTGCTTATGACGCCTGACTTTAAAGGTTAAAGGTACTATGTGGCAAACATTACAGTAACAAGCAGGACACTGTAAGGATTGTAAGACTTCAGTTCACAGAAGCACACATCTGTGCTGTACTGGTTGCCCTGTCAATCAAGCCTATAATTTTTTTTGTTGTTGCATTTATCTTAACTGGTTTGACAAACTCTACAAAATGTAGACACATCAGTAAAGTCAGAATGACATATGTCTCTCTCATTAATTCACATAAAAATCAAGACCTGTTCCCATTAAAATGTGGCTTTCTAAATCACATGAGTGCCTGATACACCATCAAAACACCAGCTGGGGGAATTTCTTTTAGAAGAATAAAGGAAAGCTTTTTTGGCTTTAGATCATGCACTGTGTCCCTGTGATATAATAGTGTTCATATTGTAAAGTGGCTTTCTAAATTCAGGCTAGCTTTAGCCAGTTTGCCAATAATGAAGGTAGAACACAGGTAATACTGTGCTGCTCCATGTCTTATGGTTGACCTTAAGCTTTTGTTCCCATTTGTGTCTAGTAAATTGAATCTGCAAACGAAAAAGCCAGGAATGTAGAAAAAAGTAATGAACAACTTATCTAATTCATGTCACTGAATCTAGACATGAGAATGAGCGCGTTTTTCTATTGTTCGTCTTTCTTTTCTTTTAATGCTGGTTTGACTTTCAAAGGTGATTCAATGTGCAATGCAGAAACACAGGTTTGTATGTTTACACGCGGTGTTCTTGGACAAGGCAAAGAACAGCAAATGGCATTTTGTTCCCTTTACTCAAAGATAAATAATATATTTTCTTCCAAAGTAGAATAGCACAGCACATTTCAGTTGAAAAAGGCTGCAAATTAATTTTCCCAATTACCCTGAGATGATACACAGGAAACTGTGGAATGTACCTTTTTCTGTTGCCATAGTAAAGACCAAAATTAAACTAATGTGTGTTGCAGAGGATACAGAAATACATAAGGCACTCCAACTAAATTCTGAGCCATTAGGACATGTATGTAATTCAACATGCTTCAAATAAATCTGTTTTTCTTGTATTCAGTTATAAGCATAGCCAATGTGTTTTAATTGGGTTACAGTGTTTAATGGCAAATTAATAATTCTGCAGACTAATAAGCAGGTTATATTTCATGTTCCCATGCTGTCTTCTTTCCTGAAGTGAAATAAATGAAAGAAAGCAGTATGGGCATCACTAAAGTGCTCGTGTACTTCAGACCACTTTCCTTATGCACCATCTTTCAGTTGTTTTTGCTCTCAGTGAAATAATGTAATTGCACAGCTGCCAGGGTAATCAATAAAGAAATGCCATTGATTAACTGTTCCAGTTTCAGCTGTGATTAAAATTCTGCTCTCAAACACGTGTGCTTTTACTTTCACATTCCAGTATTCACCATAGCAACAAGACAAGTTTTTCCTGTGTGATACCAAATAAACAGTAAGGCAAGATATTCTAATTAAATCATTATTAAAGAAAGGCTCAGAGTTTCATTGTAAACACCCTTCCTCACAATCAGTAACAATTTACAGAAGTGTTATATAAACTGTCAGAATAAAACATACATGTACACATAGTAACATAAAAAAGGCCAACATTTATACATGTGTATTACACACATGAATTGACAGACATAAATAAAAAGAGGAATAAAACACAAATATTAGATTTGTAAAAGATTAAACCCTATGTTTACTCTAAGTGTCTTACAGCACTCTGTGTAGAGCGGTGTTTTCAATTGGGCTTTGAAAAAAAGCCAGCTATTGTGGACTGCTGAAAAGAAGTGTATATATAGGGAGCAATATCAATATAGGATGACCTAAGAGTTCAGGAGGATACATTTAAGGTAAGTCAGAGTATGTGTGTGTGTGCATGTAAGTGTGCTTTTGTGCATCCTTTGAGGGAAGCAGAACTACAAAATCAACTTTCTTACTGATTCCATTTATCTCACGATTAAAACTTTTTATCCTGATGGGAGTGGTCTCTTCCAGGATGAACCCAACCCCATCCACAGGGCACAGGGGCCGAATGGTTTAATGATATCTATGGTTTTCACAATTACCAGCTCTTGACCTAATTCATCAGATTATGTACTGAAACGTGAGACAGTGCTCTCCACCACCATCATCAAACTACTAGCTGAGGTATCTTTTGGAAGAATGAAAAGAAACTTTTTTCCCCCTGCATTGACTATGTGCAGTTTCCCTTGGATATAAACATAAGGCTTCTAAAAAGCTTACCCGAGAGTTTGACAAGGAGCCAGCTTTTGGACTTTGGACCTTCAGTGTGATCTCCACTAAACAGTTCTGCACAGTGAGTTACAAAGGCCTTGTCCACAAGCACATCTGAAAATACAGTGGACCTTTGTTGTTATATCCAATGAAATCAGTCCACACTTATAAGTTATAAGCCTTTATACATGATCCCCACAGCTGGACAATCAGAATGATCTCTGCATGACTGAGTCAAAAGGCTCTTTCTCTGTGGTTATCTGTCACTGCAATGCCATAATAGACTTAAATCACTTTATGGATCAGGACCAATTTAGATGACACCATAATAAGGGAGCTTCTTTGCATACCTTCTTCAGTGTTGGTATGGCAGTTTGTCTATAACTAGCTATATCCATTTTTTGCCCATTTAACAAAACAATATCCATAAAGCTGCCTAAACAGTCTGTATATGCTTGTAATTCCAGTTCACTGAACTAGTCAACTAGTTTGTCTTGTCTGTCCAACATTGACTACATCTGAATATATTTTCCATTGGCATGTTCATTTGCATTAGGTGATGCGTCACTTAATTTTGAATTCCTTTTTATGTTATATGTATGTGTTTTTCTCATTACAAATGTGTTTCACAATCTGTCAACTGATTACCTAATTTAATATAAATTGAATATCTTTAATATTCTAGGTAAATTATTACTATTCATTATATGATGATAATGCCATGGTTTGATATTAACTGAGACAAAGAGCATATATTTTGTCATGATGTGGTGGTGGTTGTGAAATACTGAATATTCTGGCTGTGACTGTGTACAGGTGCAGGTGATCATTATGATGGTGACGATGAATATGACAGATTTTGTGGGTGTTCATGCAGTTTGTAGTAAAAATGTTTAAAGGTCATAATTAGTTTTGGGTAATGTAGTGTAAAACCACTAAAATGTTATGATGTATACACACACACACACACACACACACACACACACACACACTTTTTCTAGATTTCTAGATAGTGCAAAATACTCTATAATAAGCAGCATGGTGTGGTGCCAAACAACTTACAGTAATTTTGCAGCACTTAATTGTTGCATGTGTATGTAAGCAATTTCACTGATGTGTGTGTATGTGTGAACAGGTATCCAGTCCAGCTGTGTGCACTGAGAGGATGTTGGAGTTGATAGGTGAGTGTGTGGGTGGGATAGACACTTGATCTGTTACTCAGTGGGGACCTGAATTCACCTGTAGCATCATCCTGAGATATAAGATCTATGGAGATGGTGGTTGCTGCGGAGACATGAGGTGTTGCATCGCCTCTCTGCAAGTTAATTTGTTGTTGTCAAATATTAGCCCAGTTACTGTGTCAAATGTACTTGGTGGTGTTGCCTTTGTAGGCAGGGACACAGTAAACGGTAAAAACACAGTAGGAGTACAGTAGGGGGCTTAGAGCACATCCCAGTTAATACTAATGTTAAGTATGGGTATAGATGCTTGGTGTGGATTGGAGCCTGACTGAGTGATTTGTTAGAAATTCCACGATTCAATTATCAAGTTGATAGTGAAGGTCTAGGTCACTGAGCTTGTGGACCAGTTTACCAAACATTATTATATTTAATGGTGAACTGCAGCATAGCACTCATACATATTTTCTGATGGTCAGTGTGTGTTTTGGTAGTGTGTAGAGCAGTGGTGTTGGTATATTCAGTTTCAGTAGTATTTAAATACAATTAACAATAACTGATATTATTTCAGGGTCAGACACATAAGGTTTTTCCATTTATTTACACCAGAGTACTCAGTTTAGGCCATGCACATGCTCATTGGTGTCTCTTTGACTTTTCTACCTATAAAAGAAGGTTGCAGGATTGAACCTCAGCTGCTCAGTAAAAACAACGGACTTGTCTTTATAAGCAGCCTTCAAATGCATAGATGAGTGTCCAATCTAAATGCAAATGAACTCATCTAGAGGATGCTGCTTACAAGTCACCAAGGACAACCTGTGAAATCTTTATAATCATGGGACTGCAGATGATGGACTAAAGAGGTGGTCTTCTTGTGAACAGCAGTTCCTGACCTCACTAATGCTTTAAGGCTGAATGGGTAAAGCTCCTAAAAGGTAGGTTGAAAGTCTTTCAAGGCGAGTGGTGGTTATAACAGCAGTGTGATTGGTCAGGTGTCCACATACACTCGCCATATAGTGCATCCTATTGTGATGTTAATGAGTCACACAATTTGGTTAACTCTGTTCTGTCTGGGACTTGCAATGCCTCAAACTACTGTTTGAAATATTATGCTGAAAAAGATCTTTTTGCAGAACAACTCAGGAAAGTGGTGACTTAAGTATGCAACTTAAGTTCAAAAGATATATCAATATTTGCAGGGGAAATTTCAATGGGAAGTTTTTAGAGTTAGATTAGTTTAATTTAAACGTAATGCCACCTGAAACACAACTGGTCAGGCTTATTCCTGACACTTCATATTTATTCCTTAACATTTTGGAATATTTCTACAACAAAGATACATGAGTAGTTAGTTTGAAAGCTCAGCATGTCAAAAAACCACGTTGATGCTTCTGGCTACTGACTCACAGTCACTCTCATTCACAACAGCAATCAAAAAAACACAGCCTGATACAAAAAAAAAAAAAAACAGCCAGATGGCCTTCGCAATCTGCAATTATTACAATCCAGATAAGTTATTTATATAAGTAAACATTTTGTGTAACCAAAAAAGAAATGCCTACATGGCTGATTAAAAGAACAGAAAAACTGATTAAAAAAACAATTTAAACAAATTTCAGAGATAAATTAAGCATCAAACACACATATGCTGGAAATTTCTTCTGATGCTTAAGAGGAATGGTTTAACTTTTTACATAACTGAGTATTTTCTATAAATAAGACATAAAGCTCCATCTGCTATAAAGAAGGGTTTCAGTCATCTCTGTATTTTTCTTTTAACTTCATATTAAATAATTCTACCACATACTAGCAATTTATCAGCAGGTAGCTGAAGTGCAATGGACACAAAACTGGTTCTATGTAGATTTTGTAACAATGGGATTTTTATTACTGATCTAACTACTTTCAGATATTCCCATCTCTAGCCAGATGTATGGCAAACAAGTATGCAAGTGTTTGATGTTCAATTCAAGTGTATACATACCTACAAGGGTGCAGCTGTAGTTCCCGTTTAGGGAATCAGCCTACCAACAAGACACAGCTGCAATTTTTTTTGAAGAAGGCACCTAAACCCCCAGCTGCTCTCCAGGTGCTGTGGATATAGTTGCCCACCACTCACAACAGGTCTGTTTAGGGATGAAAATATATTGGTATTTTAATATGGGATTAAAATGCAGGTTTTTAGCCCTGTAAAGATACTGATCTAAAAATGTATAGTTGTGGCTTGAATTACACATTAGTTTACTGCTGCCAACATTTTTTCACATTGTTCCTACCTACAAATGAGCACTAGTAAACAATGGATTTATATCTGTCCATAGTGACAGTGTCCTAAGGTTGAAATTGAAGAACTCAACCCCACAAATCAGTTTTGGAATGAGTTAAAAATACTGGCCTTCTTGTGAACAGCAGTTCCTGACCTCACTAATGCTTTAAGGCTGAATGGGTAAAGTTTCTAAAAGGTATGTTGAAAGTCTTTTAAGGCGAGTGGTGGTTATAACAGCAGTGTGATTGGTCAGGTGTCCACATACACTCGCCTTATAGTGCATCCTATTGTGATGTTAATGAGTCACACAATTTGATTAACTCTGTTCTGTCTGGGACTTGCAATGCCTCAAACTACTGTTTAAATATTGATATATCAATATTTGCAGGGGAAATTTCAAGGGGAAGTTTTTAGAGTTAGATTAGTTTTCATTCTCTCAGACCATTCAGTGTCAGTGTCAAATTTAAACTTTGCCTTTGCACTCTTACATCAAAGACAGTATTCTCACTCCATAGGGCTCATCCATGTTGACTCAAGTGAACAGAACTCACTAGAGTTGTTTGCCTGATTGACTAGTCAGTGGGAAGCTTGCCGATTGGTTAGTAAGCACAGGCGTAAAAACAGAATCAACATTTGTTCTTGTATGTCATGGTTTTTGTGTGTGTGTGTGTGTGTGTGTGTGTGTGTGTGTGCATGTGTGTGTGTGAAAATTATATCTGGGTATGCAAAACCTTTTCATCCAAGCACAAAATATTTACTTTATTACACATATACAAATACTGTATGACTTGGGAGGTTTTGTTTAGTTCAGATACATGCATGCAATTTTGTAATGTACAACCACACGCTGTGAAAAACACCATAACACAAGCTCAAACTATTAATGACCCTAATACCCACTGTAATAAACAAAAACTCTCCTGTAAGTCATCTGTGAAATGCTTATAAATGTGTAGGTAAATGCCAGTGGTATATGCTATACTATCGTATATCATACAATTGTCAGGGCTGCTGTAAAGAACACTAAATAAAGTAGAGAATCTGCACATGTAGGGCCTTCATGTGTGTTTCTGGTCCATGAAATTCCATCCTGA
Source organism: Duopalatinus emarginatus (assembly GCA_028565595.1). NCBI lineage: Eukaryota > Metazoa > Chordata > Actinopteri > Siluriformes > Pimelodidae > Duopalatinus > Duopalatinus emarginatus. The sequence continues at coordinate 9,344,597 of JAOVVF010000039.1, read as the reverse complement.
ATGCTTAGCTGTGACTGGGCTTTTTTACCTTATTTGTAGTGTATAGAATAAAAATAAAACCTGAAATTACGGAAATTACTTTTGCTTTCACAGTTCTTTGCATTAAATTTATAATGCAAGGTACATGATGTAAGTTCCATCGCTGCTGAGAATAAGAGGTGTAGGCAATGGGGTCTGAACATTAGTTGTTAGGAAAATGACTCAGGCAGCCACATGGTTGGTATCCAGTCCTTTTCTCTGGCACATTGTAAGGAATACAATGCAAATGCGAAAGAATAACAATTTGCTATCCTCTCACTCATCCTGGCTGTTCCTAGGCATAGAACTGTGTCCACCTAATACTCTCTCCCTCTCTCTCTCTCTCTCTCTCTCTCTCTCTCTCTATCTATCTATCCCCCCCCCTCACTCACTCACTCACTCACTTTGACTCATTCCAGGTGGACCATACATATGCTTTTATCATATTTATACAAAGGCTGATTTTCTTACTGCGAAGAGGAGAGGTGTTGATAGATGAGGTGAGATGACTCAAACCCAAAAATCTGATGATAGCCTATTATATAATCTCATTACCATAGACATGTTGGGTGGAAATATGAGGTGCAAATTAAATCCACTAAATAAGATCCAGCCCGTGGTCTGACACAGGGCAGCTGGTAGGTCTTATGACTTGGAATCCATTTTTATAAACCAGAATTTTTGCAGTGGAAGGTCTACACCACTACAATGACTGCTTCAAGTCACACAAACACAGACTAATGTCTGGCCATGTCAGACAAGAGCGACATGTTCTCCACCTAATCAGAACAACTTGTGAACAGTTCTGCCAAAAAGTTGTGCAGCAGTGAAGTGGAGCTGCTTTTGCTTTCACACAAGTTGTGAGTCATTGCGTGGTGTGTTGGTGTATTTCATGAATATTTCTAGCAGCACAGAACTTGCAGAAAGTGGCAAATTCAGGTAAGATTACAGATTGTATGTACTCCATTGCTAATTTTCCTTTCAATTCAAGCAAGTTTAAGAAGCTACACTGAGCTCAGCAGAGTCTGGCATTGTAACATGCAAAAGCAACACAGAAATCACTTCTGCCTTAACAACATTGATTAAAATGAGCTTTGAATAGATAGATAGATAGATAGATAGATAGATAGATAGATAGATAGATAGATAGATAGATAGATAGATAGATAGA
>JAOVVF010000039.1:9331590-9343308 GCA_028565595.1 Duopalatinus emarginatus | reverse complement strand
CACACACACACACACACACACACACACACACACACACACACACACATGCACAAAAAAAAAAAAAAAAAAAAAGTCACAGTCACAAGGAGCCCTCTTGTGGTGTGAGAATAGAAACTATCACTTCCATAACCAAATTAGTTTGCAAATCTAATTAATGTAATGCAAATCTAATTGATTGCATTTTATTTTTTATTATAATTTATTTTATATAATCAATTTCATTATAATTTTGTATGCACAGTTTAGTTGCTTTGTAATTGTTTTTACATTAAAATGTTTTAATATATGTTTATTTATTTAAATTGCACTATTTTTACTTTAAAGGTTCCCATAAATTTTTCAATAAATTAAATTGAATAAAATAAATATAAACATAATAAAATCGAAAAAGATACACATAACCATATTATTTTAAAATGAATGTTTATTTTCTAAAATCTTTAGTATTTTTCTGCCCATTGACAGGAATGCATGAAAGACATATTGGCTCAAACACTGTTACATGAAAAAAAGGTTCATATTGTTGACAATTTTCATTATCATTGCTGCGACCAACTCCATGTTTGTCACAAAGCGTTTATGTGAAACCGGCTCCTTTTCCACCCACTAATCCAACGCGGAACTGATCAAGCAAACTGGCGACTGGGAAAGCATTCTGGCAATTTAATTCCAGGGTTCCTGGTGTGAAAAGGGCCATTAGCTGGAGATCCAGGCAATTCCAGAAGAGTTTTAATTTTCCACTCCAGTTTTGCATTGTCTAACTCTTTCCTTCCTTTAAATACAAGGCCATTTTATGCAGGATCAGAGACTGTAAATGGCTGCAGAAACACTTCAGAAATACAGACCATTTGAAAACAACAACAACAAAAAAAAAATCAGTCTCATTACTGAACGTCAGACATGGGTCTGGCCTGACCAATAACGTCTATGCATTACTCCACAGTGCCATTTCAATGATATAAAAAGTACTTCTGGATATCACACCCGCTGTTATCAAACGAAACACCTCTTCAAAAACCAAAAAATACAATATATTCACCAATACCATATTCCACACTCACCCAAAGAAGACACATAGCAAGGCCACTCGTGACATTCAAGAAACATTCCTAATGAAGCCCCCTATTTACAACCCAATGTCAGGTAACAAGGTTCTCAATGTCACCTTCACTGGATGCAAAAATGAGTTTCACAAGTAAGGGTCCTAGAAGCAGAATATATCCAAATAAATTCCGAAGAAGAATATACCCTTTACATACAAGCTGCTTTCTAACTGCAGATTCAAAATCTTCCTGATTTCATATCAGCGTGGTTCTGCAGCACCAGTAATTGCAGAACTGTCCAAAAGGCTTTTATTGATGAACACGGCCAAGTTATTGTACAGGTTGCATTCCCACAGAGTTATATACATACAGAGGAACTATTATATACACATAGTATCCACATGTGAATGTACAAATGGTGTCTGGAAATGGCAGCCTGTGAAATCCCTGAACGTAGCCTGAAGCTCACCTGGTCACAAAGACCAAGGGCATGCTGTGTGTGGAAATTTGCTGTCATTTTAAGGAGGTGATCAACACAGAGGCAAAAGAGGAAGGTGACCAGGTCTGACCCTGAGCAAAAGGAACAGTGCCATTCTGCACTAAAGCTAAGTATTACAGCAAAAGCAGGTTCAAATCTGTCTATAGAAAATCAAAGCAATGCATTCTCTGAAAACCTCAAAACTATCATTTTAGAAAATCCCAAAAGGCCTTATGAATCAAAGGGTTAGAAAAACTGCAGACCAGCTGGAGACAAGAGGCTGTCAGCAGTGCGTAACAGCACTGCTGCAGCGATACACCACACTGCATATATCGTCTTTACATTCCATCTATGAAACACTTCTAATGCCAAAATGGCCTTCTTGAACATGCACACCACTTGCACTACTACACCAGTATCAAATACACTCAGAACTTTATATACTGAACGCTTCCATGTAAAAAAAAAAAAACATAAAAACACAGCAAAAGTTCATCATTCACATACCAAAATCTTTATAAAACCCCCATTACTCTGCACATGTATTTGATCATAATACTCCCTAATGCCTTCATTATTCTTACAGTTTAACAATAAATCATGCATTACCACCAGATCTCACTTTATATACATCACACTCAACCCATTTTAATACTAAACTTCATCTTCCCCCTTCCAAACCTTGCAATGCTGCAACTGTACAGAAGATGTCGCCAGAAACACATCTGGAAACATCTGAGGTTGCTTTTCTGTTCACTTTTTGAGAAGTGTACACTTGTTTTGTATTGTGAGTTAAATAAGTTTAGATCTAGCGTTTAAATTATGTTACCAACACACGCTTATCATTTTCCTTACACCTTCTGTGCACATTAGCAACATCATACATAACGCAGTGTATAACCGTGAGCAGGTTTTAACAGCAAGCAGGAGTTAAAGTGGGCATGGGGTTAAACCAGGAAGCAGGAGTCAGTAAAAGGTTTAGACCAGTTAGGTTATGAGAGCGAGCAACAGAGAGTACAAGGCTATAATAATGAACAGAATATTATAATATGGAGCAGAAGTGGGTAAGAACTTTTAAACTAAAAAAGGAATCAGTAAGAGGTTAGACGTGAAAAAGATCAAGTGCATATGGGTATTACAGTGAGCAGGGGGGTGTAACAGTGAGGAGGAGGTTATAAGAGTGAGCAGGAGTGAGTAAGTGGTTATAACAGTGAGCAGGGGGTTATACTGAGCAGGACATAGGCAAAAAAGGTATGAGAGCGAGTAGGATGATATAAGGATGAGTGGGATGTTATAACAGAAAGCATCTGGAGAATTTAGAATGCTACAAACAACTACAGAATTTAGAATGTAGAATGCTGCAAAGAAATGCAGAATTTAGAATGCTGCAAACAGCTGTAGAATTAAGAATTTGGAATATTGTAAACAGCTGCAGAATTTAGAATGCAAACACCTACAATATTTAGAATGCTGGGCAGAAGGTGTGGGCAGAAGGTTTTAATAGGGAGCAGGAGAAAGCAGGAGGCTGCAGGAGAGAGCAGAGTGTCGAGCAGAAGCTTAAAATAATATACAGGATGTTATAAGAGTATGTCGGAATGAGCAGTGATTTTTTTCGGGTTTGGCAGCAAACACAATGTAGCTGAAGCACTTTTGCATTTTGTATGGTCTAAATAAATAACAAAGGGAAGGTGACTAGTGTGTGTTGAAAACAGGTATAGATTTATTATCACAAACTGATCTTCAGAAAGTTAGGATCTCTTAGGATTTGGTGTATGACTCTTTATATCTATGTATAACTGGGAACAAAACCAGTGAGAATGAACAGCCAGAGTGTTACTGCAGACTGGCTCTTCTGTGTTGCAGCTCATCTTTAAAATAATTGAATATGTTACCCTTTAGCCCAGTATCTTTGTCACAATGCATTACTGAAGTGGTGAAAACCGCTCTGAGAAAGAGAAAGAGGAACAAGGACAGATCTCTCTCCCACACTCTGACTAGGAAGGTGACCTACATGAGTGATCCTGAGTTCCCGTGGGAGGAAGGAAAGGAAGGTGCACCAACACCTTCTTGTGGAATGAAAGATGAAAAAAAAAAAAAAACAACAACAAAACATCAGCTCACACATCTGCATGTGATCTCATACACACACAAACACATTTAAGACTCATTTAATCTACTCTCAAGATAAAAAAAAAGAGTCCAATGAACAGAATGAAGAAAAAAAAAACAGTCTGAAAATGAATCTAAAGCAAGTCGAATGGATAGAGAACAGCAATTATAGTACAGGCTGAAAAAGCGCAGCGTTTGAACATGAGGAGTTTAGATTAAGTCTGTCGGAGGAAAAACTGTTGCGTGATGATCCATGCTAAAGAAATTCAGACAGCCTGCTGATCTGATCTGCATACGCTGTGCAGGGCAGAGCTTCAAAGACACAGGAGATAATGTCCAGAAGAAACAAACTGCAGCCTGAGAAAAATAACTCAGTGAGCAGGTATGCATGTGTGTGTGTGTGTGTGTGTGTGTGTGTGTGTGTCTGTGTGTGTAATGTTCTGATAATACGCCTAGTTAATCACGAACATTAATTATTAGCTTTGTGCCATGCTTAAAATGATACCAACTTCTGCAGAAGAAGCCATTCAACGAGTCAGTGTTACCTGCCTGGCATTTTCAAAATATTCTTGGCTCAGTTAAAGATGCTATGCAGGCATTTCACAAAGAAAAGGTTTTGAAACTCCTTATTATTCACAAAAATGATTAGTTTAAAAGTCTTAACATAAGCCTATATATAATTGAACTAATTTCAGATATATTTTGCATTTATACTGGCAGATAATTTACTCTATTTTTAAGGTTCATCCAATGATCTACTAAATCCTTGTCATAACTATGTTTTTGGTATGTATCATGTATCATGTATCATGTGTATGTGTGTACTGGAGTAAGCCTCATGTCTGCTGTAGTGTTTGTGTATCAGTGTATCCAGGCATGCTAGTGTCTGTTTCCATATTCCCAACAGCTTTAATCTACATACTCGAAGCATGATTCCTCCTGGGCAACACGAAAGCGATACTTCATTCATTTCTGTCTCTTTTTTTCCCCTCTTGGACTAACGACATACAAACACACATTGAAAGAAACATAGAAAGAACCTGAAAAGATTAAAACTTTATGGAGCCCCTGTGCATGCGCTACAGCCTTCACAGCAAGCCTAGTGCCTCTGGGTGGAGCACTCAAATGGAGACCAGGGCTAATCACCTAGGCCACATGTTTTAAGAGGGTGGAGTGAAAGGTGTGCCCTCGTCACTGGGTGTGGCCGTGTCATCGCTTGGCTCCAGACTGTCTTTTGGGCTCACGGTGCTATCAGAAGTGGGTGTGGGATCATCCGGGACAGGCTGAGTTTCATGGTCATCTTGCTGTCCATTAGGGGTGGCATCCTGGGACTCAGTGGGTGTTGGGGGTGGCGTATTGGCATCCGGTTCCATTCTAGTGATTGGCAGAGAGGTTGGTACAGCAGCCACAGGGGTCTGGACCCGTGTGCTTGAGTTCTGCAGGGGATCGCTCATGCCCAGACAGCGCCACTGCATTATGCTGGTGTCCTTGCCGCCTGTCGACACCAGGTGTCTATCATTGTGCATGAAGCTAACATTGGTCACATGACTGCTGTGGGCACTGTATTTATGACTCGGGGCCTGTAAACAAAATAAAATAAACAAAATGTATTCACTATTAGGGATACCTCTAAATGGAATCAGCTGAAAGCAGTGCAATATTGGTATCAGAGAGCCTGGTTTAAGTATTTCATAAACTGCAGATTTAGCATTTTTAGAGATAAAGAGGTACAAAAGTCATACAGCTATACAGAAATCGAGTCCTATTTTACAGTAATCTGAGGCTATACTGGACACAGGCTCACTAAGACTGGACAGTTAAAGATTGATTGAAAACTGTCATCTGTTTCTGGGAGTCTATGTCTACTATAAACTTCTAAAGATTACTGGTGTGAGTGTTCCTGCAATCACATTTTTGACGATTATGCTAATGATTTTAGTCATCATACCGCTGCCATATGATTGAATGACAGAAAAATTGAATTAATGAGCAAAGTAGACAGTGTATGTTCTATGCAGTAACATCAGTTCTGCTAAACTTAAGCCTAAACACAAATAGCTACAAATAATAAATTACAACTGATAATTAAATTAGAATTGGTGCTTTAACAGCAGTGCTGAGCGCACAGGATAATGTCACTCATGTATGGATTTACTGAACGCAGTACTGTATCATACTGCATTGTGATTGGTTAGAAGGTGTTGATTAATATTCTAGAACAGCACAGTTGTGCAGCCTGTAAATTAAACATGCTTGTTTTAGAGTGATCCTTTCTAGTTTACAAGGGCTTGAATGGTGGACACCACATAATTTAAGACTAATAGTAAACAAATGGAAAACGTGTCATCTAACAGAGAAGAACCAACAATTACTGAATGGTGACGCTTGAAGACATTCATTTAATTGAAGTTAATTGTATAACTTATGCTTTCAGTTTAAATATAGGTACTATATAGGTTTATAATTTCAACACAGAGATAAACAGCAGAGCCTGACAAGGGAATGACATATAGCAGTTTTTTATTTGCTTATAGTTTATAACTGCTATAATGAAAGGGGTAACATGAACAAATAAATGTTACTGAATTATACATTTTGATTTAATACAAGCCATTAATACATTATTAACATATGGTGTTTTTACACTAATTTAAGAAGTTTTATCATAAATGAGGTGAAACCGGCAATGATTACAGATAAAACTATTTAAATAGTCATTAGTTCTCTGTAGATAACTAATATCTGTAGATTTACATTTAAAGCATCTACAGCTTTAAATGGGTGTGTCATAAAGTGAGCATATACTCAAATAATAAAGATACCCTGTGCAACAACACTTCTGCCTGGTTTAGGACTTTATCTAGTAAATAAAAAAATCGACAGTGCTGTAAATATTATGGTGAAGCACATGTCTCTTGTGGTATCTGTGCTGGCCGTTTAAGGATGTTTACACTGACCTTGGGTCTGGAGCAAGGGTACTGGAACAGATGCACCTTGCAGAAGTCATCAGCCAGAGCGATGACTTTCCTGTTGTGAGATCTGACCAGAGCGTTGATATCTGTTCCATCTGAACCCTCCGGCCACACTCCTGTTCCACAACAAACACAAAACACCAAATACGTCCACAGAGTTTATCACTGTTCATCACACAAGGGTAAACATTTTATACTAGAAAGACAGGCATACACAGACACTCATACACACTCAGGTGTAAACCATGCACTTAAACAAGCACACGTGAACAATGATATACATATAGGGGTCCTATAGAAAGTAGTCATTTAATAGTTAATAGGAGGACCTTTGTAGATACATGTACATATACATACATACAGTACATACACAAACACACACAATCACACACACACACACACACACACAGTAGTGGTAATGTCTAGACTGTATAGTATATATACTGTCTAGACATTACGATCTCTATTAGGATCTTTTCCTGAATCAGGTCACGCACACTGAAGCTCAGTGGTGGAAATCTGGAAGATGCTGGATGGAGCTGAATTACTACAAACTGTTTTTCCAACCCAATAAAGAGCTCAAATATGTAGAGGTGTGTGTGTGTGCTTTAGTTATTGTTGAACTGTAGTCTCCAGATCAGCATGGCTAGACATGAAGCACGTTTACAAAACTTGGTGTGGTTAAATCAGAGATGGACGAAAGGAGGATAAGAATAAAAATTAAAAGTGGAACTAATTCCACTGGATAGTAATGACTGTGACCATCTAAACAATTCTAAACATACAGAAAAACACATGCTTTTCAGTAACTAGCCGAGCCTTAAGCTGTAGAGCTCCAAACCTAGAACAACATCTCATCATACTGACCAAAGACATGGAATCCCAGCACACATGTGTACGTTGCCCAGTCGATATCCTTACAATCCGAACGGTTACGAATCAGCTTACAGCCATTTGGAATGTCCCCTAAAGGAAAAATTGAGATTGAGAGAATGTTGGAGAGAGAGATAGGGAGCGCATGTGTTTCAGAGAGTGCATGAGAGAGAGAAAGAGAGAGACTGAGAATTTATTGCACTTAAGGGTGAAATGCCTTAAACTGTTGAGTAAACTCACAAAAGCAATTTCACATGCATAAAATAAAATGTGTTTGATCTGGTGTGTGTGCGACAGATGTCTATCTTTTATTCTTCATTGTATGTGTGTGTGCATGTGTGTGTGCGTGCGTGCGTTGGGAGGTGTGGTTGTGGGTGGGGGTTGGGGTATGTGCTCCTGTGGCTGCTCACTCACAGTAGAGGATTTCATAGTCTCCTGAGTTGGACATAATGAACTTGTTGTCGGGGGACCAGTCAAGATGCGTAATGTAGCTGGAATGTCCCTGAAGAAAAAAAAAAAAGGGAAACTTAATATTCCATTTGTGAGAAACAAAGCAAATGTATCTGTCCATGATCCAATGGCAACAGAGCTAAGTGACTTATTATGGTGAATATATATCTAAAACAAAATGTTAATGTAGCTCATCAGCTACATGTCATTAACAGATTATTAGAATACAATAATACAAATATTAACAGATTTTTGGTATTTGCATTCATTTGACCATGTTTTGATAAAAAAATTTTTGATCTGCATTTTTTGGCAAGGGGTCGCCTTGACTATTAAGCACTGCGGGAAACCCTGGGCTGCTGTTCATCTGCTCTTAAAGTCAATTTCCACTCCTTTCTGTTTTCTCAAGACTAATTAGACTGAAAAAAAACTGATCAAATGCATACAGACTGACCAATCAGAGTCAGAGAGAATTATTCTGCAAACACACCACAGATCCACAAGTACACACTGTGCCGAGACACACAGTTTTATTCTCCGAGCACAATCAGTTTAAATAAACATTTAATGTGACTGTTCATGCCTTTAAAATAAAACAGTAAAAGAATCAATAGCTAACATTTTACAATAAAGTGCACTACATTTTATGCTATTGTATATTTTTTTTCTTTAATATGAGTCATCAACATCGTCTGAATTCCTCTGCACATTAATGTTAATAAATCTGGATTTTAAAAAAATGGTATTGAGACAACACAAAGCATCAGGTGATCACAAATATGAATCTGGTCAGAGAGTGAGTTAAAGACACATAGAGAAAAAGAGCGGCACATTCAGCTCTCCGCCAGTTTAATAGTATAAATTAAAAATACTGTTCTGATTTTAGAAGTCCAAATCGTATGCCTTGTAAGTAAAAAAATTACAAAGATAAATATTTTCTGGTTGATTTCCATCTTCAACGTGACCTACAAACTGTGCAATTTAGCAAATAGTTCACTTTCACTTTCACTTAATTCAATTGAAAACCAAACTGAAACTGTTTAGAGTTAAAATAATGTGGTTGTGTCTTATAATTGGTTATGATTGGGGCATTCTGAATTAACCAATCACAATTAATTGATTTACTGATTGTGATCGACTAAGTGATAAATAATAGTCAATAATTTATCAATTAGAGGGACTCCATCAATGCCATCAATTAGACTGACTCTGCTTAACCCCATATACATTCAGCTGTTCTAGTAAGAGTTTTCTGACATTTACTTAGCTTACAGCATAATCCATGATCCACAAAGAGCTTATAAAGAATCAAAGGGATCTTATTGTAGAAAACTATCAGGAGAAGGGTACCAAAAGTTTTCTAAGGCATTATATATACCATGAAACACAGTTTGATAAAATATGGCACAACAGTGACAAACCTAGATCTTGACGGCCCTCCTGACAAAAAGACAAGAAGAAAACGTATCTGAAATGCTGCCAAGAGGCCTACACCAACATTAGGAGAGCTGCACGAATGTCTTCTGGCAAGTACTGGATGTGTACTACATGTGATAACAATCCCCAGTATTCTTTATATGTCTGGGCTGTGGGGTAGATTGGCAAGATCTCCAAGCCAGGCTACATTTAGCAAAACCTACACCATTCCTGCCATATCTGTATCATTGAACCAAGTTTTTGCAAAAAACTAAAAATCTCCATCATCACCACTTACGCTAACCCACGTCCCCAACACTGTCCTGCTGGGAAACTCCAGCCACAACACTTCATTCTACTCTTCCTGGCTCTCATTCACACACACATATATCCACGCCTTCCCCAGCCCCTAACCCCACAGTGCCAGATGCTGTTTCATCATGCAGCTGCTGTGCAGCTGTGCAGACCCATCCATTTGTATACTGAACTAGCTTGATGTGTGTATACAGCCTCTGGTGTCAATAAAGCCACAAGCCGACCTCGACACCATGTCTCTCTTTCCTCCGGTGTGGCTTGTGTTCCTCTCTGTCTCATGCGAGCTAGTTTTGCTGGACCCTCCATCACTGCTTAACCACATCTGCACACTCCAATACAGCATCCATATCGGACCAACACAGGCCTGAAATCCTGGATTAGGTTACATATCCACAGATCTGGATTGTCTACATACTGTGAATGTGTGTGATTTTGGCTTTGTAACCAAGTCCTGGCTTCAACACCTTTCAAACAGGTTTTGCTGTAATTTAACATAAAACAACCCATTAAAGTGTGGCTACAATGGCGCCACCAAGTCTACTTCTTATTATTATTCATTTGTTTGTGTTGAATAGCCTAAAATTAAACTTCAAACATAAAGGAAGCTATTAAAGAAAAGGTATTTCAGATATCTGACCTTGCTGTAACCTGTTTGGAGGCATAAAAGAAACTTAGTTTCAGATTAGTTGAACTGATGAAAAAGTCAGCTATACTGAGCTGAATGTCCAGAAACTCTACACAGACTTGAAAGTACATAAGGTTTGAGTTCAAGTGGGAAAAAACGTCTGAGGTTTGTACTGTAGAAAATCTTTTCTGCTCAAACTGTATGTCGTAAAATTAGATTTGTGCTGCCTGTCTCCTTAATTTCTAAAGTAATTAAAGAGGGTCATTAAGTGTGGGGGTGAGCTACGAGAGGGAAAAGGCTGACAGAAAGAGGGAAAGAAAAACAAGTCAAACAAAAGTGGGATTCAGAACATTCTGGTGAGTTCCAGTCCAGTGAGATGTAAAGAAGGTCATAGCTGATCCAGTATCATGCTCCATAAATGCTCACCTCAAACCAGCCTCTACTGACCTTTCCAAAGCTCCTAATGACAATCTGCTGTGGTACTGTCCACATATCCACTGCTGTATTTCATCTGATAAGACACTAATTTTTATTTTTACCTTTTCTCATGACTGTCTCTCCCTCTTTCTCTCAGGCATACACATTCCCATTCATCCCCTAACATTAAGATGTCAGATTACAATACTTAAGGGAGAAATACACTTTCAGGCAGCTGACTTTTAGTCTTCTAGTGAGGGAAAATGTCGACATAAAGGCACATAAAACATTCACACACACACCTTAGCGTTTTGCTGACTTACACAATCAGAGCTTCAAAATTGTGACATCTATCTTACTGCTTCTCTTTAAGAGTTTACACTATGTAAGGAGTTGTATGTACACTGAGAAAAAAATGGTGTAGTGAAATATACTTAATTAATTCTCATAAAGTTCACACTATAATATTAAAATTCAGTAAACACTATTTTTTAAAACTATTTTTTTAGTAAAAACATACACATCTACACAATTTATTCATGTAATAAATTAACTGTGTGGGGTGAGTAAATGCTGCTATAAAAATCCTAGTTGTATATAAATATTTTTTGTCACTGTACATAAACCTAGAAAAACTAATTAAATTTTAACCAAAAAGCACGTCGCCTTTAACTTAACGCGCTGATTCTGGGCAGACCTGTGTAGAGATGCTGTGGAGGTCCAGCTGACAGGATTTTGTCGCGGTAAAGATGAGCTCCTGCTTTACTTTTTTAGTGATAATAATAATAATAATAATAATAATAATAATAAGCTAATTAATGTTAAGTAAGGAGGTTTCTGTAGATATATTGGTGGTAGAAAGGAAATCCTATCATATGCAGTTTACCCGCGTTCAGGTTTAAAAACATGGCGGACGAACTCGCCGTATGTTAAGTATTAGATCGTTTTCAAGTGAACTGTACTCGTTAATTTATTAAGTAAGACCTGACAGACCACCGAAGCTACCGTTACCGTTAGCAT
>JAOVVF010000039.1:9288739-9316162 GCA_028565595.1 Duopalatinus emarginatus | reverse complement strand
TATATCCTGTACTGACATGGCATGCCTTAAGTGACTTTGAGCAAGGCCATTAACCCTCCAACTGCTTACTTGGGCACCGCGGATAGGGCTTGCCTACCACTTCGGGCAAGTGTGTTCACTGCCCCGTAGTGTGTGTATTCACTAGCGTGCGTGGATGTGTTAAATTCCACAGTAGGCCAATCACTATATGTATCTGCAAATCACTGACTAAACGTTAAACAAGTGTTTTATGCTCATTTGCACATACTATAAAAACTATTTCCTTCCATGTCTACATGTTCTTATCATAACATCTTGCGTGCTCTCCTGTATAGTATGTAAGCATATACATGCGAGACATTTTGTTTAAAGGTTTAAATGTGTGTAAAAACCTCAGTCATGCCTTATTATTAAAAATTACATTTCAGTCTTTCCCTCGATCTAATTACTGTGTACTCCAGTGCTTCAATTATAACTAATGGAGTATGAGTTTGCATGTAACTATGACATGGATGGAGGTATTCAGAAGGAGTCATGTGTGATCCACTGCTTACACACACTCACACACACTCATACAGAGAGAGAGAGAGAGAGAGAGAGAGAGAGAAATGATCCATTACTGCAAGAATATCATCAGGAAATTCTCTCCCTGTTAACCTTGAGTAAGAAGGGAGCAGAAAAGGGATTGCTTCAGGGTCCAGCAGATCAGACATGCTTCCCAGTCTAAGTGTGATTGCTGTCTCAGTAGATTTTTGTCCTTTACACTGAGTGACATGTTGAATCCCACTTCAGCGAGAGTCAATAAGAGGGCTTGTGCAATAACAGCTCACCTAGCAGCTGCTTGCTTTACGTCTTTAAAACAAGCCGCCTCTCAACAGAGCTGCACTCATGCACTACCAGCACTTGAATAGAATCTAATGGCTGTTTGATAATATCTGAGGTTAAATTATAAAAGTTACGGTACTGAGCACTATGTGGTCCTGCAGTCGCTCCATAAAACCACTCAGCCATGCAGTAGTTATGTACTTGCATTAATGTGAGTTAATCCATGTCTGCACAATAATACAATCGTTTGCAGATGCCTGGGCTGGCGACTTTCTCCTGGCCTTGGCCCAGACTTTGACTAATAATTTATTACCTGCACAGTCCAACATCCACAGATCAGACCATGAAAATTTTAAGGAAGGGGCTTATTGTTTTGTCATGGATTAGCCTAACTGGATTAGACAGGCTGCACGGTCAGGATGAAGATCTCAGCGAAATTGCCTGTGAGCTTATTAAATATGTGCTGATTATAGTGCCTGTTCTGTCTGAACACACACGAGATAATACATAAGCATGATTGCCGGTTACACACAGAGGCACGTTCCAAGCTTGCAATGTCAGACGAGAGCTGATGCTTAGTTACTGATTTGGATATCATGCACAGATCTGGGGTACTGTTCAGGCTCTGAGATCAGATGACTAATTAACGGTATCCAATGCCAATGATTTGAGGCCAGCTGTGTACAATCCTATGTATAGCCTTCCTTTAGAGGCTATAAGAAATTAAACACTAGTTATATTTTGTATAGATTAGACAACCAGACAACAGAGATTAGAGGGAAAAAAGTGAAAGAAAAAAGCATGATGCAGCTTCTACCCCAAGCGCAAGCGTGTTCATCCATCATTTTATGCATTTCTTTCCTTATTAATTGATGAAACTAGCAAAAGCCTGAGCATTAACTGTAAATCCCTGTATCTTTGTTTAAGGCTTTTGTGTCTGGACTACAAGCAAAGAAATCCATTGTTACAAAGCGACAGATTGATTTGGGAAGCATGTCAATCCAGTCCCTTAGATAGAAGTGAAGTGCATAGTGAGAATGTTGTCAGAGCTTTGCAGAACGCTGTAAAATTGCCGCAATGGATGCTGGGAGGAACCTTTTGGCTGGGGAGGACCCCTTGCTCTCACTGGTGGCCCTCTGGGGCTGGAGGGGATGAGGGGAAGAGGGTTGGCTAGAAGGGGACGGTGCCTGTGATGTGCTGGGTGTTGAAGGGGGTTTATCGTTAGCTTGTGGTGGCTCTTCCTTCTCTCTAATCTCCTCTAGCGGAGGCTTGTCTTTTTTCTTCTCCACGCCACTGGAAAACAGGCCAACCAGGTTCAGAGCAGGTTATGTGACAGAACAAAGGGATAGTATAGAGGTCAAATAGGCACAAACATTAAAAAAAAATGAGTGGAAGGAAATAACAAAACAAGTATATTCAATTACTTCCTTCGTTATTAGTGTACATCAACAATTCCTGTAGACAATTGCAGCACGGAGAAAAACGAGGAAGCTCCAAGAACTGAACTTCCAGGTTAAAGTATTATAAAATAGCCGACAGTTTGCTGTATTTAAGTATATGCATGTAGAATATATACAAACTACTGAAATACTGAATGCTGTGAAACAAACAGACTATTAGCAAGGCAGAAATCTGATATAAATAAGGGATTAGACATGGTATACACAATTAAAACGGCATGACATGGCATGATTTTAATACTATGATTAGAGCACTATTAGATTACTATGTGTGCTTGGCTTTTGTAAATGAGCCGAGTTAAGGATTTGTGCGCGTTTGTTAAGTGTGTATTACCTTTTGGCTGCAGAAGACAGCGTCTCTTTCCTGGCTACGGACACCGTGGAGCCGTCTCTGTGAGACTTGCGGCCACTGGAGCCGCCATTAGTGATACAGGACATGGAGAAGGCCTCGCGCAGCGGTGCCTGACCTGCACAATAGATCCAGAGCTGGTTCATTTAGGTCATTACAGTGCAAACACAGGCAATTATAAGTGCATATAACCATACATTCATTTATTATTTAAGCTGCCTATCCTACTACTGGGCCTCATTTGATGAAGGAAGGGGGGGGGGGGGGGAGGTGTCTCACACACACACACACACACACACACACACACACACACACTCACACTCACACACACACTAACTTTAGGTTAGTCTTTCCAATACACCTGACTGCATGTCTTTGGACTGTGTGATGAAACCCATAGACATGTTGAGAACATGCAAACTCCACACAGTAGGGACCTTCATCACCAGGCCAGGGAATCAAACCCAGACCCTTCTTCACCCGGCCACCTACATCAATTCTTATTCTAGCAATATTTACGAATTACTTTCGTTCTGTAGACATATTTCCGAACTGAATCAAACTCAGTAATTGGATGAGTTCTGGCGAAACAGAAGGAGTCAGTGAAGGGCATTTAAAAGTAGGATGGTGATGTAAGGTGATTTGCAAGTAGAGATGAGGACAGAGGAGAGGGAGGGAGGCAGGGTAGGTGGAATCCGCAGGATAAAACACAGCGTAACAAGGACAGGATGCAGGCAAGCTAATTGGATCACATAGGAAGGGGTTAGAGAAGGTAAGCCGAAAACAAGAAAAACAACATACGAGTATATACAAAAGCAGCATCACCTGAGGCGATAAGAGAGAAAAAGCCAGCACATGGTATTGCTTTTGCAGAATCAGATAACATTCAAACCAAATCATAACAACTCTAAAGAGGAAATACTATAGCATCAAAATAGGTCCTCAAGTTCTGAGAACCAAAAAAAAAAAAAAACAGAATCCAGAACCAATAAATGACATTTTGTAATTGAGAAAACTGTCATTAAGATTGAGAGTTATAAAAACAGGTTTGTAAAGAGAATATTTCTGTATTTAATCATCTATTGTGAGTTTAATATTTATGAAGAATATTTTTTTAACGCCTTTTCTCAGTTGCTCTTCTCTCAGTGTTGCTTTTGCCTCCAGAAGTTTCTCGCTTTTCACTTTTAGACCTGATTTTACTGTTGGGTCAGGATCTAGACAGTCATTGACTACTGAAATTACGCTCTGCCCACACAGCCCATTCCACACACCCCACTATACATCAGTGCCAGCGAGCCAATCTTACCCTGATTTTTTGATTCTCAGAATTTAGGACTTATTTTGATGCCATACAAATTAATCCTGAACCATTTCTGAAACATTGCATGGTCCTAACATTTCTGCATTTTTTTCCCCTGAAAAACGAGATTTAATTGTCAGAACATGTTTTCAGGTTGTATTCATTTGATGCAATGGAAACCTGTTCATGAATAGCCTTGATGAACAAGTCTGAATTTTCCAGTACAGAATAATCTTAAATTGTGCAAATAGATTCAGGAATTATTTATTATTTTGAGACGAAACATAGAAAAGGCAGAAAAGCTGGTTACAGGATGAACACATACCACAGGCAAATCTCTGGATCTTGGTGACTGTACTTGTGAACCCGAGAGCGCAGGTATTACTGTAAATACTTTAATGAGCAAATCAAACTCCCAGTATGTCATTCTTAGTGTAAGCTCTGACACCGTTGCAGCAGTTTGCATCAGCCAGGCTATTTAAAACTCACTTTTAGTGACGTGCTCATGTAAAGGTCTGATTTAATTGAGCTCGCCACTGCTCTGCTTGGTGGATTCTCACATGTGCCTTTTTGGACTTAGCAGAGATGTTTGTAATTACTGTATGATCATGCCCTGTAATCATAGTTGGGTAGATGTGATTAATTACATTTTCCTGTGTGGGAGTAGATGCGTGTGTGTTTGTGCTTGCATGTGGTGGAAGTGAGGTGATCTGGTGCCATGACCCAGTTACCCACTCCATTAGCTCGCAGAAAAAACATATGCAACATGTGGCTGCTCTCATCAGACTGCTGTGTGTGTGTGTGTGTGTTTGTGTGTCTGTACAGTCTCAGGAGATCCCATGTGGCCCTACATAATGAAGGAAATCTATGCCTTTCATCCCCAGCATATCCCAGCCTCACAGCTGTGAGGCCAAACACTCTTGAACAGTCAAATCCAGACAAGATCAGACATTATCAGGCATAGACGGAAAAGAAAAGGCTCGTAGTCTGACACTTTTAATCATATTGAAAAAAAAAACACCTAGGTTCACACCATGAACACCATGAAACATCAATCACAGCCTTACAGAGTCGACTGTAAGTAAATACTGTCTTCATAATGAAACTATTCACGATATTAGCAGTATTATACATCATTTTATAATATATTATATATTACAATATTGTATATTATAATATATTATGATCATTTTCTGATAATAATGAAGACTATTTGAAGTGTATGTGCTTTATTTCACAGGGACGCTTCATGCTTCAGACGTCTGCTTTAAACATGCAAACATGTTCTGGCTTCATTCAAAAAAAAAAAAAAAAAAAAACCTGGGAACCTCAGGTCTCTAGCCCTGTAGCTAGTTTCTGGGTCTATACTTTCAGCTAAACAATGTGAATAAATAAGCTAAATAAAACATGTGATTGGTCACAGCAAGCCACAACATATTCCAGAAAAAGACTCCCTAAACAATGGCCTGTCTGTTTCCCCCAAAACACTGTGTTGTGGTACTCTTTTGAGTATCTGGTGCTTGCTGTATTTGTCGCCAGACTGCAGTTCGCCTGCACTATATTTTTCAGCGTTTGAAAATTTGTAGCGAGCTATACACTGACATGCCCAGTCTAATACATGCTAGGTCCCTGACAAGCATGTGGAAATATTCTGTAGGCAATAAACACCATATTTCCTGCAGAACAGTCCACCATTCTGTGGATGTTACATGGCATCCCAGTACATTAACATTAAGATCTGGTGACTTTAACCCCAGATGAGTGTTCCTCTAACCATAATTTGGAATATCTGTGTGTGTGTGTGTGTGTGTGTGTTGGCACATTGTCCTGTTGGAAGAGGCTAAATCCATGAGAATAAATGCAGGACATGAAAGGGTTCAACTGTCAGAGATGTTCGTAGATGTACCAGGGGTCCCAAGGAATGTCAGCTAAACAAACCCTATACCGTTATGGGGGAGCCACCACCAACCTAGGATCATCTGTACCAGTTTTTCTGGCACTGCAATATACATAGTCTATATTTACACATGTTTGGTTTATAGTCAGCTTGGTAAGTCAGTGTTTGTAGGTGTATAACGTTATGTATGGCATTAAGTGTGTTTGTTAGTGAATGTAACCACCGCTACAGAATGATGAGCTGTTAGCTGTAGGTTGGGTTCCTCTTTGAGTCTGGTTCTACTCAAGGTTCGTCGTCTCAGAGTTTTTCCTTGCCACCGTCGCCTCTGAGCTCAATACTAATAAAAGTGAACTGGGCTAAATTATAATGTAGCTGACAATATACTTTATTTTTAATCATGAATTCTGTGTCCTACATAGAGGATACTGATTAAAGCGCCATTTCGAACTGAAGTGATGAACTGTGAATGTGGCACGGGAAGGAGAATTTTGTGCAAAAGGATAGAACATGACATGAAACAGGGCTCATACGAACTGTCTGGTGAGCGTGATAGAGACTGTAGAAAAGAGACGAGGAGTGGAACAGGGCACAGAAAGCAGCTTGAACAGAGACGTGTCTGCTCATGATGTCGTGGTCTTAGGCTCTTTTCAGTTTTTCCACAAAAACAGAGATGCAGTGACACACACTTGGGATTTCTGAGGTCAGGCTGGACTACAACTCCCACAACAGAGAAGTTACTCCACTCAGATTGTATTGTTCTTCTTGACTTAAAGTTGGGAATAAATAAAACGCTCTTGTTCTGAATTCCTCCTTTTTTTCCAGCTAACTTAAAGCTGGAATTTGGGTGCGATTTGCTGCGATCTCTAAAGAGCAGACAGCCACATCTATCAGGCTATAAATGCTCTGTTTCAGCTGACTCTCGATTAAGGCTTTACAAAGCTACAAACTATAGATCAAACGTCATTTCCATTTGCTTCCCCTGTGGGGAAAAGGAGAAGAGCACTGCTAGGAAACACACACGCTTGCCTATTCACTTTAAATCTCTTGTGCACACAGACTATAGTTAGAAGAGCAGTGATAGATGGTGGGAACTCTTACTAAAGCATAAAAAATGTGTTTGTTAGCATCTGTAGACCACACGCACACACATGAGCACACACGCACACACACACACACACACACACACACACACACACGCACATACACGCTTTGATAGTTGCTACTGGTGGCAGAGCTCAGTGAGAACGGGAAAGGAGGAGGTGGAGAGCGGATATGGATTAAGACGGTGCCAGAAGCTTTTTTCTGGCACAAACGATTTTCCTTTTCTTCTTCGGTTTGTTTTTCAGTACACAACATAGTTAGGAGTGGTTTTCAGCTCCTCTGGCTGGATTCACAGTTGTGAGGCTGATTTTTTTTTTTTTTTTAGAGTTGGGTTACATACCTCATAGTTAGCGTTCTGGGAAGCCAATTCTGATTGATTGAGTAATTGATTGATTGGCTGATTTAGTAAACAAACAAACAAAACCAATAAAGCTGTGGAATTACCCACAGCCACAGCTGTTCTATATCCGCAGCTATATTTCTGCTGTATTTGCCTGTATGTAGCCTTAAATTTCACTATCTGCATCTCACAAACACAGTACTGTATTTAACCTGGCCAAACTTGATATCAGGTTATAAAAACCCTGATCTATTCACACACTCACTGTCCACTTTTTTTTTTACAAACACCCATACACCAGCACATTCATGCAGTTAACTAATCAGCATCAGATTCTTGTTTTTCGCTGACAAGCGTAGAAGCTGCGTACAAGCGTCTTCTGCTCTTCTAGCCCATCCACCTTACATTGATTTGATGTGTTCTAAGATGTTCTCCTGCTCACCACTGCTGTACGTCAGTGACGTCCTGTCAGATCATCCTCCTCTGATCTCTACCATCAGCAAGGTGTTTCTGCCTGCAGCCTCTTGTTTTAAACATTGTTCTATATAAACTCTAAGATACTGCTGTGTATGAAAATCACGAGAAGCACTCGTGAAAAACCACCTCTTCTTACTACAGTTAATGCCACAGGGATTACACATTTCCTCCATTTGGATGGATATTTAATGTAAACATTAGATAAAGCTCTTGACCTGTTATCTGCATGATGTCATGTGTTGTGCATTGGAGCATTAGACTACTGCATAAATAAGAAGGTGTACATGTGTTTCTAATAAGGTGGACAATGAGTGTATTAACACGTGCAGCTGCGATTCAAAGGGAATGTAGAGAATTTTGAACAAAACACTGTGCCCAGGTGGAAGACATGTGTCAATGATTTAAAGACGGCTTCACCAGACGATCCTTACTCCTTCTAATGGATATGATTTCCACAGACGTTTGACAAATTCTCCCTAATATTACATAGCAATATTATAATATAAAACATGGCAAAACAATTGCACTGCAATATGAATCTCTAACACGCACACATACACACACATTGTCCTCTCTTACCTTTGGTGTTCTGCTGCCTCTTGGCAGCCATGTCCTCGGACTGTGCGAGGCGACGGAGCACGTCGGCCAGTGCAGCCTTCATCACGGTGAGCTCATCCTCCTGCTGCTGCACACGCAGTTCCAGAGACGACAGCCGGTCCTGCATGTCCGATACGCTCGCTGCCGAGATACTGTCATCTGAGAGACAAGAACATTCCATTAGCATGCTATGTGCCATCACAGTAAACTATGGGTTTTTGTAGTCTTCAGTATAATAACTCACATATGTTTATAACGGTCAGTCCTTCTGTCTCTCTAATCTGAGAGAACAGGTTTTCCTGACCTTAATTGATTTCAATAGTATTTGTATGTGCTGTGATTGTTGTCATTATAGGTCTCAGTCAGACAGTACAGTGAAAGTATGTAGATGAAGTGAAATGACTCACTGACCACTGTGCTCATTCCTACAGAGGGATTTGACCTCTGCATTTAACCCACAATAGTGAACACACTTGCCCAGAGTGCTGGTCAACCTTATCCATGGCCCTTAAGGAGCAATTGGGGCTTGGGTGCCTTGCTCAAGGGCACTTCAAGACACAACGTCTTCTTGGTGTGGGGATCAAACCAGGGACCATCCAGTCATAAGGCTGGTTTCTTAACCACAAGTCTACGGCTGCCTGGTAGTGGTAGTATTTGACGCATTGTGTATCAGTGTGTGTTTTAACATTGTTCTAGGTTGGATGAGCACGGAGTACAAGTCATGTACATTTTAAGATGCTGACATGAGCATCGTCATGGCTTTGTCGTTTCACTTCTCTCGCTCGTTCCTATTTCCTTGCTGTCCCAGACACAAAAAGGAAAATAAAACCCCACATTCTGGTACATATAATCCAAACCGCTGCCTGCCCATTTAGATCACTCTGTTGGGTGAGTGTGTGTGGTGTATATACATGAGTGATACAGGTGTTTATCTAGAGGGAACAGAAAGAGTGTGGAGAGAGCAAAAGAATGAGTTTATATGAGGTGAGTGTTCAGGGAGGATGTCTAGTACAGCTTCTCTGCTCAAACACACATATTAAAGGTCTCAGTTAACAGGTAAGTGCTGGTGTATGTGAGTAGAGAATCCTCCAGTGTGCTGGCCCTCCAGGACTGGAGTTTCACACACCTGCACCGGTGGCTCTACCATCTGACAGTGGTTTGCCTTTGCCACAAAAGGTCACACACACACTGTGCACTTTAATTTGTTTGGAAATGTGCTTGCATGAAATACACCGTTTTGTCGTTTGAGCTCTGGTTTTGTTAGTCTTTGTTAAGCTTGAGCTCTACAGAACCAGGCTATAGTATGTAGGCCATTGTTTATATTCATTTAATAGCTGTTAAAGGCTTGTGTGTGCAATTGCCTGGTCTGGTCATCTTGGTTTTGTGTTTTGTGGGTTTGTTTTGTAGAATTATCATACTGTCGTTAAGGGTAACTTGAGCATCTATAAACTGCTTGAAAGGAGATTTCAGCATTTGTAAATGTTTCATGTACAACAAAGTATAGGCTGAAAATATCACAATGTTATTTATAGGCCATATCATCGAGAGTTGATGTGGTTAGAGCTCGAACGCCATGCAGAAGTCCATTCTCAACTGGTGGAGCATCATGACTGCTACTGAAGAGACCCTGCGGTTAACTAGTTAGTGGGGCCCCTCACTGAGCACCAACTGTCTGTATATATGTACGTATGTATATATATATATATATACACACTCAACCACACACACACCACCTTTTGAACTGATGAAGCACAGACCGATCCACACATTCCACACACTGTGCTGCCGAGCGCAGAATGCAGACAACTAGTCTTAAGGTCACAGAGTGGTTATTGTAGCTGCCTGCGTGGGAGTTAAGGGAAGAGAAAGGGCTAAGGAATGCCCTGGCACACACACACACACACACACACACACACAATCATGTCCGGGAATGGACACGCAGGTCGACATGGCTAGTCAACACAGAGGCCACAAGATGGGATACAGAAGAGAAAAAAAAACGCTCTCTGTAGCTTCGAGCCACACAAATTAGCACACTCCTGAGCCAAGTGTAATTGATGCATAGCTCCAACTGAGCCAGCAAAGGAATCAATCAGCCTAATCTGGCAACCACAGGCAGAGTGAGGACCAAAGGAAGGGAACCGGCTTCCTAAAGCCTTCCAGACATTTCTCTGGTTCTGGGTACGATTGCCAAATCGTTCCGTGAGAGGGGGGATAATCACAGATCATTTCTTTAACTTCGACATCTTTTACCTTCTCTCTTTACTAAGAATACTTCAAACAGAAACCGTAAAGCAGAAAAAGAGAAATGGCAGATAAAACGTTCACTTGAAAACTGATAAGGAGATGTTTAAATTCTCTGAGATAAGTATGCAAGCATCAGGAACGAGAGGAAATGACTCGTGTCATCATTCAAAAAATAAAACAAGCAACAGATAAATGATTAAGAAGCTGCAACTCGAACTCGGAGATGAAGTTGTGTGTTATGATAAAAATATCATATTACAGTTATGGATTATCAGTGTGACAGAATACTAGTATAAGCAAGGCCTGACTGCCACACCAGATCAGTTCATATATATTCTCCCAACCCATTCCCTAACAAGCTTTATGGTATCAGTACATTACGCTGAGTGACATCGATCATGCATGCGTTTGCAGTAGACAAACATTTAAGAACGTCCTGCTTAAAAAAAAAAAAAGATTGATTAATGATGCAGTGCGAGATGCTTATTTTCTAGTACCAGAGTGTCCTGAAGTGGTTTATTTCATCCTCTAATATGACACAACAAGCTGTCTCTGACTTTCCTGTCCAGAAAATTCAAAATTGCAATGTACTGACACTGGAGACTCCTTCCAAAAGACCTCACCATATCAATAACTACACTTTTGTCATACAGGTCTCTGTGGAACAACTGTTATATTAATATTAACCTATCATCAAAGCTGCTCTCATAATTATTATATGGTATTGATCAGACCGTATCTAATCTTCTAAAGACATTTTACTGCATTCAGAAGTTTAACAGGGTTTTATTACTTTATTGTTTTGACATTAATAATAGTGAATTCTCAAGCTTTCAGGAAGTTTGTAAAAGTGAACTAAAAGCTGGCCACTGAGCAGTGATTCACCTTCTAGGTTCTCCACCCACAGTTTCCTCCTTTTAGACCAGGTATTTCCTTTTAGCCACTTAATTGGCAGAATTCCCGCAGCAGGGAACACTAGAGCGAGAAAGGCAAACACTCGCCATATAATGACCACTCTGAAGCAGGAGGTCATTTTCAGCTCAGAGGTAGTATATCTGATACCTGCAGTTAATATGGGGCAAAAGGAATGAGAGAGAAGACAACAACTGAGCTGTAATTATTAGTAGTGTCTTATACCACAGAATATAGTATAATGACTATAGTGTCATGTAGTGGTTTTACAATATACAACTACAATATATGAAACTATTTGCAGGAATGTGCAATTCTCATTCTGGAATTAATAAAACAGAACTGAACTGTCAGTCCAAACTATATACACCGAGCCTACTGGGCCCAATAATTATGGTCATTAATATGCATTATACATTATACAGTACACAACCATGTTATAACAGCTTTTATGTAGCTTTCAAAAGATTCCAGGCCCACAGTGTTGCAAAATAGTGTGCAGAAGGCAAGCATTTTAGCCGACACTGGACCTCTATTTGCAGTTAAAATGATGCTCAAGTGCTGCTATTATGTTTCAATTAATCATTTTCTTGGTTCTGTCAGGTTTTTGGGAGTTATATGTTGTGTAAATTGCAATGGTTTGCACTGTTTAAAATACAGAAATAAAAACAAGAACTTTCAGTCATAACTTTTCTTCAGAATCGTGAATTGTAAGCGGAGTGTATCGTGCGAGTCTGTATTTGTGTTTCCCCCAGATGACCCTGGTGTCGGGGAATATCTGCGTGTGTATCAGAAAATGCCCTGCTTGTTTCTACCCATGAGCACTTGCAGGCTAAAAGGATGGAAGAAACGAACAGCTTCTGCACTTGTCATATTTCACAATAACCTGCCACATTCCTGGGTGTTCTCGCCCTCCTCTGCCCCTACACATGCGTACCCACACCCACACACACACACACCCACACACACATTAACCCTTTCAACTCAATACTTACCCATACAATTTCATGAACACATATACACACACACACACACACACACACACACACACACACACACACACACACACCCACCAGTACGGGTGTGTTCCTTCTCTATAACAAACATAATCACACGCAACTGTGCTGCACGTTTGACATGTAAACAACCCCTGTAGTGTGTGCTTAATTTTGCCTGCAGGTCGATGGAGGAAGTCCTCATGCAGGGATGTCAGATATACAGGTCAGATAAGAGCGCTGCTGGAAGAGTGGTGCAATCAGCCTTCATAGACGTACTTCTATTTTGCGCACACACACACATGCACACACACACCACACACACACACACACACACACACACACACACACACACACACACACACACACAGCTATAGACTAGTAATGCTTTGTTAATATTTAACATTTAAAACATAACCAGGTGGCTGTATTTCTCCCTCACTGAGGAAGATCATGTTGAGCTCCAAAATGCTACGTTTTTGTGCACAGAGCAGGAGACTCCCAGTGCAGCCACTTAGTAAGAAAAATAATCCCTTTATGCTCATTCTTGTTGCTCATTAAAATGCTTGTAAAGAAGCTCATAACACAAGAAGGCACATGTCTCAACTGGTTGTGTGTGCGGTGGCGCCGCTACGTGTGTGTAGTGGTGTACATTTCCCTCTTTTGTGCCCCAAACTGCCCTCGCACCCCCCCACTCACATATACAAAGACATCATGTCTGGAGCTAAGGGATAAAGGCTTGAGGTGTGTGTGTGTGTGTGTGTGTGTGTGTGTGTGTGTGTATGGAGAAGCTGTAAACAAGAACAGGGACTGGATCATGGAATGCAATGATGGGCTGGGACGCTTGAAGACACGTTGATAGAAAAGCTACACTAAGCCAAAAGACGGCCTTTAGATTGCATCGGGCAACCTGCCAAGACATGCTGAAGACAGATAAGAAGAGAGCAAAACTGTTTACTGACTGGAGTGAAGGAGACACAGTGTAGTGTAGATTTTGTAGGAAGATCACATTTCCTGCTCTAAAGCTCGCAATCGCTTTTTGCATTTTTATTTTTTTTTTTGTGCATTTTGCTGATTTTGCATTTTGACTTTTTTTGTGTGCCAAATGTAGAGAACAGGCATGCAAAAGCACGCTGGCTAAAATAGTTATCTAAGAGTTTTACCACAAGCGTGGTGAGTTTTTTTTCGCATGTTGAAAGTCTCATCAGAAATCTCAAATCACAAGATTTGTTTTCAAATGCAGCAAGTGTATCAAAATATAGTATATAGTATGAATGCAGTGCCTAGTAAAGCAGATAAGTGGTCTGCTATCTTCTACAATCTAGCTATATAAGAGCTAACTTACACCAGTCTAATATTGGTCGATCTTTTACGGGGCATGGACTCCAACGAGCTTGCGAAAAAACTGTCTGTAGGCAATAAAAACCATATTTCCTGCAGAACGGCCCACAATTCTGTTGTATTTGCTAACGTTGAGATGTGGTGACTTGAATGAGAATGGCAAAACCCCAGACTTAGATGAGTGTTCCTATGACCATAAATGTGGCATCTTTAGACGTGTGTGGTGATGCATTGTCCTGTTGGAAGAGGTCAAACCCATCAGAATGAATGAAGGACATGAACAGGTGTAACTCAATAGAAAGGAGGCACAGCGTTCACCTGTCAGAAATGTTTGTAGACGTACCAGAGGTCCAATGAAATACCAGCTAAACAAAGCCCATATCATTATAGGTGCCAGCAACCAACCTGCACCTGTACCTGTACCAGTCCGTACCAATTTCTTCAGGCATTTCAGTGTATATACCTATAGTAGCTATGTGCAAACGTAATCACGCGTTGCCGCAAATGAACTGTTTAGTAGTGAATAATCAATCACAGTTAATACAGGAATTGCCTCAGACACTTGTCTGACATCTGTTCTACACTTCACAGGCCACAACCTGTAACATCTGTGCTAGTTACGATCTGACTGCACTCATTTTCATGTACAGTGCTGACAGAGCAAACTTTGACTGAAACACTGCATTTTGTAGGACAGTTAACGGCGAGTGAGTAAGTTATCCTGGCATGTTTGCTGAAAGGCGACAGCAAAGGATTTCAGGAATGGCCAACCCTCTACAAACAGCGCTCCTATCGTGATTATGACATCTGGCTAATGATTGCCATGCACACTGGTTTTATTGTGCTTTATGATGACTCTGTGACCTTCTAATAAGAAGTGTAACCGTAGCGTGACAATGCTCCATACAGAGCCATTTATCAGCACTGCACATAAGCAAATTGCCCTTACTTGCCCTTTAGACTGTTGGAAGATGAAACAGACAGACACAGTGACTTACATATAAAAACGCTATTAGGAAAACACAGACATCTAACTGAATAATAATTAGTGTATTACAGCAAAAACACAAGTAACTGCTTTATTCAGGTCAGGATCGGTAGGGATCTCGAGTCTATCCTGGGAACACTGCGTATGAGGCAGGAATACACCATGAATGGGAACCTATTATATAACAGGGGTCAGATGACACACTAGTGCACACTTTTGAGCTCCCATTAGACCAACATGCACATTTTTTTTAAAGGTAACCAGAGAACTAGGATGAAACCCACATGGGCACAGACTCCGATCACGGAAACTGAAGCAGTTACCAAGCCCTAATGACAAGATCGCTTACTAATGAGACTAAACGCTACATGCATATACATTAAACAGAAACATATACCGTCTGGCCCCCAAAAAAAGTCATACGTCGTAAAAAAAGTCACATAAGTCGTATTTTGTTGGACGTCTTCTCCAGCGTTCTTCAACACATCCCATAGTCTTTCAGTAGGGTTACAATCAGGTTGCCAATTCATGTGTGGATATGATTCCTTATGCTTACTGAATCACTCTTCCACTATTTAAGACAAATAATTAATCAATTATTTGATCAAATCAAATAATGAGCCACAGAACGTTACTAAGCCTCGATCTGACCAGTTAAAGCAACCCCAGATCAGGCCATTGCCTCAAGAGTCTCCAAATCCAAACGGCAACTTTATTTTTTAGACGATATGTATATGCTTGTTGAATCTATTTCATTTCAAGATCATCTTAAATGATCATCTTAAAGTGATTCGCCTTGTTTGTTGTTTATTTCAGGTCTCTTTTGTATCTATAATGATAGATTACGCTTAATTATTTGGTCGGTGTTACTGACATTTCCCAACCTCTGCTGAGTCGCACTAATCCAGCATGTTTTCATGTCAATACGTGTTCGCATTTGTTCACACCGTTTTCACAATCACCTCCACCACCTTCATCATCCATCACACAATGTCAGTAATTCTTTGTCATACTGACTTATGACCAGACTTTTATTGTAATGTATGCTAATGCAGTGGTAAACTAGAAAGGTTACCCGAATTCTCCCTCTGTCACACAGAGAAGCGAGGTCACACAGGAAGTGATGTGGCCTGTCGCTCTCCTTGCACTTATTATAGAGAACTAGTACAAAGTTAAAGTGAACAGTTACCGTGAAGCAGTTCCAAAAACACTCGCGCTGCATCAGAGCAAGTTCTTACAAAAACCAAAGGCCTGAAATACATTAGGTGTACAGCAAGGCATAACACAACACTTAAATATAGCCCATCGTTTCATCACTTGGATTCCATTACACGTTATTAATAGCGTCTCTGCCACTTGTGCTTTCTAGTTCTTCCTGGCTATGTGAGAAATGATGACCAGGCACCAGGCACTACAAACAGCACCTTTTTTTTTTCTTTTGTTTTAATCTTAGACACACGAACAGGACCTCATATATAGAGATGCATTGATGCATGCAGCACTTTATCTTAGCCTCAAGTCAGTTGAGGACATGGCCGAGACGACAAACAGCTTCTATATAGAGATCAATTGATGCATGCAGTACTTTTATCTCAGCATCAGGTACAGAAAAGGACAGAGCCAACATCGACTCAGGCTTTATCAGACTCTCTGTGCATTATACAATACTACAGAGAGGCAGACACAGGACTTCAAAACGTTTGCTAAGGACATCTTGAACACCGCAGAGACATGGGGACCAATGACATGTGAATGGGCTATTAATTATTTTATTCATAGTTAACCAGAGGAACATATATAGCATTATTTTTCTTAACTAAACTAACTCCATACGGACCTCCACAGAACAAGTGAACGTAAAGTGATTGGCCTCCTGTGCTTGTACACACAGAGCTCTGCATTAACCAATATGTGCAATAAAACACACACACACACACACACACACACACACACACTAGTGAACGCACACACACACACACACACACACACACACACACACACACACACACACACACACACACACACACAATGTGGGCAGTGGGCAGAAGTAGGAGGGTTAGTTGCCTCGCTCAAGGGCACTTCAGTCATGTCTTGTCAGCATGGGGGATTAAACCGACACCCTTCTGTTCCCTAACCTTGAACCACGACCACCTACAAAACGTTCCTTTAAGGTTTAAATGCTAAATAATTCATAAACATACCAGATCAGTAGCATTAAGTCTGTGATGCGAGCTCATTTTTCCATTCGAACCAAGAAGGTGGCCTGGCTGTCAGTAGGAATTGTTCTTACTGGACAGAGTAATCAGCTTGAACGGATGCTTGACAACATTTGACAAACAGAACTCACAATACGAGACATGGAGCAAACTACAGTACAGTACAATAGCCAGACTTATTAATGTCAAAACACCACACAGCTCATAGCCAAAACATTAACCAAAGACTTAGTCAAGGCTGCTAATACGATATGGCTGAGTACCAGAAACAGAGTAAATAAGTTACACAAGGAGACCAAGACTCCACATGAAATCACCCTCTCCCAGGGATATAAGTACATATTCATTTTTCACAGTCTGTGTGTAAGGCATATAATTATCTCGTCAGAATTCTCATTTTAATTACGCTAACTGATGCTGTTTAGCCTGGTTAATTGGTCCTCCTGGGCAGCACACTGGAGCTCTGACTAGCTCACAAATTTATCAGGCGTCTACATCTTTTCTTTTTTTTTTTTTTGCACGGAGATGACACAGAAACACATTTCCATACTTTCATCTTGCTCTGAAGGCAATGCAATGCAATTAAGATATTTGGGATAATACAGTCTGTGCTTGTACACACCGATGCAAGTCCATACTTTTCACACGAGAGACGCTACAGACCTGTACGTTGGAGAGCGCACATTTGCATGCAGTTCGAGGACTCGGGGGACTCCGGGGAGATCCTGCAAAGCGAGCTGAAAGAGCTGCAGTTTGGTGAGAAGCCAGGGCTTTCCTTTTCATGCGTAATGTAGTGATTTAGAAATCACACAGAGATTCAAAATGGCAAGTCCTCTAAACCAACGCTTTAGTCTAAGGTTGACTTGGTGGACAGTGTCTCCGTAACCTGCACTTGGCTCTGTTCTGAAGACAGTAATGAGTTTTATTTATTTATTTTTTTTAAATCAACTTCTCCTGTCGCTTTATTAAATTTAGATGAAGCAGACGTAATCAGGAACTGCTCCTGTAAATCAGTTTTAATTCAAGGAACGAGGGATTACAGTATAGGATGTGGTTTGTTGGAGCTAAAAGAGGAAGAAGCTGCTTTATGAATGACATTCCACTGGCTCGAGGACAGAAAGCAGTACGGGATTAAGACTATAGAGAAGGATGAACAGGCTGGTCTGAAATTATATGTTAGTGATTCATGGTTATAGCCCTGGGCTACATGTAGAAATACTCCCACCCTCCCACACATACACATAGAAACACTACAGAGGACTTGGGGTGCATTTTTAATGAGAGGTCAGACTGGGACTAGGGGAACGGCAACTGTGGAGAGGAGGAATGCAGTGATCTCTCTCTCTCTCTCTCTCTCTCTCTCTCTCTCTCTCTCGCTCTCTGATGTGCAAAAATGCCGGCCTTTATTCTTAACTTGATGAGAGCAAAGACGAAGCTTGTGCATTGACTGCCACAGCGAAGAGAAAGCAACGTTTCAAACTGCAGCACTAAGGAAGCTCCATGGAGTGAGCATGAACACACACATTCTTGTGTGTAGCTTCTCCTCCGGTATGTGTGCGTGTAAATACCAGTGTGTCAGCGTGGCGAATGTCACAGCGTGGCTCTCGGCTGCTAGACTGCAGCTCGCGTGCAGCTTTCGAACTGTTTAGTTCATGTAGAGACAGGTTTGCTTAAAGACATTAGACTGAACGGCTGAGCCAAGACACACATACACACGGAGGGGGGGAGGGGTAAGAAAAACAGAGACAAAGTGAGAGAAGCCCTGTTCACGCTTGCTATTAAGATCCGTCTCAGGTGACTCGATCACAAGTGGACGGCCGAGACAGATAACCGATCACAGCTGGTAGTTTCATTTGTCTTGTATGTCTTCACTGACCACTTGTGTGTCTCTTTAGTAAACATATCAATCCCTTACACACATGGTTTGAAATAACCTCACCATGCTGCACTGGTACAGATTGGTGATAGCTCCACAAAGGTATGACGTTTGTTTAACTGGAATTCAACGGGACCCCTGGTACATCTAAAGTCGTCACACGTGAACGCTGTGTGTGTCTTTTCTGAGTTATACCCGTTCATGTCCTGCATTCATTCTGATGGGTTTGGCCTCTTCCAGCAGGACAATACACTGCCGCACATATTTAGAGACGCCAAATTATGGTTAGAGGAACTGAGTTTAAGGTTTCGCCATTCCTACCGAAATCATCGAACACATCTGGGATGCCATGCAATGCACTGTAGAACACAGAAATCCTACACCTTGTAATACAACATGATTGTGGACCACTCTGCAGGAAGTGTGGTGTTCATTACCTACAGAATATTTCTGCAAGCTCCTAGAGTCTACAACCTGTGAGGGACCTACCAATATTAGACTAGTGTACCGGTTTTTCTGGCACTTCAGTGTATAATGGTTTGGTTAATAGTGACATTTGAGGACTGGATATACACTGCCAAACTCAAAATATGCCCTATCCAAAGCCAAAACTATTTAAAAACCCAAACTTCAAAGCAATCATTTGCAAAAACATACAATTTTGTTAAATAGGTCTTTCATGATTGTGCCAGTAGTGTCCCGTTAGTCTTATTAGAAATAGTCATTTATTATTAGATTCAAATAGTACAGTAAGAAGCAGAGCTCAGATTGAGAGCAATAACATTAAAGCTTGTATAAGAGGAGACTTGGCATGGCCAGTGTGCACGTTTTAACATACAGATATACATAAAACGTATAAAGACACGTATGAGCGGCATGACTGCGTGGTTGAAAAGCAGCTCATATTCAGAGTGAAAGTGCTGAAGCTGGAAACACTGCAGACGAGGTGTTCTTTTGATGCTTTCTGGACTTTTTGCACACTAGACCTCCTACACAAAAGGTCCGAACGAGCCTGTTATACTGTAGTGCACGATTTATGCATGCTGTTCCACACTACAGCAACATAGTCCACACCAGCTTTACTGTATTTCATGTCTACTTTGGGATCCTATATGGCAGCTCCACCCTACCACATCCTATAATGTACAGCCGCCTTACCATAACACTTGCCAACGTCACTGTGTAGACCACAGCACTCTGTGTTAAAGAATTAAGAAAAGAGGTTGACTTCACTATAATGCGAGCCAGCTTTACAAATTCTACTCCAGCAGCTTACTGTGCCGAATCCCAAGTCAGATTAACTGTACTAAACACACACTTTCTCCATATACCAGACCAGCTTAACTGTACTCTACTAAACATCCATGTGATTTCATACCCCTGAACAGAATAAAGCAATTATTGATCACACAGCATCTTTACGATACCTAACACTGTCCCAAACACTGGGGAATAGAGGTGATCACATGCTTCCTCCAAGGCACGTGAAGCCAGCTGACCACATCTTTTCGAACTGCTGCTTATGCAATGTCAGGGGCTGCCCACTTCTGTATGTATGAACTTAGACATGCATGACTGGTTAGAGTCACAGTGATTGATATCCCACAGACATGTTGGTTTCTGGACTCCACTTGGGATCCACATAATACATTTAATACATCAAATCCTTTGGGACAGCCACACTTTAGCAATTAAAAGGCAGTTATTTAAATGAATTAAATTGGTGCCAGTTAAACAGTGTTTTGTGATATACGTGGACTATAACTAAAGATGTCATTTTCCTCTATTCGCACTCTTAATCTATGCATATAATTAGTGATATATAAAGAAAACTACTGCAAAACACATAAAAGATCTCTAGTGCATAGAAAGACACAACAAAGCACACTCACACTCACAGATACACATGCGAGAAATATTTTACATATCCACATGCCAAAAATCTGGGATTCAAAAAAAATGGGATTTTTGTCCTTAGGCCCATGACACACAATCTTAAGCAAGCAGTTATCAAACCCAGGCAGGAAATACAGCACCGGGGTGTCCATGCGTGCATGTCTTGTCCAAACGAATAAAGTGCATTGTGTTTGTCAGAGAGCCTGCAGAGGGCGACGGTGAGAAAGAGAGTGTGAGAGGCTGACAGATGAAAGAAAAAGCACGATGAAAGATCAAGTTTGCTTGCTGTGCTTAGGCCGTTTTAAGCTTGATAACAATACGGGACGTGTACCTTTGTAGATAACAGAAGAAATACTGGAGATTATTATCTGTATTTACCAGCATAGATTATATAGCGGCTTGCTCTTCGTGAGTGTACGCATTTACATTTCTGGCATCTGGTGGACGTTTGTCTTTTTTATACAACCGACAAGTTGAGGGTTAAGGGCCTTGTTTAAGGGCCCTGAAGTGGCAGCTTGGCAGGGTTGGGATTTGAACTTATGACTTTCTGATCATAAGTCTCAATGGCCCTACAATCTTGCTTTCATCTCACGTTTGCAAACTTTGCAAACAGGACTACTGGTGCAAATATAAATAATAATATATAATATAAATAGTACTAGCATAAGTATTATTTAAATTCTATTCTATGGCACCAAATAAACGTTACAAGATTTATTCGACCTCCATATGATTTGTTTTGTCTGTAATCGATGAAGAAGGTGCAGGAGAGGCGAAGGAACTGGGAAAGGAGGAGAGACGTGCCTGAGATAGTTATTGAGGCAAGACTAAAGAAGAGAAAGGAAAAGAAATGCTGGGGAAAGCACAGACCTGTACAAAACAATGTGCTGGATTGTGTGCACCAAACTGTCCAGCCTGCAACCTGGAGGTGTAACTGTAACATTCAAATGAATGGCAAATGTTACCAGGACACACATATACTGCTGCCAAAACTCACAAGATACATCAACACACACACACACACACACACACCAGATGTTGCTGTACTGGTTACTCATTGACCAGCAGTTCCTATAACCGCCATGTTATTATGACAAAGAGAGGAAGTAACACCCGTCCTCACTGGCCCATGAACTCACCGTCACACAGTGTGTGTGTGTGTGTGTGTGTGTGTGTGTGTGTGTGTGTGTGTGTTTCATATCCTCCGTATTGAGAGTCAGTCAGACAGCTCATACTCTGTATGCTCTTGCTCACACACAATTTACATACACACAGATCATCCCCCAGGCTGGGGTAGGGGACGGTAATGTTGCAAAATTTCACCTGAAGCCATTTTAATGATGCATGACATACAAACATACATACATACATACACACATACACAAATTCAGTGAACCAGCATATAATGACACACATTCTGTCTGTCCATCTGTCTGTCTGTCTGTCCATAACAATATTTAGGATTCTAAACTTTGGAAACAGGAAGTTAATTGTAAATGCTTAACAAAGGTATCGTTTATCATGTACATAGAAAAAAATACAACACGTTGGTTTGGATTATAAAACTACTTAACAATGTCTCATAAATAAAAACTACACTGTGATGTTATTTATCATTTGATCACGATATTGATCTTATATCCTCCAGTCACCAGGCTGCAGTGACTCGTCCAGTCTGCTATGAATGAGATGCCACTGAACACTTTGAATAGAGGAATAGAAGTGGCTTCCCTCTGAAGCCACAACACACACACACACACACACACACACACACACACACACACACACACACACACCTCATCTGCCAGCACACAAAATTTGCAACAAGAAGAGATACTCATGTTAAACCACACACACACACACACACACACACACACACACACAGTTGAAATGGCAAAAATAAAGCATGTACCACTCTTGAGCACACTCTCACACACTCTCACACACTCTCACACACTCTCACACACTCTCACACACTCTCACACACACACACCTCCCCCGATCCGGTTCTCTTACCCGTGCAGTGGTTGTTCAGAGTGACTGTAGAATTGCAGGCGGGAGCCACATTTGCTGAAGCGTTCTCCATTCTCCTTACACAAATGCTGAATACTTATGTGTGTATATATTTATATGCGTGTGTGTGATTGCAATCTCCTCGTGGCTGCACGTCCTCGGTGTCGGGTTCCCTCTCTCTTTCTAGCTTGTGCAAGTCCTGTTTCCTCTTTGCAAAGCTCTCTATTCCTTTTCTACAGACAGTGTAGAAATCCCGCCTGCTCAAACTCTCTCTGTCTCTCTCTGCCCTTCTGTCTGTCTGCCCCTATAACTGTCTGTCTGTCTGTCTCACACACAGCCCTGCACACGTCTGCCCGCGCGCACACAGCCTACAGAGTGAGTGAGCGAATACGAGAGTGCGGCGAGAAGAGGAGGAGATAAAGGATAAAAAAAGAAAATCTTGGTTGGTTCAGGGAGTGGCCAAAACTCTACTCACACAACGTTAACCTCTGCCATTCCGCCACGCACTCACACACACGTGTGGGATTTTACTCTGCTCTGAGGGGCGAGTGAGAGAGGGACACAGAAAAAAAAGGGGTAACCACATGGAGATGTCAAAGATTTGCCACAAAAACACAAACGCACCCACGCACACACACACACACACAACCGTAAATCAAATGCATGCACGTGTCAGTAAAACTGATTCTGCAGATCATAT
Source organism: Duopalatinus emarginatus (assembly GCA_028565595.1). Lineage (NCBI taxonomy): Eukaryota > Metazoa > Chordata > Actinopteri > Siluriformes > Pimelodidae > Duopalatinus > Duopalatinus emarginatus. The sequence continues at coordinate 9,292,653 of JAOVVF010000039.1, read as the reverse complement.
AAATCTAATCAATAATCCCTCATCAACTTTATTCACTCGATAAAGTTGCACATTGCAGTGCTTCTGTCTGCATTACTAATACATTAACATGTCATCTGTACACGCACATTTGTAGAGCAGTAGTCAGCTCTCTAAGCTGACAGCAGGTGAATACTGAAGCTGAAATGTCTCTAGACTCTGTAGACCTGGGCACTGTATGGCCACATCCAGTCCCTTTAACTGTCCCCGACTGGCCCATGTGAGGTCAATAGCACATTAATAATCAGATGTAAATAAATATACATCATGAATTTTGACAGCACTGCTACTTTTTGCCAATTCTCAAACGTATGTGATTGGCGAATGGCTGATTGGTGGATATTCCTCTAACTTGGCCAATCCTAACAGTTGATCAGTGGCATGAAAAAATGCGCCATTAGGTAAGGACCGCTGCAGCCCTGTGCGAACCCAATAACTGCATTTTTATTTAACATGTCATTTAGGAAGTGAAGCCCTGGGCAAGCCCCCTCAGTCACAACACCTTGACTGATGAAGAGTGGGCATGGACAACTGAGACTCAGCTAGCTAAGCTATGAGAAACAAGGACGATCCGATTTCTTCAGGTTGCTGTTGTTCCTCCACGGTGTTTGTTCCAGGACCGACACCGAATCTGTCCAGTCAAATTTATGATGGAATTTCAAGTGCAGCCATAAAAAAGAATCACGAAGATACGTTCGGTGCATCGCGTTCCTCGCAGAAGTTAGCCTACGTACTATTTTAGTTCATGAAGACATAAGGCTGCACAATAGAAAAAAATACGTGCTTCCTGCCATGACATGATATCCTCACCGATGACGTGATGAAAAAAAAATCATCTCATCATCGGTGCTTCTCGAGTCTCATGTTGTCGCACTTGAAATGATGTTAAGGAGAGCTTAAAGCTGATTGAATAAATAGCATTGATTATCCAGGATCATCATCATCATGGAAGTTGCTCCAGGAACAACAGCAACCTAAAGGAAATCAGATCGTGAAAAAAAACAACACGGTCTTTTCACATCCAGGGATGATGAGGAGGTCAAAAGCAACTTCCTGATGTTTCATAAAATCACTAAGAACCAGTACGCAGCTCTCTGATAGGAGGTCTACCAAAGAGAGTTTTGGTTTTGTGGACTCTGCTGTGCCAATATTCCTGAGAAGCACATACTACTCTTATCACTAAAAGCTTATTAAAACTAATATTTACTGTATCAACTAATTTTATCAAGAGATCAGATAAATAGAGTTGAACTGAAAAGAATAAAGTTGAACCCATTGGTCTGGCCCTCTGAAACAGTTCTGGTTCTCATGTAAGACCCCACCCACACTCCAGACGTTGGCTTCAGTATGACCCCGCCCGCACCCTATAAATCAATAGCACCCATGCATGTCAAACTATCATCTGAAGTTACAGAACCATTACAGTATATCACTCAATGCTTGTGGACGGTAGCATTAATAGGATTTCTGAGTCACTGCAGTTATTGTGGTTATTACTCCAAGCACTGTGACAAAAGAAGGGGGATAAGGAGGGAATTTTATGCAGCTTTAATGATATTTAACATGACTGGATGCTCCATGAGCCTACATTAATATATTATTTAGTAGTTGGTGCCTTCAGGCACTGAGGAGCCCAGTTGTTTGCTTCTTTCAAACACAGGATAAAAACACAATGTGCAAGATGTAGACGTGTGAAAAGCAGTTTTAGGTTCCGCTCTACAGTACCACCGTCTTAGTCTAAATACCACAAAGTAACTGATTCATTTAGGTGAGATGGTTCCTCAGCCATGCAGGCTCAGTTTTCAGTGCAGTCCGTTTGTTTGACTGACTTTAATTAGGATTGTGGAACAACAACATAGCCATTTGTCATGAAACATGGTGTGGTGAAAGAGTGTAGTATGGGCCTAGGAAATTTTTGATGTGGATCCGCTTATGATTTTCTATTGTGGTTAACACTGCGAGATGAGCTGCGTTTGTCAGCATGCTTAAACCCTAACGTTTGTATACATTGTGAACTGTGCAATTCGATCACATCGGGCGAGCCTTCTGATACCTGTGAGTACAACTCTGTATTGGTGTTAGACACAAACACATTCAGTCGACTTTCCTATTGCAATCGTGCCATTTCACAGTTGTGGTTGATAGGCTTCTTTTCTTATTTTTATATATTTGCATTAAAGCTAGGCAATTAATAGGAATATAGCTGAAACCATCATTCAGACTTTCTAATCGACATGATCTTGCCCATGTCTGTTATTTCAGTGTGTAAATTTCTCTTAATCATTTCCCCGCAGTGCATGTTCACGTACTGTCCCTTTAAGAAAAGACTACCGCGTGTCTAGTCACGTGACTCGGCACCATCCAGTCGTCAGTGAGCGAGCATCATTGAGGTGAACTTAAACACCGAACTGAGTGCGAAGCTTGTACCAAAAATGTGGTGTCTGTTGTTTGGGCACATTTCAGTTTTAGTGAAGAACAAAAAGATTGGGAGAAATGCCAGTGATTTATTTTATTTTTTTTACATTTCAGAGAACTTTTATTTATTTAGTTTATAAAACTAAAATGTGACCTTTTACATTAGGCGTTTTTATTTCAAGTGATGTGTGCCTTGATTACAGTTGTTCAAAATATTTAATAAATAACCATCAATTGTTCATGGGTGTTTCCTTCAATAATATGTAAATCATAAAGATATGCACGATATGTTTCATTAGGAAAAATATCTCAGCTTTAATACTTTAGCACAATCTGTGTTAGTAAACTAGGAACAAAAAAAAAAAATCGTTCATTAACCCTAACCCGAGGAAATTAATCGTGATACTGATTTGAGGCCATATCGGCCAGCCCTAATTTGTATTAGATCCAGTCATGATCCGCGTTCGATTCCCGGCCTGGGCCACTCTGTGTAGTATATATATATACACACACACACACACACACACACACACACCAGTGAACACTGGGGGAGGGAGGGGGGAGGGGGCAGTAAACGCACTTGCCGAGAGTGGGTGCATGGGGAGCAGTTGGGGAAGTTAGGCTCCGTGCTCAAGGGCACCTGAGGCGTGTCTCACCCTGTGCGGGGATCGAACCCGCGACCTTACAGTTACAGACCAGTTCCCTAACCACTAGGTCAACCACCAAGTCTTGTCCATTGTGTTAATAACTTGTACGCCAGAACTCCCTTTAAAATCTGAGCACCACTGAATGGACCACCGGGTGATGTCACATTGTTTTGGATACTGAAATACTGAAAGACAGATTAATTCGCTTTAAAATTGACGACCGAGGTTAAAAACGTTAACTTGCTACGGAACTTCCTGACTCTGTGTGTGACGTCACTGGTGGACGACAGTGAACAACTCCATTCTGACTGACTTGGACTGGGAATCTCCCAGCGCTGGATCTTAAGGTTCTGATGATATTCCTGAATGTGATGATGAGGATGAATCTGCAGTGACAGTGTGTGTGTATGTGTGGGTTGGACTGTATATCATGATACACACTCCAGACTGCAAAGAAGTGATTGTGATTGACATCTGACCATGCTGCTACCTTAAACTATGACTGGATCAGTTCCAAAATCGAATCAGTTCACCTGCTGGTTACGCTCATGACTCTGTATAAACCAGACAAACATTTCACTTTTACGTCTTGTCCACTCACACTAATCGACAAACTGTGTGGTTACAATCACACAACCCAACATTCAACTTCCTTCTACACTGATCTAGAAACCCACCTCCCAATACGGCTCTGATCCTCCAAAGCATGGACTCCACAAGACCTACGTTAACAACAGACCCTTGTCTGGGATCGGACCAGACTTCACCCCCACACACATCAGTAACCCTCGGGCTCTCATGACCCTGTCACTGGTCCGGTTGTCCCTCCTTGGA
>JAOVVF010000039.1:9273821-9288639 GCA_028565595.1 Duopalatinus emarginatus | reverse complement strand
TATATTAATAAAATGGCATTTCATGGGACCTCTGGTACATCTACAAACGTTTCTGACAGATGAACATGTGTGCCTGCCATGCAAACATTCTAATGCATTACAAACTTGTGGAGTCCATGCCCTGTGCAATACCAAGTATTAGACCGGCGTCCTGCTTTTTCAGGCACTTCAGTGTATATAGTTATTATATTAAAATGTGCAGCTGCACATTTTAATATCCTAAAAAGTTGATCTCATGCTCAGGCATTTTTCAGGTTTGTCATCTCTCAGTGCCCCTCTAGTGTAATTTGTTTAGTTTGTCCCTCACTGATGCACACAACAGTTCAGAATAAAAGACAACTAGTCATGTCCAGATGCCCAACACACCACATGTGCATCTTCCTGCTCAGGCTAAATAACAGACCTGTAATCACCTGCACCTGGATCAAAACACATCCCTTACACATCCTGTGACCCTGAGGCTGTGGCCACACTGTGTGTGTGTGTGTGTGTGTGTGTGTGTGTGTGTGTTGAACCTTGAGAATGTGGCACAAATGTTTATAGTGTGTGTTTACATCTGACTAGTGAGTCAACAATGGCTTTTAAAACAGAACGAGACACTTAATTACCCTGGGCTTATGAAGCTTTCAGCGAAAAGAAAAGAAAATTCAAAGAAAAAAGTGGTGGGGTGATAAAGGCCGTGAATGACATAGGCCAACTCAATTAAAGTTAATGTGCAATTAAAGCACTACACAACACGAGGAGAGGCTCAGACACATGGAGAGATTCATAAGCTCACCCATGTGGCCATGTTTACTTCCCAGGAATTAATTTATACTGAAACAACTGACTTTTGATTGTATGATTTCACTGGTAGAGATCGTGTGTGAGATTGTGTGCACTACATTGTCCTATTGTGCCACTATCTATTGCAAACTGGCGTTAGTGTTTTGCTGTGGCTTTATAGGGATGAAGGAGGAGGCGTGACCAGAAATATGTCATGTGTGCCGTGTACATGTTACATCACTACAACAGACAAGAATACCAGAAATTGGTTACAGGTTGGAAGAAGCTGCTGCGTGTTAAGAATGGATGCAAAACTCTAAAACTAAATAACAGTCTGGGCTAAATGAAATACATAAAACTGAAATAACAAACGGATGTAGCCCTGATAAACACTCATGTTTTGCATGTGAAGACAACTGAAGAGAAATCGCTCTTCTCTGTATATATAATCTATTAATGTTGGAACAGATGCACCAGGTTAAATGTATTACCAAACAATATGATCGTCCAGTCTGATCGTCCTCAACATAGTTAAACTCTCTTAGCAATTCCTGATACGATCAGCAATCACATGTATACCGCCGTAGCCCTTTTTCGTTTTTTTGTTTGGTGTTTTGTTTGTTTGTTGTTTTAAGTGCATTGAAAGAGCTAAATCACAAGGATGCCTTTCGTTGGACAGATATGACTTTGATTACAGCGGGCATATAGCATGGCAATGTTTTGACAACCTTATGCACCATCACAGCATTTATTTCCATCCAGAGTTGCATCAATTTTTGGCTAAGATTTTGTTGGTGACAGAAGAATCAGGCCCACTCCATCAACGTTTTCAATGAGGTTAAGGTCAGGACTCTGTAGTGAACGTGTCATGTGGGAAAATTTATTGCCACATAACATTGCTGAGCCCAAACCTGAGCAATTAAAGCAACAACAGATCATAACACTGCATCCAAAGACTCCAAATCCAAACGATGACTTTATATCATATGTCCTGACTGCTATACGCCATGAGGTATATATGTGGCCTGCCCACTATATACTATAATGAATATATTACACAAATAAATCCATGGAAAAAATCGGTCCGTATCAGTCTTCAGGATTTCTGACTGTTGTCCAGCTGAATTTTTAACACAAAAAAGTCAGAGACCTGCACAGATCGGACAATGGATATTAAAACGGATATAATCATTATATGTGTACCAAAGTACACAGCAACGCCACTGGCGCACCCCATTGGTTGTGTCTGCCAGTGCATATATAAACAGATAGACATCTCTTGGAGGTCTATAGTGGTATAGGGTTTGTTCAGCAGGCATTCAACGGGACTGTCACTGAGTCTAACCACTGCATGCTAGCCACTGCATACCACGACCATCCAGAGGTGGGTAAAAACGCACTACATTAAATCCATTACATTTACTTGAGTAACTTTTTGGATAAATTGTACTTATAAGAGTGTCTCACCAGTCAGTCAAAATCAATGAAAATGCATCCATTTCACCAATCAGAGCCAAACCATTACATGACCGTACATAAAATCGTAATCCACTGTGATTCACTTTATCTTCTTGCAGTCTCATCTGACCCACCATGGACATGGACAGTCTACAATACACCACAATGGACAGATGTAGAAACCATGAATTAGATCACAGACTTTAATTCTCTGGCTCCTCTAAAGGTTTCTTCCTTTTGTCATCTCAGGGAGTTTTTCCTTGCCACTGTCACCACCGGCTTGCTCATCAGAGATAAAATTTCTAAAAAAATCTATAAATGTATACTTGACCCTTTTCATTATTTCTGTAAAGCTGCTTTGGGACAATGTCCATTGTTAAAAGTGCTATATAAATATTAATTGAATTGAATTGAATTCAAAGTAGCGTGAAGCACTGGGACCAAACAGTTAAAAAAAGGCAGGAATCAGAAATTTCCCCAACCTTACACAAAATGCAACATCTAAGTGTATTGTAGAAAGCGTCATTAGAAGTAAAGACACAGTGAGATAAATCATCAGCACTGCATATGGGGGAAACCACTGTATACACCAATGTGAAATACAGAGGTGAGTCATACTGGGGTGTGGAGTTAGCACTAATTATGCTCTTTGTGTTAAGTAATTTTGAAAAATGTCCCTATATGTCAGGAACTCAATAATGCATTATTTATTTTATTGATTATTTCCTGCATAACTTTACAAAGATATACCTAATAATTCACCTAATAATTCAGGAGGACACTGTTGATTCAAGCTTCATTCAAGCTTTCTTGGGTTACATAAAAAAAAAAACGCTCCGAATGATCTGGATCGGTTATAGACGACTACATTCCAGTATGATTTCACCATGTCACACTCGCGCACTTCTACTGCAGCAATGTACTGAAAGTAGGTCAGAAGCTATGCATGGAGACCCTTACAGTCCCACTGACACAGATACAGTGTGTTATAGTGCACACCCACTATTCTCACTCACCCCATTTTCACTCTGTGAGTTAAGCGATCCTGTGTAAATGTCTTTAATGTGCCATAAATCAAGCACCATTTTTTTCCACTGCAATTATTTTAGTCCTGTTACATGATTATACATAATCATACCACAGTGCAATCGAAAGCACAAGAGGTGCATTATATGTGTATAACCACATAGCTCTCTGTAATCACGGCTGTGGCGTAAATGATAGGATTTATATAAATGAACTCCTTCTAATACGTTCTATGACTTTATAGTAACAGCGTAGTATAGCAGACATGCCACATAATCAATAACTAACAATAAACTGAAAAACATTAGAACAGCCTTTGTAACAGTCAAAGTTAATTTAGTGCAAGAAAAGTCTACGCTCTCTGGTTTCTGACTAAAATGACAGGTTGTATTTTTTTTTAAGAAAGAGAGAAAATATAATGGATACAACATGAACCAACTTGTCTCTCAGACTAACTATAAACTGTTAAAATGCATGTCCATCATTAATAAAAAATGAATTAAACCTTGTAATTGTTGGTGCATGGTTATGGTGTAAATGGTGGAACACATTCCAGACTGGGCTGCTTTGTCTTTCATCTTATTCCTTAAATAATTAATTAATTATTATTATTAATTAAGAATTAATTCACTAGATTAACAGTGACGTGCTGCTCGCAGTGTCACTTCTGGTCTGAAATGGGTTTAAACTGCAAACACACCATAGCCAATTAGCTGTGATATACAACATTATTGTATAGGTAATCCTCATATCTAACCATCTGCATTAGAAAAAACCTTTTCGATCCCTGATAGTGCTCCTCTCTGCATTACATTCTTATCAGACACTGCTTTTCTTTCTCATATTCACTCACAGACTATGTGGATTCAAGGCACAACAAATACATGTTTTGTAATTTTAATAGTCAAACCCTGGCACCTCAAATATTTGAGCAGAATAACCATGCACATCCTTGTTTATTCAGTCGGTCACATTCTGTTACAATTGCTTGACAGGTTTGTACATGAAATAACAATCAGGTACCGATGCCACCGAATAGTGCAGTGCAACGTGCAGGCAAATCAACAGTTCAATCAACTCTACACTTACTACATATTACTCACATTAATGTTATATGTAAATCCTGAGCTTATTCTGAGACTCTTTTCACCATTCATATTGGCTGCATGAGAATAAAAATGAACTAAACATTTCCCATCTCCACATCTATATCATTTGTATGAGTAACAGTTTTCAATAATTTGACACTTTTCCCCATCCGTATCACTTTTAGAAGATAAATGTTTATTTTGCCCCTTTTGGCTGTCCATATTGGCAAGATGAAGAAGCAGGAAGCACACCAAGAAACCTGTTCAAACACACACTTGGGGCATGAAAGACACAACAGATAGACTTCAGCCACCACCATCAGTGAATATTATATTTGCCAATACGCTGATGGCCGAGGCGAATATCGGCTGATAGTGATGCACAGCACAGCTGAGAAACTGGTGCATCCCTAATTTCCTATTTCCTGCACTATATAGGGTAGCTCAAACCATATTTAGTGCACTGAATGTTATTAAGACTGTGTTGGAAATGAATGACTAATTACTTATATTACTATATAAATTAAATGTGAGTAATAAAAGAAAAAAAAATCAAATTAAACAAAGGTCTCCTGAAAAAAGGACCAGTATAATCAACTGTAATATGATTAATATAATAAGTGCATTCATTTATTGTACTGCAATAACGTTCAGTGAGTTTCAGTACAGACTCTGAAAGCCACATTTCCTTAAATGTAGACATCAGCAGTGTACAATGTGTAAGATACGGCTGTTTCCTGTTGATTTAAAAAGATAATATCCTAGACTGAAATATTTTATTTCTAAATTGTGTGATCTGTTATCATGGAGCTCAACACTGAGTAAATTAGTAATATTATCATTTTCACCATTATACTGCAGCTCTTTTCATTAGAGATGTCAGCAGTGAGTGTCTGTGTGTCTCAGAGACATTTTGTTCACATGGAGTCCATGCAACAAAAGGACACATTTACGAGTCTGCTTTATAAAGCATGACGCAGTGTACCTTTAACCGTTGTGTCATTATGTAGTACACTCGGAGAGCTTCTTGTTCGTTAAAGAAAGCCACATGTCTGTTAGCAGTGTACAGGTCAGGTGAGTGGGTGTCATGAGCGAGTGACGATGGTGTGTCCTCAGGGTCCTCCGAGCTCAGAACTCCTACCGATATTCAGAGCCGTGTTAACATGTAAAACCCACGTATTTAATATGACAGCCAGAGCTTACACACCGTCCACTCTCATCTGTCTGAGTGATTACAACACAGGCCCTAAAAATGCTCTTTTAACAAAAAAAAAAAATCTCTCCACTATGAGGCCCGGGCCACACCCTGCATCTCAGCATGCCTCTAGTACACACTGCACCATCCGCATAGCCGGTTGGCCACAGAGTGGAAGGCACAGTCATCTCGAGAGAAGAAACCGAGACTCATCAGTGGCAGAGCATGACGCACTTGAATAGAGATGACGGAAAGACCCGCAGTATAGACCGAGACGGAGAGAGCAGCAGCAGCACAGAAAGGATGCAGCCTTCAAAGTAGTATCCGCCACGTTCCCCGAAAAACACACTCACCGCAACTGCACGCAACGGATGATATCAAAGCCACGGTGCGGTTCTTCGTAGCAAGACTGCACTTGAAATGAATAACGAGTCTAGATCGGCACAGGCACGTGGTTTTGAAAAGACTAAATCGCACCTCCATTATGGCCCACTGCAGATACATTACGAGTAAAAAAGAAGAGATGTTGAGCTGATAGGATTTTGCGGTAACACACACACACACCGCAGAGTGCATTACTTGAAAGTACTATATTATCACAGGGAGTGTTAACTTCATATGTTCAAAAACGCACACAATTTAAAGGAAAGCAGCAATTTAAAGCAATTCAAAGCAGCATTTTAAAGAAATATCCCAGGATTTATCCTTGTAATCATGAGACTGTTCAAAGACCTGGAGACAGGTGACAATGTCAAAACCCCAAACTGGCCAAACCCATCAGAATGAATGCAGTGAATGGGTGGAACTCATCAGAAAGGACATACACATTGTGTTCATCTGTCAGAGATGTTTGTAGATGTACTAGGGATGAAATGTCAGCTAAACAATCCCTATACCATAATGGAGCCACCACCAATCAGGCCCTACACACACGCACGCACGCGCGCACGCACACACACACACGCACACAGTGTGTACCAGTTTTTCAGGTACCTGAGTGTAAATGATGGTGAAAACCGGTGAGATCCTAAAATCCTGGCTGTACTTATGATGCATATCTATGCATACTCATGGATCCTGCTGATGTTATTGATGCTTAATGTGTAGAAATGGGTATAATCCATTTCAGTGGCTTAAGTGCATTCATTATCTTGATGGTTTAAAAAGACGAGATACTTAACACTTGATTAATGGCGCTTTTCTACACCGCACAAAAATAGCTGAGGAGTTGTCAACACAGCTGATATTGTTTAAGAATAGACAGAGCATGCTTTAATGCCTATCAGGATCAGTGACTGACATCTTTTTTTATGATTCGCTCTCTCTTCATCACCCTGTCAGCGTGTTCCTCCTGCCCGATTCTCGACTAATGCCTGACTAATGGTTTTTGATGGGACGTGCTCGGGCCTGCGCGAGGTGCCGAGAACGCTCTGCTAATCTCTCGGGCTAAAAAGAGTCACCTAACGCTACACCGCCATCTTGGCTCCTTGGCTCGAGGGCGCGGTGCCAGTCGCAGAGTCACGCTGGTATCTCTGTGTTGGCGTTGGTGCAGAATGCAGTGCTGAGGCCATGTCTTCCTTGCAGAGTCTTACAGCTGCAACACTGCGACATTCCTTTTGTGCAGAGGAATTCTGTCTCTCAGTATGCAGGAGCATACAAAACAACAACAAAAACTTTTTGTTTTTTTTTAACTATTACATCTAACGTGCAGGATGCAGGATTTCCATAATAAGACAAGAAAATAACTGCATTCAGCAGCTTTCAAGACACAGAGACATGATCACAGTCTGCACATGGTCAGAACTGACCCATAAGAACCGTACAACGCAATGCCGTGTATGAACATTAAACAAACCCACAGAAACAAAGCACTGAAAGTTGTTTGCATGGCAAAAAGTTGAAATGAGAAAACAGGACACAGGGTCTGGAAGCTGTTTTTTGCCGCATCCTGTTGCAAGCTCAAAGACGGAGGCATCCTGCCCCCATGTAGTACCCCCGCGGCCGGGTGGGTGAACGAGCGAGTGAAAGGGTGAATGAGACGCCCACCGCTCCGCTGCCCCCTCTTGGCAACATCGCCTACATTCCTGCTGTCTCTGTTTCCAATTAGCCAGGCAGAGTGCAAGCGCAGCGGGACTGAGAGCCCAGGAGGCTCCGAGTGGAAACTGTAGTAACAGCATTATTACTGTAACATCTATTACAGCCCTGGCTTTCTAACGTATCAACATTATTTCACTGTAACTCGAAACTATATTATAACTATAATTGTGATGAGTTGCATAAAATCAGTTGGCATCACCTAAAAAAAACAAAATAAGTGACTCAGATAACAAGAGCAGTAACATTTATTACAGTCGTTATTTATTCAGTAGTTATTTATCTAGTAGTCAGACGTATATCGATAATAAACATTTCCAACAGAATACCACTTCTATCAGTCATCAGCAACTTATTTAGGATACCCGCACTCCAGACTGTAAGTGTTGAAGTCACGATTGCAGAAAGGACAGACGGCTCTAATTTTCACATGATGAGGTGACCGACAGACACACACCAGAAAAGCTAAACTGCATTGTTCAGTCATGTACCTGCTATCAGGAATTGGGCATCATGCGGTACAACACAACAAACACACCTCAGAATTCAGTGTCATGTGATCTATGTCTGCCTTGAATAAGAACCGTTGGCTATTTGTGCACTGCTATCACAGTTTATTCACCTGAGACAGAGAACAGAGATCTTTTTTTTAATGTACACAGATGCTGGTACCATCCAGAATTTGGAAAATACATTTTTATTTAATATATTTTTCACCCACATGTCTTACTTAACTGCCTTGATGAAAGAGATAGCTGCGTGTACCATTTCTGCCAAACAAATCTTTCCTCTGGGGTTGCTTTGCTGAGAAGGATGCACACGATGCTGCTTTCAAATGAGGCCAAACTGTGAAACCTAGGAAGACAGCTATTCTTCTGGTTTTGAATGAGACAGTCTGAATTTCATGAGCGCAATGCTATTCACGGAGCCTTCCTTAACTACACCTTTTAGCTTGGATTACAGGCGGACACAGTTTGTTGTGTAAGGAGATGTACACTATATGGCCGAGACGTGCCCCTGGTACATCTGACAGGTGAACGTTTTTGTATGTGCCTCTTTTCTGATGAGTTACACTTGTTCATGTCCTGCATTCCTTCTGATGGGTTTGACCTCTTCCAACAGGACAAAAGACGCCTAGAGGTGCCACATTACGGTTAGAGGAACACTTATCTGAAGTTTGGGGTTTTGTCATTTCCACTGAGAAAGCACCAAACAGAGTGAAAACCATGATTACAATGAGCAGCCACAGTTCCCTAAACAAGATAACCGGCATGGTGAAGAGTCCCGATTTGGGCATGGCGAGCTCCAAAGAGATGAAACACAGCAGCGATCCATGATTGAGTATTAAGTGCAGGCTTCAGGAACTCTTTTAGCACTCTTTGTGGTGTAATATGCTCTTCTAGGAGAGCATAAATTTTGTTTCAGCTATGCACCAGTATGATGGTATGTGGAAACATTTACACTGTATAGGAAATTAAAACTGATCTAATGAACGATCGTATAATTATTAACACCTGCACAACTTTACCAGACCTGTTCCTTATTCCGTCATTGGGAACACCCAGTGTGGCCCGTGTGGAGGGACGTCCTAATTATGGCAAATATCTGCTGATGGCACACATACCATAAAGAGCTGGCAAAACTGCTTTCACAGGGACCTCGAAAAAGAAATACAGCCCTCACCACATCTTTAAGCCCCATTTCTGATCCATTTTAGCGGTTCAGTGCTAAACACATGACAGCTCGAAGACACGGGCCAATGTGCGTGTCATGACTTCAGTCAGGAAGTGACCTACATGCCTGACCTCCAAAAAAAAGCCTTTTTTACAACTGGGTCACACCTAGCTTATTTCAAATAATTTAAATTTTTTTATAAAACGTGAAAGGAAATGCTTATTTGTCGTTCCTCATTACGTATTTCACAAACACCTAATAAAATGGGAGTTTGCCTGCTACTTAATGGCACTGGAATGGCTGTTATGTAACACCATGTGTTTTAACTATACGTATACCCACTGAGCCAAACAGAAGTCTGAATGCATTAAGTAGATCAAAGTGCAAAGCCTTCAATCACATTTATATACACAAACTGCATAATGCTCCAGTTTTCCAATAAGACTCATTCACCTTGGCCATTATAAGCTGGCATCGTGAGTAAAGAGGAAAGGATATGCACACAGCACACACACACTGACCAGCTCGATATATCAATATCATTATCACTGCTCATGGAAAGTCCCCAAAGCAGAGCTGTATGTTTATTTTTTAGACTGTAGGTTTAGGAACTAGCAAGGAAAATTTAAATATACCGTAGTTATTATTCACATTTAAATGTGTGCCAGGCCAGGAAACCCCAACACACTGTGCATGACCATTCTTATCTTTCCATCAGCATGAAATGCATCTGAAGCACATGCGGAAGTCTGGAGTGCTGAACTCTCTTCAGCTTTGCGATTGTTTCCACAAGCACGCTCATTATTTGCACAGACACAACTGCTATAACTGCCTTTAATTAAGGTTCCTTTGGATTAAAATATCTGTACGAACAAGTGTTCCCTGTTTGTTGAGTGACAGCAGCAAATTTATGCTGTGCTGGCAAGTCGACAGTTAGCCTAGGTGTTCGTATAATTATCCCGGCAATTGCAGGATGACGCACGGTGACGTTAAAGTTATATAGACATTAGACGTTGTCTCCAAGCAGAATAATAAAATCTGGATTTTATACGTTGTATAATGTGCGAGACGGAGAAAGGGGAAAGGAAAAGCTCCCTGAGATGACAAGAGAGACAAACCAGACTCAAAACGGAACTTGTCCTCATTTAGGTGACACAAATAGTGTAATTAGGACCAATCCCTATGTAGTGCATAAACAAACAATCCTCTTATATATAGGAAAAAGTAACATAGTTTTCAGTCCTAGTTTTCCTGTGATGAACCTGCATCCAGACTCTTCTCTGTTCTGCCATCTAAGTGGTGGAATGAACTTCCCCTAGATGTCCAGACAGCTGAGTCACTGGCTAAAGACCCATCTCTTAGTCACTGACCTAGTGAACTAGCACATATTCACTGAAAGTGAGTCCTTTTATAAATCCCCATGATTAAGGACATCTACTAAATTCCGTATACACTCGATATAACCAGCGAGCACACTTTCTATGATGTCGGTTGCTCCTAGTGTGCCTCCTAAACAGACTCCTGAATATATAGCACCATGCTGAGCTGAACTCAGAAATATCTTAATTATTTTTACATCTATTCTTCTTCATTTCATACACACTGTATGAAACAAACATGTATCACATTAAGACAACCTACTTGAAGGTTTTGTGGGCCCCTAAACCTGTTAACACCTCTCACCCTATAATTAGATAGCAGGCCTAATTATATATTAGGATTATTTCATAGTTGTAGATATAGGCGCTATCATCTGGTAGTCTGGATACAGACTCAGAAAAGTTCTCAACTGACTGCTTTAAAATATACAGCAGAGACAGTACAGGTGTTGGGACATTATTTACAACTGTAATTTCCTGAACATGAACCAGATCAAGTCTATTTTGCTGCTCTAGCATTTTTTCAATGGTCAATGGACATCATCACAAAGCAGCATCACAGAATCCAGCTATGGATTGGGATTCATCTGTAAGAAGCAAGGTGGCAGTGAGGAGGAAGGACCACAGGAGGAAGAAATCTTGAGAGGATCGAGACCTTCAAGGATTACACTAGGTTATGTTATAGTCAGGCAGGGGTAGGTGTAGTGAAAGCATCTTCAGCATAAACCTCAGATTTGATATGATTGTATTTTTATTTTTTAGTATTTGAGTGCAATTATCCATTGAATACTGAATAAGGCGTGACAAAGGTTCGACTTTTTATGCAAATTATATAACTTAAGGCAGCTCATTAGACTACTTAGAGATACTTACATAGCAACAGTTTTATTAGAAATATAACATACATAGAAGATAGATAGATATAACATGCATAGAAGACTCCATAGTGTCATAGTCTAACTTTAAATGGTCTTATTTATATCCATAAACTACACATTATTGGTTAAACATTAAAAGGTAACCAGTGTCACCATTCAGGCATATTAGTGTTACATCCAGACCAGAATATTATCTAACATAATGTAGCTAAATTCCCCCTAAAATTTTCGATGTTTATTTTTACACCTTGCAGACGCTAGTGAGGGTGAAACCCAACCGAGCCTCCTTTTATGTAAGAAATCAAACCCTGTGGGATATCATATCACAGGACTGTAAACCACTGAGGCATTTATGTACAATACGGTGCAAACCAAAAACAAACACCATGCTTGAATATACGTGTGCAGCTGAAACACATTTTTATTTCCAAGCTGCTGCACAGCTAAAGATTAAAGGAAAAAATGTATTTGAACAAGTTTTTGCATCTTCTTATCCACCAATTGTACAGCTTCAGCTCAACTCTGCAGACACACACACACACACACACACACACACACACACACACACACACACACACACACACACACACACACAGTTTCAGCACAGAGGTGACTGGCACCATACCAACGAGTTCAGTGGAACTTTCAGCTGGCTCTATTATTGCACCTCTGTTCCAGTGAAATCACAGGTCTGCAGTCACTGTGAATGCAGAAATGCATGATGAGTCGGTCTGCAAAACCAAATGCAGTTGGTTAATCCGGGCAAAACAGAATCTGGATCATTAAGATGATTTTTTTTTTTTTGAGAGAGAGAGATCTGAACTTTACGGCCTGCGTTATCACTGCCCTATGTTGACAGAAGGGCATTTTGAGCAGGAAATTGCAGCAATATGTGCCTTGGGTATCACATTTAGAAAGCAAATGCACCCGTTTTGATAATGTTAGCTGTGTGTGTGTGTGTGTGTGTGTGTGTGTGTGTGTGTGTGTGTGTGTGTGTCAGCTTCATGCTAAACAGACTATGAACGATTTCTCCTCCCATAGAAAAAAGGAAATTAATCATCCACTCTAAATATAGACAGTAAAACGCTGCTTTATATAGGTAGTCAACTGATAAGAGTTTGTGCCATCGCACACTTGACACGCAAGTCAGTTTCACTGCAGGCAGGTGATCGGCAACGACACAGGCCCGTCGTTTCACATCTCTTCTGTCTGATGCAGAAATGCTCATGCTGGAAAAACATACAAACAATAATGAAAGCCACATAGGTTACTGATGTCATGCCAAAAGGGCAGAGGGAAAATCCTGATTGAATGATTTGCATGTTTTTTTTTGTCTTTCAAGCCACAAAGAAACAATATGAGAGTGAGTGAGAGAGAGAGAGAGAGAGAGAGAGAGAGAGAGAGAGAGAGAGAGAGAGTCCAACAACCTCATCTAAACAGCTCATCATCCTCTGCAAGATCAGATATCTAGAACACTGGGAGAACCAAATCCAGGCTCACAGTAGACTAGAATGTTTAAGTGAAATAATAATAAAAAAAAAAAGGTACAAATTGGAACCATATCTCTTACCAAGTACTGACTCAGTGACCACAGCCTGGCCATAGAGACGGGCAGGTATAAAAATACGGGCTGCCCAGAGACGAGCGGCTGTGTGGTCACTGTCAGAGCAGAGAGGTAGAGACAGAGATGCACTACTTCCTCCTCCACTAAATAATACATGAAACAGCTGATCCCAAATTATCAAAAACTTACAGAACTGGAAAAATTACAGATAATTCTGGGAGAGGGACAAACTGCCCCTCTCACTGCACAGTATGTAACAGCACTTCACTGCCTGAGAGACAGTGGTAACATCTACCTCACCATCACCATCACTTAACTTACCATCACCTACCTCACCAACACCATTACCTACCTCACAAACACCATCACCATCACCAACCTCACCAACACCATCACCTACCTCAACAACACCATCACCATGCTCACCAACACCATCACCATGCTCACCAACACCATCACCAACCTCACCAATACCATCACCTACCTCACCAACACCATCACCTACCTCACCATCACCATCACCTACCTCACCAACACCATCACCTACCTCACCATCACCATCACCTACCTCACCAACACCATCACCTACCTCACCAACACCATCCTCACCAACACCTACCTGACCGTCACCATCACCATCCTCACCAACACCATCCTCACCAACCTCACCAACACCATCACCTAACTCACCAACACCATCACCTAACTCACCAACACCTATAATAAACTGTATATACAGACATATATTTACATATTTATTAAATATGTATATAAAGAATATGTAATATATATTTCTGTAAAAGTCAGTCTGTCTGTATTTTATACTTATCTTTATTTTATTCTTATCTCCATTGACTTATTGTTTTGTTGCTTTTATTGTTGTAATGCTTTGGTAATATTTTTCTGTATACATTCATCCCAATAAAGTTACTTTAAATCTTGAATCTTGACAGAGAGAGAGCGCAAGAGAGCGAGTGAGAGAGAGAAGACCATCCTTCTGCTGGCACAGTGCACAAATCACTAAGATCTATGATCTAAAATTATACTGCTTTAAATATTTTGCACCGATTTGATTTTCTTTTTTTTTAAATCAATAAATATGATTAATTTATTGTGACAGAACTCTATGGCACAAATTCACATAAAGCAGCAGAAACCAATGACAACTTTTATTCGATTGATTTTTCAGCAGACGACCACGGAGGCACATTTGCAGTAAAAATAGTAACAAGTACGTTTTTCGGGAATATTTAACTCGATTAGAGAAGCATCTTTCAACACTCTCTACACTTTGGGGTGAATTTGACACTTGTGTTGAATAAACCTGATATCATTTTCATTCAGCGGTTTGTTTATTACATAAACAACTGCGCTGGTTAGAGCTTTATTTATAATTAGTTACTAGGTTACTTGTATTATCAATTCCTGAATGCCAGCTGTTCCCGGTTTAAATAGCAATTCGGCTGACTTTATTCTCCGGATATCAGGTTACTGGCTTTATTTCTGAAAACAGCTCTTTGCTAAATGACAACATAAGCTTGGTGATGTCAAGTAACTGGCTAATGGTGTTGTAGTTGGATAATTTTTTTTGTTTGTTTTTGTTTGTTCCTTCCACATCTGGCAAAGTACAAACCGGATTCCAAAAAAGTTGGGACACTAAACAAATTGTGAATAAAAACTGAATGCAATGATGTGGA
>JAOVVF010000039.1:9234889-9262078 GCA_028565595.1 Duopalatinus emarginatus | reverse complement strand
GGGGGGAGACGCAGCCCATGTAGGTAATAATGAAAGGATATAGGTAGGTCTTGTATGCACTCACAAATATCGTGATAAAACCAAATCAAATATACTGACTGGATACAAATATACAAAACTGGATCAAATATGCACCGAAATGCCAGAAACACAGGTACATACGAGCCTATGCAAAATACATGGCAACACCACCACTAATGCAGGTTGAGTTTGCCAGTGTGTATGCAAAGCGACAGACATCTATGGAAGCTTTACAATGGTATAGGGTTTGTTTAGGTAACATTCACCAAATCTCCGAATTGTGAACCATTCTGTAGGAGGCGTGGTGTCCACTGTCTGTATATTCATTGCCAGAATATTTCTGCAAGCTCATGGAGTCCATGCCCAGTCATATTTCTGCAGACCCAGGCTTCTGTTTAATACTAATAAGTATTAAACATATTAGAAGCAGCACGTCAGTGTATATAATGTAATAAAATGTGGTCATGAACGTTGGTCTGGTGTGAAACGCCCAAACCCATAATCTCATACACCAATACATACTTCAACCCACAGAGTCTTGCACAGTGTGATATTCTTGCAGTGTGCAGTGACATCAATATATTCTGTATCATTAAGATCATTTTTTCAGCTGTATTTATTCAGTGCATCCCCAAGACCCACACACACTTGAGAAATATGCGCACAAACACGCATACACCAGAGATATGTGCACGCGCACACACACACACACACACGCACGCACACACACACACGCACACACGCTTTCCTCTTCATTCCAGATGTAATGTAATCCATTGTTATGAGGGAAAAAGGGGTGAGGAATGCACCGAGTTGGAAGACAACATTCCTGCATCTGGAAGCGCTCAAACACATGTGTTTCCCCTTCCAGATTTTTTCCTTCTCTCCCTCTCTCTATCCCTCTCTGCTTTCCTTCTCCTCTCGTTTCCTCCTTCACCGAGTGAAATATCGCAATCTGATCCTCTGCTCGTCTCTGCTAATAAAATTCAGCTCTGTAGAGCAAAGATAACGTTATCACAGGTTACACGTGCACACACGCATACACACACACACACTCTTAAATCTCGTCCCACATTTCACACTGTCACATCATTGCTAAGCATACTCAAGTGTCTTAGGAATATGGAAAAGCAGTACATCAAACTTACCGAGTCATAAAAATGGACACAGAATAAAACCCATCAAGCTGTAATAGTGGTCTAAAAACACCAAATCAAGTGCTCAGACCTGAAATAGTTTCAAAGCTGGACTGATGGTGAAGCTGAAGGATGTGCACAAGATGACCCGGATGATGAGCTTGGCATCCGTGCACGCTGGTCAAACCCACTGAACAATGAGCATGCAGAAAGTAATAAAGAATGCACACTAATGTTGAATTGCAGGAGCTGCCAATGCACCATGCCCACACACGGACAAATTCTGGGTACGCTGCAGGAAGCAGAGGTGGAGGGTTTCACCGGGCTGAAGGGAGGAAAAGATCAGGACACTATTTATATCACTTTGTTTGCCACGTGGGGTGTAATGTAACGTGTTAAAGATGGAGTGGGAGGTAGGAGTGAAAACTAAAAAGCAAAGGGGGCTTAGAGACCCTGTGCTAGTGACCATGAGGGAAAAGATCTTAATCACGGTGATGAACTAGATCTGTCACTGCACAGAGCTCCAACTGCAGAACCGTAACAGACACACAGAAATATCTATAAACAAGATGGCACATGGTGGACACATCAGTAGTCAAGCAGATTTCATGTCCAGATAATTGGCTTTTTATTTGTAGTCATGCAAAAAAAAATTACCCAAGAAAACTAAAGTGCAACACAAAAGCTTTCCTTTAACTAAACCATCCTGCTTTATACAGACAGTCACCTGTGTGACTGACGGAATGAAACTCGCATGACGATGGTGGAGGTGTAGTGGTGAAACAACCCTCATGTAACGTTAGCTCTACCTTTGACATTTCCTCCACTTTCACAGAACCGCAGGATGTGGGATACTGAATGTCACACATGCACACATGCTCGAGTTGCGTGTGGATGACACCACAGCTAGTTCCTGTCTGTCACACTTGCGGTCTTTCTGCGCGAGAACTGTTCTTAGAACTAGTCTTAATGTGCGTCAAAGTAAAATACCTGTAGCTGGTTTTTGAACTTAGCAACAAGTATACGCCAAATATCAAAGTAGCTGACAAATCTGATGAAGTGAGAGGCAGAGGAATGAAACATGACTAGATAACTGAATGTGATCCGAAACCTTCTCTGTACATCATGAGAGAGAGGATACAGAAACTGATCTGACCACTGTATCAGCACTTTGTGAGTGAATGTAGTTCAGGCACGAGACTAACTTGCATAAAACGTTGTCACAGTGTTGGCTTTGGAAATACTGGACTATGCAAGGGAGGCATCAAACAAATCACTGCATGATTTTAACAAACCATGAGCTCCAGAACCAACCTTAGATATTCCATACACACACGCACACACACACACACACACATAAAAAAATCTACTTTTAGTCAAAATGATGTAAATATACAACTGCAAAGGGTTTTTTTCCATACAAACCTGTAAGCATGCACACACACACGCACCATTCCAGATCCACACAAACTTGGTAGCTGGAAAGGCATCGCCATGGCAACTCAAGCTATGTCTTAAGCCGCCTACTACCGCACCAAATAATACAGTGGTTTCAGATATTATGGGAAATCAGACTTTCAGTTATAAGCCCTAAATTACATAGTAATTCCTTATTCCGTTTTCCATTAAAATGCCTTTATGAACATACATCTACCATCTACAACTATACTGAAAAATACTTAAGAAATACATAAGAAACAACTTCTTTGACCAATCTAAACCCTGAAATGCACCATATCTTTGTTTTGATAAAAAACTAATGACAGCCTACATACTAAAAGAAAATCTTTAACTAACACACAGCACGTCCTCCCCAGACTTATATTCAGATTTTGTCATCGTTTGTTGTTGTGTAGTATTCAGGCATCTCCTGTATCAGCAAGGGGGGGAAAGCATGGTTGGCAGATATGCAGTCTCTAGAAATACATGTATGTAGTGCTGTAATTTGGTAAACAGTTTATGGCTTAATTTCTGGAAATATCCATGTTTTGCTGTTTAGTTTTGGACTGCATTGGATTTCAGAGGATTGATGATTCCCATCATGGGCAGTGGTGTCTTGGTTACTGATCAGAAAGTCAGAGCCTTAAGCCCCAGCATCACCAAGCTGCCACTATTGGGCCCTTGGGCAAGGCCTTTATCCCCGTCTGCTCCAGGAGCACCACATGATGGCTGACCTGCTACTCTGACCCCAGCTTCCTGAGGAGAGTATTTGACTGTAATGTACCATATATGTAACAAATAAAGGCATCCTCTTTATTCATTAGTATTCATGGCCATCCCTGGTGGAAGATTAGCAAAATGCACCAAACACCAAAATGATGCCACATTCATGAAAAAAACAAAGTAAAAGTTAACCATGGAAAACAGAAAGCAGGCCACATGTGCAGCACATTACGCTTTCAAAACAAATGTTCAGTGAGTTTTTCTTCTACCATGGTATAAACAGCATGAGGTTACTCAAACCTCCTATCACTTGACCTAAAACTATATATTTATAAAGACCGGGCTTTGCTAATCTCTCACTAGCATAACATGCCGCAGGTGCATTTGTGTTAGACAGCAGTAGTTTCAATAACCTGTCAATCAAAGTAAGCCTCAACCCTGGTTCATGGTCAAGTCTTAGCACATGATTTGGATCTAGTTACCTCATAAACATAACTGGGACATACATCAATAGAGATACATTACTTTGATCTAGACTCAGACAAGAAAAAAACAGAGAGATAATCAAAATTAGAGAAGTGCAAGATCATGATCTTGTTACTTATTATTATTATTTCTTCACATTTCTTCACTATATAGGTGTGGTGGAGCTGCAGGTAGTGTGTGTGCTACACAGCTCCAGGGATCAGGGGTTGTGGGTTTGAGCCTCACTCTGGTCTCTTTCTGTCAGGAGTTTCGTGTGGGTTTTCTCTGGGTATTCCAGTTTCCTTCCACAACACAAAAAACACACATAGTAGGCGAATTGGATATGCTAAATTGCCCCTAGATTTGAGCGTATGAGTAAATGTGGATGTGTGGTTCCCCGCGATTCATTGGCGCCCTGTCCAGGGGGTATTCCTGCCTTGCGCCCGATGATGCTGGCCAGACTCAAGACAAACTGCGACCCTGATGGACTAAGCGGATAAGATCATGACTTACTGGTGATTTTATATACGGCAGGAGCTCACAATTTATTTGCAGCCTGTAAGCCTTGTAACTGTTAAAGATTTTTTTTTTTCAGAAAATACATGTTCTTTACAGTCCTGGTTTACTATAATAACTACTTGTATTTAAATTGATGAGGTTTGTATGAAACCTTTTTGAAATAACCAGTAAATTGTCTGAAAACTTGAAGTATTTCTGTAGGTTACGGTTTATTTATCAAGCACACAAACACCTCAAGAGGACCAAACTGTTGTACATCAAATAACACTCAACAAAAAATAACTACATTTTGTGTAAAACAAAAAAAAAAGCAATACAATCAAAGAATAAAACAACTAAATATAAAATAACAACACAAAACAACACTGAAGCACTCAGTAATGAATCCTGTCGCTTTGCTAACAATGAACAACCAGCTGAGCTGAGAACCAGTGAAGTAATGGAGCTGAATCCATCCAGTGTGTCCACGCTACCGTGGTGCACTACACTTCCTCATCTTCTACACTATTGTTTCTCACTCTTTAGTAGGCTAGTTTGAGGTTTTGGTGCTAACCATAGCAGTAACCGTCGGCACGCGCAGGCTGTTACTAAGGAACAGGCTGAGGTGAGGTGAGATTGACCGTTACAGTGTAGCAGTGTTTTTTGCATCCACAACACACTCCCTGCACCATTCACAACCCCCACCAACACACACCAACTCACGCCATGCTTCCCTTTAACACAATGGCGGCGGCTACCGTCTGTAATAAATATCTCAGCTAAAATAAACCGCAGCTCCTCGGTAATGTCCATTACATGGTTAGCCTGAGTACAGGCTACAGGAGTAACAACACTCTACACCATTCATGTGAGTATTTAGACAAGGTCTTGTCACTTATTCTTGTTCCGCTCGGCGCATCTGACACCAGTCATTCAAAGTGACTGACGCGTCCCATCCAAGCACACCACACCTTACTCAGCAGACTATGGTAATGACCCCGGTGTGGACTGTTAGCACAGCGGTAAACAAATGAACCACAGAGCTCTGTGTGCTGTGTGTACTGTGGGCTTTCTGGTGCGAGTCTGCCCAGTATAACATGCCTGTAGCACGTCATATAAACTGCGCTGTCATTGTGTTTATGTGTGTCTTTACTGCAGCACCGAGCCACGCTGCACCCACACTCACACACACACACACACGGTGTTTCTCTGCTCATCCTCAAGCCTGGTCAGGAGTCACAAAGCAAATCAAACTGTTTCAACAGTACAATGTCATGCCGTCTATATAAACTGTTAAGACTGCTGGGGTGTATTTGGCATTGTGTATGCATTATGCATGCTGTATGTAGCCTATGCTTTTGACTTTAGCACTGCGGCTCTAAATTCAGCCTGCTGCTACTGCAAAGCACTGCTATTAATAGTACCCAGAAAGCCACAGCGTGCATGTCTGAGGCCAGCGATAGCACTCACCTAAACTGCCGGCGAAACCGTCCATTTTCAGAGCACTAAATGAAAGCAAAAGCGGTGGAGAGGTTCCTGGATAGACGGCTTATTTGGTGCTGGGTCGGTCTTCAAAAAGACAGGGATAAGGATGTCGGGCCTGGCGAACCTGGCGCAGGGGATGAGGAATATTACACTGAGTACTTTCTCTCCGGATGACTGAAGCTTAATTGGAAAAGGATTGAACCAAAGAGGCGGAGATGCTCCGGTCTGGAACAGGCCAACGGATCACTGCAGCTCCGCTGAGAGCTACACGAGCGCAGCGCGCAGCTCCTCCGGATCTCAGGCGCACAGCTTCGAGCTTTCCGCGTTTCCGACTCCGCCTGCTTTGGCGGAGTTTCTTCCCCTTGCTGCCACACACGCCTCGAGTTCCGCAAACACGATCCCGCTTTTACCGGAATGTTTTAACGGTGAAACTGAATACAGACGTGTCTGGTTGGTTGCACGGGTTCCGGTATCATGTCCGTCAAACAGGAAACCCCGCCCTCAAACCCTCAAGACCCGCCTTCTAGCTCTAGCGGCATGTTACAAGCCCCGCCCCATTGTTCGACCACGCCCCGAGGGGGCTGTTATTCGCTGGAAACCCCGGCTCGGGTTCAGTGTGTCTCTGATGTCTCTGTTTTGTATCAGGTTGTGTGCTATGTCAGATTACAGTGTGAGACTGCACTGTCCCCTCTGACATTTCTCACATTTCACATGTTGTGTTTTAGTCTTGGAATAGGATTTCAGGGTCGCCTACATTGTTGTAGGAAAAGCAGGAATTAGGAAAGTACTGATCATGGGGCAATTATTTTCATTTTCCGACCCCGGGTGTATTAACGTCACATATTTTCAGCCTTATGATGATTTTCATTTTCGTTTTGGTACCGCAACCTAGTGCAGAGTGTTAGTGTGCTAAATACATCCTGCAAATCCAGTTCAAAATCATTTCACTGTGAAATCATTATACTAGGATAAAGCTGGACAGTTTCCAGTGAAACATGTCAGTAAGAAATGTAATGAAGAAGGAGAAAAGGGAGGAAAAGGAGGAGAAGAAGGAAGATGAAGGAGAAGGAAAAAGAAGAGGAGGAAGAAAAAAAGAAGAGGAAGAAGAAGAAGCAGCAGCAGAAGAGGAGAGAGAAAGGAGATAAGAGGAGGAAGAAGGAGATGAAGAAGATGAGGAGGAGGAAAAGGAAGGAGGAATAAGAAGGAGAAGGGGAAAAGGAACAAGGAGAAGATTTCAATTAAAATTTAGGGTGTCTGGAATTATGGTATTATGGCAATAAATACAATAACCATACCAGAAAGGAAGGAAGGAAGGAAGAAAGATATGTGCCGTAAATTCGCACTAGCAAGCAACAAGCCTCCTGTATTTACTTCCTGTATTTTTCTCAGGTATGAAGCAAAAATGTTGCTATTTGTCAGATATGAGCCGATGTGCATGTGTGTGTTGCGTGTTTTTGTGATGTAAAAACAATGACCAAGATGAATCATTTCTGTACATTTTCTATAATTAAATTAAAAAACAAACCGAAATCTTTTAGAGGGAAATAAATCTCAAAAACTTACAGTAATGTGGTTGCATGCCAGCATTCAGTAGTTTTGGGCAGGAGTCACAGGAGTCTATCAGGCTGGCACATCTTGACTTGGCCGTGGCCCACACTTCTTTGTGAAAGCACTCCAAATCTGTAAGATTGAAAGGTGCACAGCCCTTTTCAAGTCACCCCAAAGATTTTCATTTGGACTCAGGTCTGAGTTCTGGCTGGCCCATTTCAAAACTCTTCTTCTGGCCGTTCTGAATAGTAAAATTTCTCTTCATTCCTGCTTTTTAGCAAAGGCCTAAAGGTTTTGTGCCAGAACTGTCTGATATTTGGTAACTATTAATAACTCCCTCCACCTTTGACTAAATCCCCAGTTCCAGCTGAAGTAAAACAGCCCAAAGCATAATGCTGCCACCACCATGCTGCACTATGGGTATAGTGTTCTTAGGGTGATGCACGGTGTTGTTTTTG
This sequence comes from Duopalatinus emarginatus, assembly GCA_028565595.1. NCBI lineage: Eukaryota > Metazoa > Chordata > Actinopteri > Siluriformes > Pimelodidae > Duopalatinus > Duopalatinus emarginatus. The sequence continues at coordinate 9,254,304 of JAOVVF010000039.1, read as the reverse complement.
TGCCAGACATACCTCTTGGAAGTTGATGACTGTCTTCACTGTGTTCCATGGTATATCTAATGCCTTGCTCATCCCCATCATCTTATGTACTCATCCCCTGATTGGTACATTTCAACAGTAAGATCCCTTTGATGCTTTTTAAGCTCTTTGTAGACCATGTAAATGTCAGGAAAATCCTACTAGAACAGCTGAATGTTATATGAGGCTTACCAGAGTCACTTTAATTGACCGCATGTGTGTACTGACCACTATTTAACATGTTTCATATTTGAATGTGATTGGCTAATTCTTAACACAGCCACTCCAATTATAATAGGATCTGCATTCTCTTTTTTTTCTTTTTCCTCTTTAAACAGTTTTAGTTTTTCCACTGTATTATTATTTCCATTGTATTATTTGGGCTAGTTTCTAGTTTTGTGCTATAGCGGGATGGAAATGTGAAGTATGTCATCACTGATCATGATGTTTTAATAGACAAACCTGAAAACATAGTTATAGCTTGGTTTAGATTTTGCTATGAATTCAGCCAGATTTAGTATCATAGATATACAAAATAAAAGTCTGTATCGAAGACCAAAACTGAAGCATTATGAATTTTTCCTAATGCAACTAAAATGTGAATTTAACATTAAAATGTGATTTCATCTGAATGTACATTTAGGGGTCATTTGTGGAAGCTTCATTATTTCTGTAGGAATTGGGTGTATACAGCTACAGTAATTTTATAGGGTTTGTGCTGCTTACTGAGGCACCTTGTCGGTTAGAATGCTGCAGAATGAGAGAGAGCTGCCTTCCGAATGGAACACACCCATTGTGTCAATGATAGAATGATAGTGATGTGTCTGGTGAGACATGTGCAGATAATGTAGTCCTGCATACATAATACATAATTACTGTGGCAACTATTGTCATCCCAGTGCAAGTAATATACATGTAAGTTACCTACAGAAAGAAAGCATTATAGTAGACACTCTAACCATGAGACCTTTATCATTTCACTTTATAAATAGCCCAAACTTAGATTATCTTCACACTATAATTGATTGATTCAATGTAGTGGTTTATAATTTTTTTGTCAAGCCACTGGGAAGGACAGCTGGAGTATTTGTTGGACTCTGACAAATCTGTAGGTAGCTCTGTCAAATCTGTAGCCTCTCCTAGCCAAGACTCTGTTTCCCAGAATTCCTGGCAGCCCATCTGAAAGTTCAGTGTCCACCCATTTGCAATCCTCTAAATGCTAGTTTGTATTTTTGCCACTTATGCTGTGTAGCCACCTATGCTAGCCTGTACCAAGCCATTTTTATCTCCTGCTGTTCCAGTTTTTGATTGTTTTGGATTATGCTCTTGACCATGATCTTGACATTGCTAGTGATACTCTGTCTGCACTTGACCTGACCTCTTGCCTGCTTTTTAATTATGATTTTGGATTGTGTTATGGACTTGGTAAACTTGTTTAAATAACCTGTAATTATGTCCACACCCCACTCTGGCGAGTTTGTTTACATGCCATGTAAAATAGGTTAAAATTTGTTATGTGCCTCTGTAAGTGTGTAAGATATCTGCTCATTTTGTAGTCTCTGAGAAGCCCTATTTATATTTGCGTTGCTAGTAGCCTATTGTGTATGTTTATCAAAAGAGTTGTAAATGTCAAATAAAAAAAGCAAATACTGTGGAAATTAAGTAACACTGATTGTTTAAGCATAAAAGATTAAAGCCAGAATTCATTATCTAATCTGCTTATCCTATTACTGGGTCACAGCAAAGCTGGAGTCTATTCCAGCGTTTATAGGGCAGGTCACATGGAAATTCTGGGTCAACAGTTGTACCCACTGCAGCACCATGTCACCAAATTCAGAATTGTTTTAGTCAAAATATAATTTTGTTGATGTTTTCATCTAAAATTTTCCAGTAGCCTTGGATTTGAACAGTAATATGATCTGGGGTTGCTTAAATTGATCAGATTTAGGCTCACCAACATTATGTGGCTGAACAAGCAGGCCACAACAGGCATATTCCAAGGTGACAGTACCAAAATTCATCAGGCTCAAATTGTGAAAGAGTGATTCAGGGAGAATGAGGCATCATTTACACACATCACCTTTTACTTTTTTTATTATTATTTATTTTAGCCCTGTTATTTTATTTATTTTTTTGTGCATATGTTTATTCATGTTATACTTGGGACCTAATTTGCAATGCAGTATATTTGATAGGAAAGAGTCAAAACAGTTTAAATTGTATATTTGTCATTGTAGATATCCCAAGTCAGTTTGTGGACTACTACTCTGTTATTCCACTCCAGCTTTGGCTCTAATTAGGTCCTTGATGTAACCCTTAACTAACATCACTAAAACTGTATATTATCATTTACCAAACTTAGGCACAAGCCTATACTACCCATGTAAGTGTTTACACAGATTAGTCTGTGGTAGCGTGTTATTCAGAAATCAGCAACATTATAAAAAACGTTTGAACATATCACCCCAGTCCTATACAAGCTATATCAGCTGTCTATTAAGCACTAAAAGTACTGCATATAATTGAAAAGGTTAAGTAGTTTATCTCCGGTCTAAGTCCTAGAATCCTGCTGTTTGGTTGACTGATATTTTCTGATATGATTTCAGAGAACATCAGGAATATTAGAAGCACCTTCTATAGGTGTGTTAAATCCACATTGAATACCTAATTGTTTAAGCTTCTTAAATAATAATTCTCTCTCCTGTAATAACTTAAATACATTATTTCAGAATGTATTAATTCTGAAATTCATTAAATGGAAACAAATTAATGTGTTTTATCTTAATGTCCTTTTTTCTTCCTTTATATACTATAATTGAATGTAATACAATGCTGCACTCAAACCAATGTCCATGAAGCAGTTGTGGGGGTATGTGCCTTGCTCAAGGGCACTTAAATTGTGTCTTGTCTGTTGTGGGGACTAATATAATGAAACATTTTTAGCACAGTTTTACACTAAATGAGTTGTGCATTGACTGTGTCAAGAAGCAGAAAAGAAGAGTAACACTTATGTGTGCTGCTGGAGAGACATCTGCACTGAAGTCTTGCTGTGTGGATGGTAGGTTTGATCCATGTAGAGGTGCAGGAAATGGGCATTAGTAGGTCTGTTGCAAATGCCACATTTGGATTAAATAAGAAGACGTTTATTGATGTGTTTTGTCCAAATTTAATTTCTGTGAACAAAAAAGGAGTTGACGCTGGCGTTCCTACAGCAGTTGTGGCAGAATTGCACAAAGACACTGGAAGCCATAATGAGAAAAACACCAGTTTGTCTGCCATGCAATTACAGCCTTGTATTATATATGGATGCCAAAGCCTGGGACTATTGTGTTTGCCATACAGGCATGGTCTGTGAAGGGACTATGAGAAACTAAGAGTTCTGCTGGTAATCAGGCTGCTGATCTTTTCTGAAAGTGTGAGGGTGCATTGTAATGGCCTGAGTGGCCCTATTGAGTCTGCACACAGACAAGACTGTTCCCAATCGTGTGCTTCAGGTCATCAGGGTGGTTTTTCACCAATGTGTGTGTGTGTGTGTGTGTGTGTCACTGCAGAAAAAAAAACCTATTGTCAGCATATGGCTTGATAGCTAGACCCTCCTGTCTCAGCCACTCTCTGATTTCCTGGCAGTGGTTGACCTCTTGCTTCAGCAACTCTGCGCTGCCAAATGCACAACCAAGCAGACAAAGCACTTCTTCATCTTCTCTCATGGAGGATCAGAAAGCGGAGAAAGTGGGACAAGGGCAATCTGTCTTTTTCTGGGTTCTAGTCCCGGGCATGACAGGGCAAGACTGTGGTCCTTCTGCTGCTCAGAACTTCTGATCCTTTCACTTTTAAATGAGACCACAGAGACCCTTATTATCCACCATGATACATTAAATGTTCCACACTGACTCTTGCTCCTTATTCAGTGGTTAAATCATTCAATTATTGGATCAAACCTTCTATCTTGAAATTTTATCCATTAGTCAGTTTTTTTTCTTTAAAAACCCAATTGATTAAAATTTTAATTTTGTTTTATTCAAATGCATTTTGTAATCAGTTACAACATGCTAGTTTATACTATATAGTATATAGTATATATATTTACTATATAGTAAATACAAACATTATTGTTAATCCCAGGAAAAGCAGAAGGAAAACAAAATAATTACATAATTAGGTAAGTAATTATTGAATATGTTTTCATTCAAATACATTCTCAAATAGAAACACACAAAGCAGTCAATGATAAGAACTGTTCACCAGACCAGCCTGTGTACAGAGTGTGGATTAGTCACACAAAACCCACTAGAGGTCAGTGTAGACTATCATATGTGTTCCACACACTCCTTAAATAGATGAGACAGCTGGTTTTAAAGCACTTGTTTCCAGTAGAGTTTGAAGCAAAGACAGTTGTACATTACATATGTGTTTATTAAATATTTGTCTCTACACAGCATTAAATACTTCATCTTCATCTACTACTCCTGAGATCTTCAGTATTTTTCTCTGACAGACACTTCATTAAGCTGATGTTATAAATCTAACTGGCATGTTATATTTGTTGAAAGCATGGCTTATTTCTTCACCCTGACAGATGCTTATCTACAGGACTGTTTAACCTTTGAACTCTGAACTTGTGGTTAAACATTAGATAGGCCAGACACTGTATGTCTTGAAAACAGGTAAGAACTAAAAGTAGAAGCACTTAATAACATATATTTCTTGTTGTCATCTCCAATTATGCACAACTACAGTTAGTACATAAGGATATGTATCGTACTGTAAGAAACACCATCTTTCAATAAACAAACAAACAAACAAGCAAATGAACAAAAATAAATGAAAAAAAAGATAGAAAGTACTGCAGGGACCAAAAGTACCCATGAATAAGAAAATTAAAGGATAATGCCACTAAATATTAAACATCCAACTCATATAGTCTGTATAGTAAATAAAAGCTGATTTTTTAATGAGCTCGTATGGTTATAAACTAGATATCCGGACTGACTTAACACAGAAAATGTATTTTAACCTGAAATGTGTGGAAAATTGAGTTGGAATGTCTTTAGCCAAAGTGTATGTTATTTCATATTCCAATCAACAGTAACGAAAAATATAATCTGCTTTTTCAGTCTGTTTGTTCTATCTGTTTTTTGGTGGGGCTAAAAGACAAGTGCTCTCAGTGGTGGTTGTCCAGGCACTTAAAAAACCCATCTTAGACAATTCTAATCAAGAAATCTGACAACTGTCAGAGGCATGAAATATGCAGGTCATTTGAATGATCTGAACGTGGAATCCAGAAAATTAACTACAATGTGTGTAAGCTGACAGTATGTTCAGCATTCAGAGTATATTGCTGCAGGATTTTGTGTAAGCATTTTTTAGAATTGCTTTTTTTTTTTTTTTTTACATGTGAGTGTCAACAAGTAAACATGTTTGAAGCATGTTATAATGTTTGTGTTAGGCACATGACTGGGACCGAAGAGCATGATGTGAGGTTTCAGAGGAACAGACAAAAAAGTGTAGTAGTAATAATAATAATAATAATAATAATAATCCAAACAGAGTTCAAAAACCAAGCAGGCAGATAGGCAGAAGTACAAAACTAGGTAAAAATCAAGGGCAGGGTCAATAACAGGGTCAAACAGAATAATACTAATAATAAGAGTAGTAGAATAGCTGCAGAAAACAAAGGCACAAAGACAATCTGGTATAGAATGAATAAATGTGAGCTGATAAGTTCCAGGTGATGCCACTGAGATCAAGTCATATTCTTGGCAGGAAGCAGATGAGTGTGGCGGGGTCTCAAATGACAAAATGAGTATAGTAAACAGAACCTAAACAAAGACCTCACATCATGACATTTTGTGGAAGAGGTGGGACCAAAAATGATAAATATCTGGGGCTTAGCCCAAGGTTCAGGACTGTTGGATTAAAACTCATGATCGAAGGTTTGATCTCAGGAGTCCTCCATCCCTCTTTACAGGCCTGTAGAATCAACTACACACACTCAAGAGTGCAGCAAAATCAATCGCACACAATTAAGAGTGCAGCGAGATTCAATTTAATACGGAATAGGGAATCATTTGTATAGATCACAGGAGGATTCTAACAATAAAACGATACCATGTATGGTAGCATGTTACATTATTGGCTAATACTGGGTGGTAGAAGTACAAACGTCATATATGTAAGTGTCAATATATAATGTATAACTGTGGTTAGTGAAGCAATGACACATGCTAAATTAATGCTGTTATACATGAATAAGCAGCAGAGTGAAATAAAGTCCTTAACAAATCCTTATAAGGATGATGCTACAAGGACCATGGTCTTCCCATCACTCTGGACATGTGTCCTCACTGTCCCCTAGTGTTCACTAGTGTGTATAGGTTAAATGCAGAGGTGAATTTTACTGCACAGTGGTCAGAAGAGTAGTTCACTTTCACTTTTATGTCAGTTAATCAGTGTCCATTAGTGAATAGCTGACAAAAAATAGTCAACAACCATCAGACTTTATGTTAAAAGTATAATGAATGTTCTTTTTTTCCACATAGAAAGGGGTTATTTGTAATCACACTATCAATGTCATCCAAAATTGATGGGTTCCATTTTTAGTTCCTCTCAAGGTTTCTTCCTCTTGTCATCTCAGGGAGTTTTTCCTTGCCACCACCTTCTCTATCTTACTCTTGGGGATAAAATTTATATTAATATATAATCTGAATTTTATATTTCTGTATAGCTGCTTTAGGACAATGTTCATTGTTAAAGGTGTAATAAAAAATGATATGGCTTGGAGCAGAAGTGGTAATTCTTCAGGCGCAGTAAGTGGTGAATAGAGACCTTTATAACATGTGTGGTCCCTTAAAATCAAGTAATTAATCAGAGACCTAGAATAAGGCCTAGGAAATTTCTGTCATTGTTTAAGTAGTGGAAATCAGGAATCTATACATTACTCTAAATACACCACTCCAGATGGTGTTCAGAAACTTTCTGTACTCCTCCTCCTATGGTAGGTCTGTCCCTGAGCCTTCAGTTATCCAAAGCTTTCTTCCTGCAAAAACAACCAAGTTATTCACAACGTCTCAGACCACATTGATAGTTAATTACTGACACACCATCATAACATCGGTGATGATGCTGATGGTAATTTCACGGATGTGGACGTGGCAGCCAGTTGTGTGGACGTGCTGAAGGGGGAGTCTCCACGGACGTTGAGGTCATTAGCTATGTTTTCATAACCTCATTACACTGCCATTCTTGACTGGGTTGTAAGTGCAATGTGGAGGTGGGAAGAGATTAGGATCGGTTTACACACAGCCTGCCGTACTGTGGGGAGATGGGGAGGCAGAGGGAAGCTTTTTTTTATTACTGAAGATTGCCACACACATGCTAGCACACAGACATATACAGATTTAGGAACACCATGGATTAGACATGAAACAAGAATGTCATTTTGTATCAGTTTGCACACTTTAATGATAATTTGAGTAGACAGCAAATTTCAGGCCCCATGTTGTAAATGTATGTAAGTGCTATGCAGGGCCAGAAAAATATGCAGAAATATGTGTGCACGTGTGTGTGTGTGTGTGTGTGTGTGTGTGTGTATGTGTATGTATGTATGTACACATGAAACATTTATTGATCATTATTTTTCCCTTTTCCATTTGCACCAGTGCCTCTCAGTTCTTGTCCTGACACTTTTAGTCCGTTAACTCACTCAGCTAAATCTATTTCAGGCTTCTTGGCTATCAATCAGGAACGTTTGGAGCAAAGATGTCCAAACCTTTTACAGACAGATCCCCAGTACCTAATCAGACTTTTCTTTAAACACACTTCCAGTCTTACTGCTAGACAAACACACATGGAACAGTCATATAGGGCCACCTTCATCTCTCTCTCTCTCTCTCTCTCTCTCTCTCTCTCTCTCTCTCTCTCTCTCTTTCTCTGTGTGTGTGTGTATATATGTTAGTGTGTTATACCATTCTCCTATTCACATGCCATGCCCACTGAGAGAACCACATTAGCGGATGGAGAGATGGAGGGCAGATAAGCGAGTGCGAAGCAGGATGGAGTCATTAAGGATGTGTTGATGGAGGGAGTCTAAATTACAGCAAAGGTGATGAGAGCCTTTGAGGAGAGCTGGAGAAGCTGGGGGACACAAGAGGCACAGCCATGGAGACATTTTCCCCGTCAGCCTATTCTGTCTATGTACGTGCTTCAGATACGTGTTTTAAACCACCACTGTCACTTTCACACCTGCAGTTCTTTATTGATATTGAAGGCAAATGTCTCTATCTCCAGTGAAAGAATATAACAGTTTCCAGAACAATAGAAGGCGAAGGGTGAACATACAATAATTATATCACAATAAAAAAAGTGATAAATAATTATAAAACATTATTTTAATTGTTACTTTGTTGATATTAACATTATGGTTCTCAATGTAGGGTCCTGGATCAGTACAGTAACATAGCAGGAGGTCTGTGTTATCTTTTGTAATGCCTGTAATAATTGTTTGTAGTCGTTGTTATATTACTATTGCTATAGTAAGTTATGTCTAGCTGATTACCTAAATAGAGTAGATTTAACCCAATAATTAATAACTGGTACAAAACATTCAAATAAGCTCAACTTGAAATGAACTGTTATTTTAATAGCACTAAAATAAAAAATTATTTATATAAATTTATATATTTAGAATCAAACCTCTAATATTGTTACTGTGAAGGTTTTAGAAACAAAAACATGAAGACTGCTGCATGCAGGCTGCAAAAACTTTGAGAACCTCTATTGTACCAAATATTAATTGACATTTTTGTGAATTAAAGATAAAATAAATATATTGTTTTTATCATCTGCATTTAAGAAACTAAAACTGCTGTTTATCTGAAGACCATCTAAATAAAGGAGAAAATCGTTCAGCACAGGTGGCTGGATCAGACATAGAAATCGATTTTGTGGAATTAAAAAGATCAGCGTAAAAGGTCTGGGATTAAAAACAGAGATGAGTAACACTCTGATTCACTTGATTCTCTGAATGTAACTATACCATAAACGTCTTCTGAATTATTAGAATACATAAACTCTTCACCTGTAAAAATCACCAGGCCTCTGAATCCTCTGGCATGAAGATATAATAGGGTGCAAGGAGGATGGGTGAACATGGGAGAAGTGCCTCAACCACTGTAGATGTAAAAGAAACCAGGGCTAAGAAAAAAGCAACCACTGGATGGCAGGAAAGAGACACAATTGGAGAACACCAAATTTTGAAATTCTTCAAAATATTTCTATATTTATGTTTTTTTTATTTATCATTCAAGTTATTGCTGATGAAAAATAAAATGAAAGATGTGTGTGTATAAGTGTATATGTTTAACTTATATTATCTTAATATTACACTTAATATTATCACCAAGAACCAAGTCTATTAAATTAAGTGTAGATGTTGACCAATGAGATTGTGTAACTATAATTGTCTGTAAGAAAATGAGAGAGATTTTAAATAACACAATGTGGCATTGTATCTCATCTGTTTTGATATCTATACCTCTCAGACTTTCTAAGTCATTCTCTATTGTCGTTGCCAATCCACCCTCTTGGTCTGATCAAACTTCAGCGATAATCTGAAAAATGAAGATTTAAGCATAAACGAGTGCGTCGATTTCTTGCGCTAAATCACTTGCAGCTGTGCCATATAGTCCACCAAGACAGGCAATGACACATGAAGAGCATGAGTTAGAGAGTCTGCTTATAACTAAAAGATGCGATTTGATCAACTGTCAGAAGCCGAGTAATGGACATGGCATGTCGCAGAGGACCTGCAGTAGATATGAAAGTCATCAAGACCAGTTCAAGGTCTAGGTTTAGAGCACAGGGTGCAGTACATGTATCAGAATAGAGTGCGCTGTGTGGGGGTTAATCCCTGAGGTGTGAGGTGCCTGACCTCGCTGTAAAGAGTGTGCTGCCGAAGGATAAACTGTTCCATTTGCTGTACGGCCTTGCAATGTACTCGTGGGTGTAGGAGCCATTTGGCACCTGATTGAAGGTTCCAACAACTCTGTTATGTGTTTTAAAGTCCTCTTTGCACACCCTGGTTCTGTCTGAATAGGATGTCACCAGCTACAGTTCTATTAATCAAGCTGACTTGGTGATTTTCCTACTATGACACACATACTATTCATATTTGCCTGTATGGAAACCTGGTTAATTAGTTGCGTTAATTAAAAAAGATTACAGTCATCACATCTAGCTAATAATTCCTTAATGATACTGTATCTTTTAATTCATCTGTCCTTTATTTTTTAAAAAATGATGAAATAGTTTTGTTACTCCATCACAGTGAAAATATGAGACATGAGAGCACCATGAAATATCCACAGTAGGCATGCAACAATATGAAAACTGTTGTAAGGATCTCAGACTTAGATTCAACTTTATTGTCATTCAAACCAAGTGAAATGACAAGAACGAAATAGAATTATCCAGAATTCAAAAAAATCCCCCCAAAAAATATGCAAAATGCAAAAAACTGACAATAATTTTACGATTCTTCACAGTAGAGTGCACTCAAAAAAAACAAACAGAAAATGTCAATAAATAAATAATAAATAAATTGATAACTGAATTGAAACTGAAACCAAACTTTTTTTTTCCTGAGAGAGTTTGCTTTGTTTGGAGGGAAAAAGGAATTCTACATCTGCTTAAAATATGACATACACCAGCAGCTCTCCAGCCCTGGGCCTGGACCTGCTCTCTCTTCTATCAGTTCAGAAATGTAAACATCTTGGCAGCACTGGTGTCTGGTGACCTTCAAAGTCAGTGCGCATGATGTGGCCTCTGTCTCTCCCTGTAAGGTCTCAAAAAAGGACATCATTTATACATTCATACAATACTTTCAACATAATCCTGTTCACAACTGACCACCCAATCAGCTCTTACTCTACAGATCTGCCTTGCACAACACAGGGATGTCTGACATAAAAGAATACTTAAAGATATTATAGTAACATTTTAATTATAAATATTATGGAATAAATGTACATTGATGCAATGAGCCATAACATTAAAACCACAAAACAACTACAGGTGAAGTGAATAATATTGATTATCCCATTACACTGGTACCTGCTAATACATTAGTAAGTAAATGACGGTCAGTTCTCAAAGTTGATGTATTCAAATCACAAGGAGTCATCACAAGAACAAATTGGGATTGATTGTGAAGACTGGGTCAGAGTATCTCAAAACCTGCTGGTGTTAGATTTTCAAAAAATGCAGTGTTTAGTACCTTCCAAAAGTGGTCCAAAGAAGATCAAGGACCAACGCTCACTGATGTGCATGAGGAATGAAGGCTAGCCTGTCTGGTCTAGCCTTTTGAATTACCCAACCATTTGGATAATACAAAACCAATTATCATATTAAATGGCCATTGTGTTGATGCACTTGTCTCCTGACCCCGGCCCTCTTTTTACACTGCCTGGCCCTGCCTTAGATAAAGCCTAATCCTCTACTTATCTGGGGCCTGGGACAACTTCCCCAATAGCCTGAGGATGAGTGATTCTGATGGTCCGGTGGATTATTTCACCTGGAGTAATTGCAGCATTCCAAAGGAGGTTTTAACAATGAACAAACCAATACCATCATCATCATCATCATTATCATCATGTCTGTACATCCCTATAGCTCAAACTGCATCCAATGGGATGTTCCGCAATGTGACATGGTCAAGTGGAAAGTTCATCCTAATTCCCCCTCTTCGCCATGTACTGTGGACAAATCCCCCTGATCAAAGCATGGCTTCATCCATGGTTAAAAACCAAAGTTCCCCCAACGTAAACAGGAAAGTTGACTTACATGAAAATGGTGAATCATTTTCCATGTTTCTCTTGAGGCATGGTGGTTCTAACATAAACACTAGTGTTGAGTCTTGCTATAGGACAAAAACCCCATTCCATAGACAGAGATGAATAGGCAGTGTCTTGGATTGTGTTTGCTGTGTATACTGTTTAAACAGTGTAACTGAACTGATGTACTAACAACCTCTACAGCAATGATACCATCTATCTGACCGGGCGCACAGAAAAGAAATATGCGTTAATATGTATGAGACTGTGTAAATATGTGCTGACTAATGTGTAAATAACAATCTGCTGGTCTGAGATATAAACACCAGACAAATAACACCAAGTTCATATGTTACCTGATCTGGCAAAATGAGTCACAATGACCAAAAATACAATTTTGGTCTCACTAGAAAGGTGAAATAAGCTTTAAGTGATATATTGAAATAACTTTAAAATGATATATTGCTCAAAGTCCTATCTTAAACAGTTGTCAAGTTAGTCATTTAGTTAGGCATTTAGTAACCCGCAATCCGCGAAGCTATGAGAATTAATCCTGCACATTGATAGAGATGCACTGATTTTGTGTCTTCTCCCATCCAGCAGGAGAAAACATAATATAGGATATTAATAAAGAGATTATTGGGGTTTGTTTCCTTTTCCTGGTCTGCAGCTTTTAACACACTTGTCGGGAATAGCGCTCCTATTTCATTATTTTCATGCAGTTTTTAAATGAAATAAAGACAGTTTCATATTCTATTCCCATTCTCTGTATTTTATTTATTTGAAATTACCTTTAGGCTATAGTCTATAATTCCGCAGTGTTTTGTTTTAGCCACCCATCCCGTCCGCTGCTAAGTGCAAATCACCCGTTCCCGTAAGATTTGCGTCGGGTCCCCATGTTTAGCCATTAAAGAGCATTTTCACGATAATTGTGACGATGAAACTTTGTAAGATTAATTTTGAGGATATATTCTTTCATATAAGACTATATAAAGTAAAATCTATACTTTATTTATGTATTTCAGTGTAATCTGCCTGCATATAAAAAAATATGAATTATTGTAATATGAATAATAAAAAAATATGAATTCAGATTCATTTTGGCAGATCGGGTCACATATAATCTTGTTTAACTTCATGTGTAAGTTTATCAGATATACTGTAAACTGCAAACCTGTAGTCCAGAAAAAATAGAGAAATCAACAGAGAAAAGGGAGGTCAGTGACATTTCTCTTTTGGATGTTGTCTGTAATATTTCTAGTAATACACCCAGTGTTACTGTAATTTCTCCTTTATAACACAAGCCATCAAAAAACAAAGTAGTGAAAGAGATCAAGTTCAAACACACAAATAATTTGACAGTTCATGGTAAAATATCCCCGACAAACCCATCAACAATACAGCATTTCACATTCAAATGTCAGTGGTATCAGGTCTGTGGCAAGGTATTAGATTGACCAGTTTTATCCTTATGTTGAAAAAACGTCTTAGTGTCTGCCTTGCTGTGGTGACTGGTAAAATCGGTCTTAATCATATATACTGATTGTCATGTCATTACCAGAATCAGGGTTAAAATCCATTTGAAATCTCAGAGCACTGTAAAACGGTACACTTTACTCACAGGCACGGCACTGACCTGGGCAACATCGGTATAGTCTGAGAAATAAGAACACGGTTCCTATAAATGCTTCATTCAGCTATTTTTCCACATACTTGAACATTCACCAGAATGGAAAGACATTGGGGAGCAACTCTTTGAATGAGGAAAGGAAAACAAAGTGCCACTAAATACACTCTGGAAATTTCAATCACTTGCCACAGACATTGCCTGGAATGATTCTGCACTAAAAGCAGCTTCATGTCACCAGCATCAGCATGTCTGACCCCATAAAGATTATGAAGGGCTAAACCAGATCACAATCAAATATCACTTTTTTTCATCCCATTGGTCCTAAAATAGCTCAGAGAAGCCAGAATCTTAATCTGAGGGAATTGGCAAAAACTATTCTATACTAAACAAAAACATTAGCGCAAAACTTTTGTTTTTGCTCCCATTTTTATGAGAAATGAGTGGTGGTGGTGGGGTTATGGTATGAGCAGATATAAGGGACAACTTAATTGATGGCAACCTAACACCTACAATCCTATGATTGTAAGTGCAATTTAATTGATGGCATTTTGAATGCACAGAGATAACGTGATGAGATCCACCGCCACCATGGGCCACTGGATTCACAATGTTGATGTTCACTACGAGGCCCTCTGGTGGACATTCCTGCAGTCAGCATGCCGACTGCATGCTCCCTCAAAGCTTGCAACATCTGTGGCATTGTGCTGTGTGATAAAACTGCACATTTTAGAATGGCCTTTTATTGTGGCCAGCCTGAGGCACACCTGTGCAATAATCTGCATAATTCTGTCTAATCAGCATGTTGATATGCCTCACCTGTGAGGTGGATGGATTATCTTGGTAAAGGGGAAGTGCTCACTAATACAGATTTAGACAAATTTGTGAACAATACTTAAGAGAAATAGGCCTTTTGTGTACATTGAAAAAGACTTATATATTTGTTCATCTTTGTTGTGTTTATATTTTTGTTCAGTATATTTATCATGTCTATCTAACATGTTTATATTTAACAGTAACAACACTATACACTGCACATTATTGCTCCCAATTCCAATTCAACTGTAAAGTGCACTTTATGTTGCATTGTGTAGGTGTTAGGGTTGTGCGATATGACCAAAATTTCATATCCCGATATCGATCCATTCATATCCCGATAACGATACATACAATACGATATAGCGCGTTTTCTGTAAATTCAGTCATTTTTTTTAAAATAAAATGACCACATGAACATTTCTATACGTGGAATTATACAAAGTCAAACAATTAAATATATTTTCTGCCGTACAGTGTGCCACTGAAAAAGACTCTTTCAGTGTCTGGGTCTGCAGCTAAAAAAGCACAAGTTGCCTTGTGAGCATAAACTTCTGGTTTGAGAAAACAACCGTTTGTTTGTCATTTTTAAATTTCTGTTTCTTTAATAAAAAATAAATGACCAAAAGATACACAGACCTTTAGGTACGAGCTCCTCGTTTTTAGTCCGAGCTCCTCGGAATTAGTCTGGTCTGTGCTGTGTGCGCTTTCCTATGTTTGTGTGTGCACCGCCTAAATGTGTCATTCAAACAACAAAACAACTGCAGTAAAGTATGTATTTTGCGACACAACAATACAGATGATAGAGTGTAATATTAGACAATTTTCTATCGTCACATGATATATATCATCATAACACACAGCCCTAGTAGGTGTGCTGTTTTATGTAGCACCTTGGGTGAAATGATAAGAAGTTCCACTTGACTTGAGCAGGATGAGTGGAATGGCGACCTTTAGCATCACCTCTGGCTGCTATGAGTACTACATAATGCTTTATGGGCTTCTTTGTTCTAGTGTGATCAATGACATGATCAGGGACATGCTGGGGAAATATGTATTTACCTACATTGATGACTCCTTATCGAAAGAAATTCATTTTACCCATATAAATCAAGTGCTTCAAAGACTCTTGGTCAATTACCAATATGTCAAAGAAGAAAAATGTGGTGGGCAAATCTCATTCTTGGGTCATTAACCTGAAAGGGATTATTATTGATCAGAACAAGGTAGCATCCATCACAGAATGGAGTGTCTCCATCACTGTTAAAGAACTCCAAGTCTTTGTGCTTCACAGACTGCTTGTTTTTTCTGTGGTTTCAGCTCCTTTACCAATCCTCTCATTGCCCCTTTGAAAAGCCCTGTAGCAGTTCACAGAAGCATTTATCTCAGCACCCATCCTTAAACACACTGTCCCCACTAAACCATTGTGGTTGAGGTGGATCAAAAAAACATCAAAGTGTTTATCCTATCACAGAGATTTGAGGAGAAGCCCAAGTTGTATCTTCTGAGATCAGCAGAACAGAATTATTATGTGGAGAAGAGAACGCTACAGAACGAAACTGGCTCTAGAAGCATGGAGCCACTGGTTTGAGGGAACACTGCACCTATTCATTATATTTACATTATATTTAGATTACAAAACCCTTAAATATTTAAGAACAGCAACATGCATGCATTCCAGTACAGCATCTCGTTTAGTCCTGGTTCAAAGACTAGCTATACAGACACATTCATGAATATAACCAGGTCAATTGACATTGTTCAGAGTCTCCCAATTTCTAATTACACACTGGGACTCATTTGTCACCACATACTTTGAAAGCACACTTAGCACAATCACTCAACGAAAAAAAGGCCAGCTCTGTGCATACAACTGACATACCAAGATGTAGTCTGTTATTGCTCATGGTTTTTGCCTTTTGGGTTGTTTCTCTGGTTTTTGACTCTGACCTGCCTGACTATGTGCATGTTCCTTGACCTCATGTATTTTCTACTGTTTTGGATCTGATTGCTACCTTGCAGTCTTTTTAATGGAAGTATTTCTTACAACTGACTCTGACACTGATATTCAACTATCCATAGCTGTATTCGATCCATTGTTATTTCCACTAAAATAAAGCATTGATCTCAGTGGGTTTCATCCCTAGAGATGAGAATTATTAATTGTAAAAAATAGGCAATACTTTTGCAATTTGCAATTCTGATGCATTTATCAGCTCTATCTACAATATAAACACTAACAAAACAAACTAATATATAACAAATACATATATAGCCTTTATGTACAGATATAAAACCAACAGTTATTAATTAGTTATCAGTCCGACAGTCATCAGCCATGTACCCTAGAAGCCTATGTAACTATATAGGCTCTTTTTATTCATTTTCGTATATCATTTATTTTATTATGATCATTTTCTTCAATCATCACTGATTTTTTATTATTATGAAAAGACACCACAGAGACACCTTGGAGTAAAAAAAATGATTGGTTAACGTAAACATTGGTTATAGTGATATTATTTGATAAATGAAATCTTACTCATAAACACAGAAATGCATCAAATGTTTTAAATATTCATACAGCGAGCATGATGTATATTTCTAGCTTCTTCTGCATCTTCCGCCATCAATGATGTAATCAACACAAACTAAGCTTCTAACCACGAGTCTAGAAGTACAGTTTAAACTGACCAATTTAACACATGTCTAAACGATGGTGGTTCGAAGTACTGTAGTGTTTGTGAATGTTTGGTGGAACTATGATTTGGGGAAACACCTGTGTCATTTAACGATGGTTATCAGCATAGTTACTTTAAAAGATCCAACTATGGTTTTGGAGAAACATTTGCATCACAACTGCATCATTTCAACAATGTTAGTAACTATGCTTGTTGATGGCAGAACATTAAGCTGTGAAGAAAAAAAAAAGTGTCAGTGACATCAGCAACAGCCTCCACATGGCAGAGGTGAAGGTATAGCAGTCCAGTGTTTGAAGAAGACACAGAAATACAGAAATCAGTCACTCATCAAACCACTCATAAATAGTAAGAATTAGAGCGCCAGACTGGATTTCACAAAGTAATACAAAGATGAGCCACAAAAATACTGGAACCTCTACCAAAGTAGTGGAAAGGCCAAAGTTTGGAAAAAGAAGGGATCTGCTCTTGAAAACATACAAGTTTATCCATCAAACATGGTGGATCTAGTGTCATGGCTTGGACTTGCATGGCTGCTTTTGGAATGGGCTCAGTAATCTTTAATGATGATGTGACTCATGATAGTAGCAGCAGAATGAATTCAGAAGTCTACAAAACATGCTGCCTGACAAGTTACAGAGAAATGCATCCAATATTATTTAAACTTCACCAGGCAAGCAAGACAACGACCCAAAACACACAATAAACACAGCAACAGGCTTCACTGGGGGAAAATGGAAAGGTTTTAGACTGGGCAAGTCAATCACCAGACCTTAACCCAACTTAACATGCATTCCACCTCTAGAAGAGAAGATGGAAGGCAGAAACCCCCCAAAACAAACAACAACTAAGAGAGAATGTGCTTCAAGACTGGAAAAAAGAATGCAACTTTGTTAAAGTCAGTGGATCACCAACTAGATGCAGTTATTGCAAAGAAGGGATATACACCTTTCATTCACTGTATTAATATCTGTTCCCATCATTTGATCTCCTAAAAAGGTGCCATGGTCTATGTTGTTTAATGCATCTGGATGTAAAATATCATCTATTGTCTCATTTTCATCCTATCATCCCAAACCCAAATGTCTTCAGTGTATAACAAAATCAAAATTAGCCCTGCCATTCCAACTGTTACAGAGGAGACAGAAATTTCTGCTTTATTTTCTTTGGCTGCTACTCACATGTGTTTTGTAGGTCCAGAGGCATTTAATATCTTTTAACAAGAAAACCTATAAACCTCTCACTTGACAGAGTACACATTTGAGAGAGCTCAATTATGATTTATAGATGGATACAGAGGTAAGGGATGATCATATGTGCTGACTCGTCTTTCTTAAACACAATCTGAGAACAAACAAATGTCTAGCTGAGGTTACTTTTGTAAATGGCAACACATCAGTAGAATTACTCTGATTAGTCTGCTTATGAAGAAAATGCTAATTTAATCCCAGAAATTACATCTGATAGACATTTGATGGCATCCTTCAGATTTCATCATGACCAAACACAGTAGAATAGAAATGAAATACATAGAAATGGGTTGTTGTATAACAAGGAAATATTACTCACAGTGTAACTCTGACATTGTGAAGCTTTTGGTTAGAATTTTTTGGTTTAGAATTTCTGCAGAATTTATTTAGAATTTAGAATGTAGAGAGTTGTGGGCATCAACTTTTTGTAACAATCAGTCCATTCTCATTTAGTAGAGCCTTCAGGACAGAGTGCAGTGAAGTGACGTGGTTGACCTACTATGCTTTCACACAGAGGAATTTGACCTCCACATTTAACCCTTCCATGTAGTGAACAAAGGTGGGTAGAGAAGCCAAAAAGTTGTACTCAATAAAAGTACCGTTACTTCAGATTAATGTTACTCAAGTAAAAGTAAAAAGAAGTCATCCAATTAATTATTTCAGTAAGAGTAAAAAGTATTAAGTAAAAAAACTTCTTGAGTAATGAGTAAGTGCTGAGTCATCTCTTTGTTTAATAATCAGGACATCAAATAATACACCTGAATGCACAAATTAAATTAAATCTTTACAAAGTAACATAAATGATCTTTATTAGTAGTAGTTGTACTATTTTTATTATTATATATGGTAAAAATAAACAGATGAATACTGAATAATAGTGCTGTGTGTGAAATTGTAATAAAATAAGATGAAAACATGACATTTCATTGTTTATTGTTTGATATTACGGTCATCACTTTCCGTTAGTAAGAAATAGTGTACTACATTCATATTTCGTTTACTAGCCTATCGAACTCATACTATGAAGTTTAGTACATAGTGTATATTGTATAATATTAGTGTGTAGTGTATACTGTATAATAAAAGTGTGTAGTGTATACTGTATAATATTAGTGTGTAGTGTATACTGTATAATAAAAGTGTGTAGTGTATACTGTATAATATTAGTGTGTAGTGT
>JAOVVF010000039.1:9199389-9214416 GCA_028565595.1 Duopalatinus emarginatus | reverse complement strand
TGTTCACCATTTTAATTGTAACATTTCACTTTAAAGCCTTATTCATTTACATAGATTTTAAAAAATGTGATTAATCGCGATTAACTATATGAAATTCTGAGATAAATCGCGATTAAAAATTTTAATTGTTTGACAGTCCTAATGATAAATATATATATATAGACCCCAAGGTGCATATCATTGTCCAAAATGTCTTATTATGCTGGAGCATTGGAGGTAAGGGGCCTTTCGTCCAACCAGTGAAAAACATCCCCACACCATTATCCCTCCAACACCAAACTTTACAGTTGGCACAATGTGACTGCCAAACAGAAAAGCATCATTCTTTACTTGACAGAACACATTTTCACTTTTCCAGAGTCCAGTGTTGGCGTGCTTTACATCACTCTATCCACTGCTTGGCCTTAGACTTGCTGATGTGAGGCTTTCATGCAGCTGCTCAGCCATGGAAACCCATTCCATGAAGCTCCTTTTTGTTCACATATTAACACCAGTGGAAGCTTAGAACTCTTCAGCTATTAAATCTTTAGGAACCACACTCACTTATCACTCCAGGTCAATTCCAGTGACTTCAGTCTATGATAAGTCAGATTAAAGCAGGTGTGGTGCATTGTATTAGCCCAATACCTTACTAATACATTTTTTTACCCACATGTATATATAGTATTTATTTGCTATATAACTTGGCAGGATCCAGACGTTCATTCAGGTTAATTTGTTTAATGCAGAGTGAGATAACCTCCTCAGGTGAAAATTGTAATGTTTTTTTTTTTTACTTTGTGCCATGCTTTTGAAGCTGAAACTCGGTGTAAGGAAAAAAACATTTTGGAAGCAGTACAAATTTGAAACGGTTTTAATGGACTAGTTATGTCTCACCTTAAAAACCAGCTGGAAAACCTTTTGGAAGTGAGTGTGTGGGTGCGTGGCATGACTGGAACTGCACTGTAACCTCCAGCACAATGGAGAAGAATTTAATGTGTAAGGTCTACTTTAATATTTTCAGATGCCAATAAACTGACTGCACACAGACATTGCAATATTTCTGGCCCTCCCAAAGCCTAACCCGCATTTCTGATGTGTCATAGACTCACTCCAGGCGTATAGTGGTAAATGAAATGGCCATCAGCAACCCCAGGATTTGGGAGTAGGATGTGAGCCATGTCTACGGACAGCTGCTGCCTGCTTAGCGGTTGATTTATGCTCACAAGTTGCAGATTGCTGGCCCATATAGAGCCATTTCTGTCTGGCTGGAGAGGAACCTGGCTCTGCTTTTCTATCCATTGCAGTAAATCACCTCCTCTTACCCCCACCTTATCCCATGCTATCTCTGTCCTGTCCAAAGCTCACAAACTCCTCAAACTCCTCTCCTCAATTTTTACACAACTTCTCCTTGCTCAGACTCCCTCCACCCAATGCAATCATTCTTCGGAATTACTGCCTCAATCAAAATTTATTGCCTGGATCAATAAAGAGATTAATAAGAGGTGAAATGTTGGTCACATTTCATCTGCATTAGCATTAAAGTACACTTGTGTGGATGCAGGTTTGATTTGTAAATCCATGAATACCAGAATGTAATTCTTTGTATAATAAAGGACTCGGTGTAATGGTCATCTGGCTGGATCCCAGTCTGCCCTTCTCCCTCTCTACCGACATGCTGTGTGTTAATAAGACTGTGCCTTGTGCATCTTGGGTATTTGCATCTCTCCTCCACACACACACGCACACACACGCACACACACACCCATGCCATTGTTCCACTCAGTGTCACACCCTGTCACATAACCCAAGTAGGCTTAGACATTAATCCTGATGAAATGAAACAGATGCCTCTCTGACAAACGGCATGACTGAAGTCTATGTCTAAGTAATGCACACTCATACACACCATGTTGCCTTCTCTATCAACTCCTCACTCTCACATTGGGTTTTCAGTAGTAGCTGGAGACAGGAAGTCTTCGTGTTCGGACAGAGGGAGCACTCTGCAGGATGAGTGGGTCTGTCATTGTGGAGATTAGATACTGCATTACCCAGGGGTCACTTGGCAGCCATAAGGGGACAGCAGATGTGTACGCTGCAGGGGTTCCACAACTGACCTTATTTCCTTCTCGGGAGGTCACTTCCTGTCTTCCACTTCCTGGGATTTGTACTGCTTGTCTGGATAAGCTTAGGATGTACTAAAAATACTGTAACACAATATTAAGTAATAATATTCTTTTAATGCAGAATATTTAGTTGACCTGTAAGTGCCTCCAAACCTGTAAAAAAAACCCAGAACTTAATGCAGAAGGAATCAAATTGGAGGTGGTGAATAATGGAGTTGGCCAGCTGTGGTTCCTCTCTCTCGTTTGCTGCTGAGGCCCTCCTGCCACTTGACAGCTGTGATGAAGGGAACCCTGTCTCCAGCTCATCCCTCATTCCAAATGCCCCGCACTGTTTTCTCTGCTTAATTAGAATCATCCTTCCTGCTAATCCTGGTCACCGGCTTTCCCCTTCTGTCTTTGATTTACGTCCCTCATGTCCTTGTTCCTCCTCAGCCTTCCAGCCTTCCAGCCTTTCTTCTTCTTCATGATAAAGTGTTTAAGGGTTACAGTAAAATATATCACTATATATAACTATGTTTTGGAAAGAGGCACTTCGTTCTTCCTATTATTTAACTGCAACGTGTTTCTGCTCAAATCCATTATTTCATTTTTTTGAACAATGAACGATTAGAGTCGCTCCAGCAGAAAGTAATAATTGCTTTGTAGCCACAGGCATGAGTGAGAAACCATGCCATCAGTCTTTTGAACCAGCACATGTTGAAACATTGTCAGCGTTCAGTTCCTTACTTTTACTATCTAGTGACATGTTTGTGTTTTTCCCCGCTTTTGCTGGAGAAAAAACGGTCTGTGTAGTCAATTGTAAATTAACATGCATTCATCTCGGTGGTGATGGGTAAATATTTAGACATGCAGCGGTTTCTGAAGCAGGCCAGAAGATATATGAGGTACAGGACGAGGAGATGGGGGACTCGAAATGGCATGTCCACCATACACACTTTGTGTACAATGTATACAGAAAGATGTCGTAGATGATGATTCTAACGAGTCGTCTTGAAAGGAGCCATCTGGATCTTTCGGTTGCAATCTTTCTGTGAGAACTTCATGCAGCTTTGAACTCAGAAAACCATGAGCAGTTGCTCTGGAACAGTTAAGTTGACTTCTTAATGGGTTGTGTGATACAGAACCAGACTGTTTCAAATCTTGAAAATCTTCTGACTGCATTTTGACCCCGCTCAGTGTGAATTTTTCTGCTCAGTAAGAAGCTCTGAAAAAAGCTGAGATTATCCAGGAACAGAGGGTTTAGAGCAAGAGGCCAATCCTCTGTAATCCTTTGAAACCTTGTGGTTCAAATCCAGAGCATTCGCTCTCCAAGCTGCAGTCTCCTAGCAACAGCATGCCAACGACACCTCGTTGTATTCGGAGGAGTGACGAGAAGTCACCCGGCTTGGCGAGTAATTGAGTGTGATAGTGAGCGAGGGAGTGCATGAAGGGGAGGAAAGAATGAGTGAGTGAGAGGTCAGGGTTTTAAGGAGGCTTTTTTTCTTTTAATTTGGAGCAACTGCTTTCAATATCAACACTAACCAGAGACAGGGACATGAAAGGAAGCATGGCAGCCAGTGGAGTGCAGCAGCCAAATCATGCCTCGACCATAGATGTCTTTCCATTTATGTACATTGGCATCAATTGGGTGTCTAAGTCTCATGCTGAAGTGGAGAAATGAGCCTTGTAATCTGTACCTACAGACACAGACACTCATATGCACACAGACACACATGCACACAGACATACACACACACCTTTTCACACCTGCACAAATGTTGATGTACGTGGAGCTGACGGCTTCTCCAGCAAGTCTAAATAATGAACCCGCAGTACCAGATCATCCAGGTGCAGAAAGTGTGTGTTTGTGTGAGCGTGTGTGTGAGTGTGAGAGGGGGCACCACATAGCTAACAGACCCTTATGTGCAGCGAGGCGACAGCTTTCAGAACCTCATCCATCATGCCACAGGGTGTGTGTGCTTGGGCCAAATCAGCACCAGCCAGGAACCCAGCCACATACTACTCACTGGTATTAAAAACAGTCCCTTAACTCACACACACAACTGCTGCTGCTCTGTTTAAGGGCTGCTGTGAGAGGGTCTGGGGCTCTATATGGAGCCGCATCAAGGGGAGATTGGAGGAAATCAGTCAACGTGGTCACATGACGCAAGTCCTGAAATGAATGCTGTTTATATTTAAATTCAACAATATCAGAACAACAGAGTGAATTCAGAGTGACATTCAGAGTGAATGTAACAAGAAAAGGACTGTTGAACTGTGCCTTGTTGAACTTGACCAATCAGCTGCCCCCAGGTCATGAACTTACAAAAATAAATAAATAAATAAATAAATAAATTATTGCCTGGGGGCCACACGTTGGTGTGTGTGCTATACAGCTTCAGGGATCTGGGGTTGTGGGTTTGATCCTCTCTCTAATCTGTCTGTGAGGAGTTTGGTGTGTTCTCCCCATGGTGTTGTGAGTTTGCTCTGCTTTACTTCCACCTACGTAAAAACCCAAGTGGTAGGTGAATAGATTGTGCTAAAATGCCCTATCTTTGCAAAAGTATGTGAATGGGTGTGTGTGGTACCCTGTGATGGATTGGCACTGTGTCTGGGAGGTATCTCTACCTTTCACCCAATGATCCTGGGTGGGTCCAATTTGATGGACGAAGTGGATTAAGAGAATGACTGGAGGAGACCTAAATGAAGGGATGTCAATTGTAAATTCACCATGTCGACATAGTTGGCTATAAAACACTTTTTTATAGATGTGTTAGTTATGCTTTAAAATATCGTTTTTTAGATTTGATACTCAGATTTGATTTCCAAGTCTACTACTTGGAAACACCATGGACAGGTCAAGGGTTTCTGAATTTCTGCCAGTAGAGGTGAATTTTTTGACAGTGAAATATATAAAAAAAATTCTTTTGTTGGAGAATAAACTAAACACACCTGGCTTATTTATTTCCTTTAAATCACTCACCCATCAGTTTTTCTTTTTATAATTTAAACACAGCTCTTCTTTTTAAACTCTTAGTCAGTAAAGTGTGACGCACAGACTGGCACAAGCTTCAGGAATCAACCAGACAGTTACAACCTCAGACATGTTTGCTTATATTGATTCATAGGTTGTTCTAAAATTGTAACAATAGACAGTAAGGCTATCCTCGCTGAGTTCACTAGACAGATTTGGTCATCTGAGGCAAATACAAAGGTAATCTAAGCAGACAGGCTAAATTCAAAACTTTAGGCCTACAGAGACTAAAAGGACACGCAGGCATGAGGCATGAGACTAACTCCACTTAGGATAAAATGAAGAAGACAAACAAATTCTTTCTAAAAATATCTGTTCTGACTCAGCCAGTTTGCTTGGCCAGTCTCTGCTCATATTTCTTGACATATGTTAACTCCAGATGTCATACACAGCCTTCTTCAAATCAAGTCTGGAGCCCACAAGCATCATGATAAAAAAAAATCATGATTTAAAAAAAATATATATGTGTATATATATATATATATATATATATATATATGTATATGTGTGTGTGTGTGTGTGTGTGTGTGTGTGTGTGTGTGTGTGTTTTGGTATATACATTGTAAAGTAAAAAAAAAATATTTTTTACCCGCATGCATGGCTTAACTTGCTGTGAATTTTCTGTCTGCACCTGTGGCATGCTGGTCAGCTTGTACCTTCTTCTTAATGACTGCATCACAGCAACCATAAAGTCCAATCATGTTTGACAAGAAAGTAAGAGCAATGTGTCAGCCTTAACAGAAGTCGTCCACTTTATTGTCCATAGTGATGTAAACACACAGAGTCAAGAATGGACATCAAAATCACTTCAAATTAGATAGATTTTAACACTGCTGGTTAATGTACTGTACTAATCAAACATATATTAGGCTAATATATGTCATACCATAAAGTAAGGACTTGTCCATATATTAATCTGTTGTATGGGTAATTAGATGTGTAATCGAACCTAGATTTAATGCTAGATGTGCAAAAACCACTAGCATAGTGAAACAAACTATATTCTATTACAACGTTTACATTGCCATGTTATCTCAACATCACAGCTTATTCGCTTAGTCATTCTGGCCATTCTTTTTTTCTGTATGTGCCATGAGATCTAATAAAATCTAATCAATTTAAACTCCTGAGCGCATTTCATTACTGCAAACCTTTAGCTATAGGTTAATGAGACACAATAAAAATAATGCAAGTTATTGATGCCATGTTCAGGGAGGTTGTAGGCCTGATTTTGGTTCTGGTTTGTTTCTATAACAGCTATTATATTGTCTGAAGTTGCCAGGGACATGTTTACCAAAAACTAAGCAGCTGAAAATTGGAAAAGGACCAGACGTCTGTTCTCTCTGTAGCCTCACATTATTGTTCTTAACAGGCAGGACTGGACACTGATGGAGTTTTCTGGTTGTAAAGAGTGGTTAATTAAATAGCCATAGGCTTCCTGTCAGCCCCATAGAAAAAAACACATATTTGCATATATTTTATAGTAAGAAAATATAGAACAAATATAAGGTGATATATACATAGATCATTCAATAGTTAATTTATTATTTATTGCTGTCCTGTAGGCTTATATTATATATTATATTTAAATTAGGTATGCACAGGACAACAGTTTAAGTTGCTTTAAGTTGTCCCTGGTTTACTGCTTTTGTAGCACATTTTTTACAAAATATGTGTTAATATTTATTTTAGTACTTTAGTTACATAGATTTGTTAATGTATTTGAGTGCCATATATTTATACATATATTTCTGCTTCATATATTTAGGTAACCTATATTTGAAACATAATTTCAAATATTTTATATATTTTATTAAATATTTAAAAACATATTTTACAATATATATTATATTTTATCAAGTATATTTCTTTTCTGTGTTTGGAACAAACCAGTCATTCTCCTTATTCATGAAGGTGGCAGGACTGCTGCTCACTGAAATAGTAGAAGATCACCAGTTTCTGAAATGCTCAAACCAACGCATCTGGCACCAACCATCACGTCACAGTCGAAGTCACTGAGATCATCCCCTTCCTGATGTTTGCTGTAAGCATTAATTTCAGCTCCATATCTATATCTGTGTGATTTTATATGTTGTGTTTCTGCTACATGCATGAATAGGAGGATGTACAGGTGTTCCTAATAAAGTGGTCCAGAGGCTTTCAGAAGCACATACAGAGCAGTGCTGAGTCAAAGTGCTGCTGTCATGAGGAATCTCACGCCTTCCGTGGTATGCTGGGTTACTGAAAAGGTCTGCACCAGGGGAACAGCACTAGCAGCTCAGGGGGACACTATTGTCCATGCGCAAGGGACATGACAGCTTACATCATCATTGCACAAGAAGCCAGCAAAGCCCTGCAGCTGTCAGCTGTTTTATCCATCACTCATCCTCCTTTCACTTACTTCATAGAAGCTCTTTATGCTGGAATCACAGCATTCGATTGTAGTACCATGCATTAAGTTTTTATAAGTCATGTCTCATTTACTTTCTGCCACCAGGCTTTAATTTCTGGTGCTGAAAATAAATTATAGAGGATAATAAATCAATGGAGAATAAACCACAGTAAAGACACCTGATTAAATGATTTCTTCTAACTCTCTCACCCATCAATTTTTATATTATTTATACTTATATGTGAATAGATGGCAGCTCTTTTTTCTTTGGCCTACCAGTCCGTTGACTGTACAGTTGAGAGGGCGGGTAGACTCAGATTCAGTCAGTCATATCTACATCTCCACGCCTCATGACTGTGAGGAATGTGCCATCACTGACTCGCAGTCGTTCGCCTGAGGAACTTTATTAACTACAGCTTTTTGCTTGGGAACTGTTTGTTGATTTAATGTGATTGTAATGGCAATTTAGAAAAATCAGGTCTGCAAGATAATTGCAAAACTTTCACTTTGATGTTTTTTCTTCTTTTGCCTTATTTTTTCAATAATATAATGGGTACCTAAGTGGTAGTTAAGAGTTTGAAATGTACTTGATGCACCACACTGTGGTATTGTTTCTGTGTAAGATGTGTATGAGCTTATGCGTGGTTTAAGATTACTGTGCTCTAAATGAAAGTGTCTAATGGCTATACGAAATGTGACTGTCGAACTCTAACAGTGGTTTCCCTGCTTTACCCAAAGGTCATGCTATGTATACTGTGTAAGTATATATACAAGTAGCTATTAGATTGGGATTTGATTATTCTCTTTTTAAAATTCTTGATGTGAAGAAAAAGTTTGTGGGTCAGACTGAAGTTGCAGGCTGTTCAGTTTCCCCTCATTGCTTCAAGGCAGTGTCATGGTCTGAACGCCACGGTGCATAGTCTATTTTGTTATTTCAGTCCTTTGGCTGTAATTGCTCTCAGGCTGTGCAGACTGCTCGGTCTGACTGCAGAAAGGCTGTTGTTCGCTGAACCCAAATGAAGAGTGGCCTTTTTCTGGTGCCAGAGTGGCTCCCTCATGCATGAGAAAGCATGATGGGATGATCAAACGCTGACCTGCCTGAGCGTCCCCGACCCCCTCTTTGTCCTCTGGCCTTAGGCAAACACAGGCCCCTCAGCTCCATTCAGATTTTTGAGGCCAGATAAGCCTGTCTGCTGCAGGCCATGGGAAACAGCCCACTGCTGCAGGTGGACAGCACTGAGAGGCTGTACAAACAATAAATGCTGGGAATAATGGAAAATGAACAGAGTTTGTGAAAGCTGCTGTCGATGGAAGACTGTACTAAACATTAATGTATATGGTGATCCTGATGCTGATCTTCACAAACATCGACCTGTAAGCAGAAATTTATAATGGGTGTTTAAATTACGTGTGTATGTGTGTGCGTGTGGATGTGATCAAACACCTGCGATTTCTTGGAAACGAATGAACTCTATAACCTAAAACCAAATGTGGCATTGCATTAGCGGCACAGTTTTGTGGATAAAGCACCTGGCTGGATCAGGACTGGATCATTGTGCTGAGAGATGAGAGCGATAGCTCCCGTCTAGACCTGTAGCAGCTATGGTGATGCAATGTTGTCCAGTCCCCAGGTGAGGGCCTACACACTGCAAAAAAAAAACAATCTAGAGCTGTAAAACACATACACTATTAAACAATGTTAAATGATGTAAAATTAAATGCACTGTAACTCAGCAGTCTCTTATAATACATAGTAGTAATGCAGTGTGCTATACAATGCATATGAAATACATACCTGCAGTAGTTGTTATTCAGCAAACTACTACAATATGTAACATACACAGTGTTACCTATCAACGTAACCTCTTGAACTCCAAGGAACTATGGAGGCTGTTCCTCTTTTATAGTTTATTTTTCATGCAATAACAGGATAGAAAGTGTGGAAATGTATCGACAGCATATATGCTTATAAGATGAATATGTTACATACCGCTTTTTACACTCGGGTAAAAAAAAAATGTCCAGAGTTGAGTAGGAAGTGCCCTTGTTGTGAGTCAGTGTTCTCACTCCTAAGTGCCGCAGATAAGAAAAGGTCCTAGAGGGGTCAATTAGCACTAAGCAGACGGCTATACAGCTTCACGACCTCTGACCTCCAGCTGCTCTATCCCTCCGAACTCACATTCCTCTGATAAATATGGCAAGATAAGCAAGTCACAAGGTTGTGTCCACATAGATGAGGTGAGCCTAAGAGAGAGAGAGAGAGAGAGAGAGAGAGAGAGAGAGAGGCAGGGTTATCAGTAAAGATTCTCCAAATGAACTTCTTTGCTTGTCTGAGTTTGTAAAGAACACATGTAACACATGTTCGTGCCTGCATTGATAAGAGCTCAGACGAGCTGTTTGGGCTCATCCCCACACACACATCACTAGGCTTCAGGCCGGAGTGCTACAAAGTAGAAGACGAGGAGAGTCAGTTATATGCAGTAACAGCAGTAGCCTTTGAAAAGCTTTACGTCTTCCTTAAATAAACTGTGTGTGTGATGTATTGAGGTAGTTTCACTAGAGCTTCATATTGGCTAGCATCCATACAAAGAGAATCTGGGAGTGTGTGGAGGCAGATTGTAGGGAAGTAAGATTTCGATCTCAACATTTTTTTCTAAAGTTGTAGACACGACAGCTGGATCTTTGCAATAAAGCCGCGGCCTCTAATGAACCTAGTCACATAACCATGCTGGTGTGTGTATGTGTGGAAAGCTGGCACAATCCCAATCTGAAAGTACAATATGCAGCTGGTGTGAGACATTGAAGCAAATATATTATTCACATTTACATTTCGAGCAGATGTCTTTATCCATAGTGACATACACACGTTTTGACCCTTTGAATGCTAGTGATGTTTTTATTATTATTATTATTATTATTATTATTATTATTATTATTATTATTTCTATTATTAGTATTATTATTATTATTATTATTTAATTAGTGCTTATTTAGCAATTTAGCTGTTAATGTCTGTGAAATTAATATTTGACATTCAGGGCTTGAAGTTTCATTTTAAACAAAATCAGGTCCAAAAATTTTAGCAAAAAAATCAAGCTTATAAAAATTCAGGTCTTGAAAATTCAGGGAAACATCTGGGGTACTCAGAACAAGCAAGCAAGCATAAATCTAATCAAACTCACATCTGGCCAATCACAAAACATATCCGAGGTCCTTGGAATAGGCTTCTTTTTCATAAAGCATATGTTGATGAAACACACCAATGAAGCGTTTCAATTTTGATCAGTTTTGTGTGATGTAATATCAGTATCATGGTTTTACTATAGTAGTTTAGAGTAATCATGATTACTGAATAAGTTAACTATGGTAGCAATGTGTGTACTATAAATCTGCCATGGCTTTAATATTGTACCATATTGGTGTGCCACAGTGACCATGTCATTGTGGATAACCACGGCTTATTTTCATGATGAGGGTGTTAATACAAAACAAAAAGTGACATGCACCAAAAATAAAAACTCACATAGCAAAATTTTGTTTGTTTGAGACTTTTAGAACAGACATTACTAAAGCTATTTTGTTGCAGAGTACAGCAATATATTTGTGTATATTTTGATTCCCCGTGACGGTGAAAAGAGTTTCGTGCCTATGTACAAACCACAGGTTGCACACTCATGACGTCTTTGTACATTATTTACATTAAGTGCACAGCCTATAGAAAGTGGGGCTTTGTGATTTCACTGGCTTTCTGTGGCGTTCACGCTTCACTGACTGCACTTTACTTCACTTCCTTATGTAGTGTAAAACAGGTGCAGGCCTTCAGCTGGTGTGGACTGAAATGTTTTGTGAAAATGGAATTAAATTACGCCTTTGCGCTACATGCCCAGCATGAATTTGCCTTTAGCGTTACCCATTCAGGAACATGTGTCAGGAAGCATGTCATTTAGCTCATCATTTATTTAGCGCATGTTATTTAGCTCTGTTTTCCAGGTGGCTATTAACAACACACACACAAACTTTTACAACATCCACTATTACACTTGTGCTCTGTTAAATTAGCTAGCTGATTTGAAGTGTATTAGCTAGCTAGTGGCTAGCTTAGTCTGAGTAGAGTTGCAGTGGTGTTTTGCCCTCTTCATTCTGTCAGAATTCTGCATTAATCAGAATATTGTACTGGATCACATGGAGTTGCCTGTAGATGTTTTCTCACCTAGTTTGTTTTGTCCGCTTATATATTTACACAGTCTGCTTTTCTTGGATTGCCATCTTTAACTTTAAAATAAAGTATTGATTCATTTGTAATTATTATTATTATTATTATTATTATTATTATTATTATTATTATTATTCATATATTATTATTGATAATAATAATAATAATAATAAACCAACTAATAATTATTATTATTAGTAGTAGTAGTAGCAGTAGTAATGATAATAATAATAATAACCTTTTCCAGTTTGGTCTTTAAGAACATAAACTCTTCCCAGACTTATCTCACATCCCAGTCTTCCGGCAGTGAGCTAGCCTCAGATAACCTCTCTCTGGGTGGCATGGCCATGGTCTCTGGGTACACTTCTGTGCCACCCACGCCTTGATCTTGTACTGATTAGGTTCTTGTAAAGGATCATTCGCCCGTATCAGGACTAGCGCCCTGTTCTTTCGTGCCATACAGGGTTGGGGGTTTTCCAGTCTAATTCCAGGGCTGACTGTGATACGAGCGAGCATTTTGCCCTACACACAAAGAACGTGACAGAGCACAGGGATGAATAAGAGATAGGAAATAAAAGCTCTTTTGGGTTGTTTTGAGCATTGTTTAGCACTCATCCATGCTGGTGTTCCACAAACAAGCTCTCCTTTGTTATGAACAAGCTCATGTGCATTCCTTTATTCCCTTTATGTTCTGTCTGACTATTTTACTGATTTGCTCACTGATCAGTCACAGACGATACTCTTCTTAGGATTTTAATCTAATCTGATTGGGTTGGAAAATACATTAATAATTTTTTTCTTTGAGACATTTTTCATATAACTACTCTGTTAAATTATTATTATTATTATTACTTACTTATTATCTAGGAGGTGTGGGACCTTTTTTTTGTTCACAGGTGCCACAATGTTTCAACATGTATAGTGAAGTGAAAGATTTGCCTACCGTGCTTGCACACAGAAGAATGTGACCTCCACATTTAACCCATGAATGCAGCTGGGGGAGTTAGGTGCCTTGCTCAAGGGCACCTCAGTCATGTTCCGAACCCGGGACCTTACGGTGAAAAGCCCACTAGGCCACAGCTGCCCTAAAAGTAATGTAGCCACACCGGTTGATTGTTGCCTTCTCTTGGCAAGGCTACACTTGATCTTAGCCAAAAGGCAGAGAAGCGTTCTGTTCATGTAATTATATAGAGTTCTCAACACTCATATAATGAAAATACATAGCTCTGATATAAGCTTTATTATCATGTTTACTGGTGCTTAATATAACTAGCTAGACAACTGAACAGCTTGCTCATCAAGGTTAATAAATTTCATCCATTCACTCGAAATATGCTAACAAGATTAACGCCTAATGGTGACAAATTTCATGTAGATAACTAACTAAATGTGTGAAATATTTTATAATGACTTTGAATTGCATTACAGTGGATTATAAAAGAATATATAGTGTTGGGATTTGTGTGAGTATGTACAATGTCCCCCACTGTACCAGTGTTTTGACTGCACTGAATGCATTTGTTGTACTAGTTTGTAAAAGTTTATTAATAATTTCTGCTCTATGAATTTGTAGAACTGTATTATGCACATGACAATTAAAAACATGATCTAGAGGAGACAGGATACACATGCAGGAAACTCAGTATATACTGCAGCAGATGATCAGATTTAATAGAATGTTTCCACACACAGACAAGGCTAAGCAATCTAAAAAGCCTCTATGTGTCACATACATGTTATAGCATAGTGATATAGCATAGTGATATAGCATAGGAAACTGTGGTCAGAGCATATGGTCAGCAATGATACAGCAACCCTGGATCAGAGAGTGTTAAAGGCTTTTGCTCAAGGGCCCAAAGGTGGCAGTCTGATGGTGCTGGGGCTTAAACCCCCAAACCAAGTAAGCTCGAACTGTTAAGCCACTGCTACTCCAGTGTCAAAACAGAAGATTGACACAAATGGGATAAAAACACCAATTAATCTAAGACTAATAATTACAGGGATGCTAAAAATAAACCATAACAGTGTAAGTATGTTAAACAGTGTAAGTATGTTGAGCTGATGTTTTGCTTCATTAAGCATGATAATTAGTGGATAGAGAGAAGCTTCTATTATAACCAATGTCAAATTCATGTTGTATTTGCAGTTCGAGTTCTATCTGCATCTTTCTTTATCTTCCTCAGTGTCTCTCTCTAATTCTCTCCCTCTGTCTTCTCCAGCAGAAGAGATAGAGTCCAGAGGATCTGGTAGCGAGCCAGCTGACCTCTGGACAACCTCAGAGATAGAGATAGTGATGGCGAGTAAGGAAGAAAGACGGAGCGATGCAGAGAATGAGAGATGGATCTGAGCCACCATTCTTCTCTGCTTCACACTCACTGTGCTATACATTTTGTAGCCTTTTCAGCCTGGCGCCTTCTGGGTGCAGACAGCATATGATCAAAGGGCAAAATGCCCACTCTTTCAGAGTGTATGGGTGTATGGGAATGTATGTGTGAGTGTGTTGGTGTGGTGCTGTCAGGGCTCACACATCAAACTTCCTCAGATAAGAGGAACTCATTGTGAGAAAATCTCTCTCTCTCTCTTTCTCTCTCTCTCTCTCTCTCTC
This sequence comes from Duopalatinus emarginatus, assembly GCA_028565595.1. Taxonomy (NCBI): domain Eukaryota; kingdom Metazoa; phylum Chordata; class Actinopteri; order Siluriformes; family Pimelodidae; genus Duopalatinus; species Duopalatinus emarginatus. The sequence continues at coordinate 9,200,088 of JAOVVF010000039.1, read as the reverse complement.
TCTCTCTCTCTCTCTCTCTCGTGCCGTGATGCCCTGCTCTCATCAGCCTGACCCTCTTCACTGTCATGTCTCCTCTTGGCAGTAACAACAGCTCAAATTTAAACCCTTACATCTGAGTAAAACTCTGCACTACATAAATAATAATGAATTCTGACACACAAAACATTCACTTGCCTTTTTCCTTGCCACAGATGTTCTTGGTTGTATCTTACCCATGTGAGCTCCTCCTCTACTGCGCCGCATTCATTGGTGGGGAGGATCTGCTGGAATGCTGCTGGAGGTGCCAACACAGTCGAGTCGGCCTGCTATGTTCCAGTGCTGCAGATAAGTGAGGCCTGTGTGGAGTGTGTGTTGAGTAGTTGAAAACCAACAGAGACTGGCACAAGAGTATGTGACACTGTTACAATCTCTCGCTCTCTCTCTCACTCTCTCTCTCTCTGTCTCTCTCTCTGTCTCTTTATTTCTCTCTGTCTCTTTATTTCTCTCTCTCTCTCTCTCTCTCTCTCTCTCTCGCTCTCTCTCTCTCTGTCTCTTTATTTCTCTCTGTTTCTTTCTCGCTCTCTCTCTTTATCTCTCTCTCTCTCTCTCTCTCTCTCTCTCTCTCTCACTCTCTCTCTCTCTGTCTCTCTCTCTGTCTCTTTATTTCTCTCTCTCTCTCTCTCTCTCTCTCTCTCTCTCTCTCTCTCTCTCTCTCTCTCT
>JAOVVF010000039.1:9185361-9198556 GCA_028565595.1 Duopalatinus emarginatus | reverse complement strand
GGGCTGTGTGTGTGTGTGTGTGTGTGTGTGTGTGAGAGAGAGAGAGAGAGAGAGAGAGAGAGAGGGAGAGAGAGAGACTTGAAATAGAAAGAACTCTTGTTTCTAACAATAGTCTTTATATGCTGTTAGAAGTCTAGATGGAAAAATGGTTTAGACAAAAGAAAGCAAGCAGACTGTTATGAACAGTCGGGCTTCCAGTCTGGCTTCCTTAAGGGCCAAGAGATCATGGGGTCAGAGGTCGTTGTCTGTAGTATTTCTTTAGATCACAGTCGCAGAGCCTCAGTGAGGGCCTGACTCACTTTCTCTTTCTTTTCTTAATTTCCTGCTTGTCCTACACATACCCACAATAGCCAACTGACAGAATGAGCATCCCCACACTTAATCATGCATGACGGCTGTTTTTAAAGGTGTGTCTTTTCCCAAAGTGCTCCAGTCCAGATTGGCACCGCACAGCACTACGTCTTTATGAGGGTTTTTTTGAGGCGGTGACCTAGTGCCAGCCCAGATGCACGGCACGCCCGTGCCAGCCCTCCTGGCCCCAAAACTTCCCTTTCCAAATTCTTCTACGATTGTAAAATTGTTTGTTCGCACACACACACACACACACACACACACTTTCTCCCACTTGGCTCTTCAGTCTGAAGAGTTGATTAAGACTCACACACATTATAACACTGTAGAAGAAAGAAACCAAACACCACCTTGAGCCTCAAGACTTTTATATTTTCATACAAAAATACAGTTTTCATCACAATAGTTATTATATACACCACATAGTTAAGAAAACCAAAACCAATGTACATGTCGACTTCATTTTTAATTGCTTTCCCTGAAAGCAGAGACTCGTTCAATCCTTCACATGACAAGTAAAAGTTCACATTTCCTTGGGAAATTCATAGGTTGAGAAAAAAATCACCTTGTAATGAACAAGGAGTCACACAGACTGCAAGTGTGGATTTGGATCTTATCCGCATAAGACCTAAACAGCTGCAGTTCATTTTCTAACTGATCAAGACAAAATGCACACACACAAAATATCATATTCAGAAAAATACATTTCAACTCTATTTCTTCATTTTACAGTAAACCGGACTTTCATAATCATTGTTCTTGCACCTGCAAAAGACAATGAAGTGACAGAAAAACTGCTACAGATGGTGGTTGGTGGCCTTGGTGGTTACCCCATAATGAGATGGGGTTTGTTTAGTTCATTCCATGGGACCCCTGGAACATCTACAAACGTCTCTGACAGGTGAACACTATGTAATGAGTTCCACCTGTTCTTGTCCTGCATTCATTCTGATGGGACAATGTGCCGCCACAGATGTCTAGAAGCACCAAATTATGGTTAGAGGAATATTTATGTGGGGTTTTGCCATTCCCACCTATGTCACCAGATCGCAGGAGCAGAGACATCCTACACCTTCAAAGTACAAACAGAATTGAGGATCATTCTGCAGGAAGTATGGAATATGCAGTCCAATGCTCCTGGGGGGGACCTGCCAAGTATTCGACTGCTCTACCAGTTTTTCCGGCACTTCAGTGTCCTTTTTTTGTAATATGGCTATGTGTGTACCATCCCTTCACATCACAAAAACAGCATGAGGGCGATATGGAATGAAAGAGGATATTTAAAGCTCTGAATGAGAATCGAGACCCTGCGTTCACTTTTCCAAAGTGCTAACGAGAAGAAAAGGAGGAGATTTAACACGTGTGCAGATATGAGCTGTATCAGACATACCTGAGTCATGTAGGCGAAACCTGCTGTGACATAAATTAAAAAGTGACACGTGAAGAAGTCTGGGTGGTTTTGGGGAAACAAAAAACAGAAAAGGGAAGAAGAGCTCCCTGATGGCTGTGTGTGTCTGAGTTTGATTGCGGATGATTTGTGAAGGTCCAGCACCGCCAACTCGGAAATTATTTTCAACATTCAAAATAGAGAAGGAAGCTCAAGCAAACGATACACTCCATTGCACTTAATTAGGTCTCAGTGTGTTCAGCGTCCTTGTGAATTTGGCATAAATAAATTAAACGATGAACGGATGGATGGAGAGTCACGAGCGTGACTCGTCTTAACCTTCCTCATAACGATCACATGGTGCGAACACAATGAGACCACAGCTCTTCCTCATCCCGTCTCTCTCTTAGCTGTCCAGCCGGACATATGTTAACTTTCCTTTATCTGGAGTCATGGTGGACAAACCCGTCTTGAAGAGCACAAGCTGGTGGCCTGGGGGAGAAATAAAAGACAAACTGTCAGTGAGGACATCAACTGCATAGGAAAATTCCATCTAAACGAGACTTTGGATAAAAGGGAACGAGTACAATGTGGGAGGAAGACACGTACGAGCTAATCAACTACGGCAATGAAGCGAAACAAAGAGGACGAAGATGGACGAGGAGGAACTGTGGCGGGAAAAACAGAGCAGAAGTGAAAGCAAGGACACAATCAAGCATGCTCAGCAAGACAGATGAGGCAGAGAGACAGTGAAGACAGAAAGGGAGAGAGTGGAGAGGTGAGAGGGAGGAGGAATTCACGAGTGGTCAGCATGAGGGTGTTCAATAGAGATTAGTGACGGACGTGCTGATGTGCTCCTTTCAGACCATGCTTTAATGAAGTGGCAGTGTGCTGCTGAGGGGGGAGGAGAGGAGGGGAGGAGCAAACAGAGCGAACGAGTGATGAAAGAGGTGTGCAGGGAGGAGGCGGGGACCGCTGCCAGAGTACTGTTTGATCAGGAGAATGTCTGTCAGCACAGAACCTTTACTGAGATACCCACATACTCTCTCTTACACACACACACACACACACACACACACACTCGTGCTGTCTTGACATGCACCTCAGAAGCACACTAAGAGGCTTCCATTTTACATTTTACTGCATAACATCTATACCCTCTGTGTGTATTAGACTGTCTGTACGTCCCATATGAGCTACTGTGGCACCTTCAAAAAATTTCCTCTTGCTGTAATAAAGTCAATACCTGTGTAATTAATCACCAGTAAAGTAAGTACACGTTCATGTGCAACTGAAATTTCATACCTGTCCATGTGCTCTGATTGGTCATGATGAAAGCTCTGCACTGGGTGTGGCTCTCACACACACCAATGGCCTCGTCGACACTGTAGACAGACAGCATGCATCTGTCATGCTGATAGGATGGCCAGCAGCGGTAATTATCTCCTGGTATAGACACATCTTCCATCTGTTTGTATTCTGCATTAAATAAAAAAAAAAAAGAACAGTGTATGAGGTACTGGAAAACTGAACTATAATATATTAATCACATCTTAGAAAACAATTCATCATATTAAAAGAAAGCCGTTGAAAATTCATTCATTTTTCTGTCAAACCGCTGAGGAAAAAAAAACAGCAGAATGCGTTCCTGTACAGAAATGGGTGTGGGGATTTCTGTAGTGGAAAAATGATAAAATGATTGTTCAGTTTTATTAGGGCAAACATAATGGACTGAAAGGTCCTTATGGGGAATAAAAATGGTTCTCATATGACATCATTCTAAGAAACCTTTTCTAGTACCTTTTATTTTTAAGAGTGTAGAGTGTGGGACATGGAGGTTGTGCTGGTTTATAGGTCTGTGCTGGACATGTGTCCAATCACTCACACACTCAGTCTCTCTCTCTCTCTCTCTCTCTCTCTCTCTCTCTCACACACACACACACACAGACACGGTTATGAGCGCCAGTCATCGTGACCCCAGTCACAATGCGGGCCGTCGTCACCAGGCAACTGCAGCATGAGGCAGAGTCCAGGAGGGAGGAGAAGGAGAAGGAGAGAAGGAGTAAGAGCCAGATAAAGACATGTGAAGACAGTGTGTCTAAAGAAAACTAAACCAACAATGACCCTCCCATGCTTCACCCACCCCAGCCCTCTTTCTGCTCCACTGTCTCACTTACTTACCCCAACACAACACCTCTATACACCCAGTACACAAAAGACTGGTTGTTTAGTAGTTCAAACAGAACTCAGTCCTAATCATTATAGTGCAATTAAAACGGCTGTGTTTGTTTTAGGACCCCATCATTCCACAGCTGCTGATTACAGTTAAATAATTTACTTGACCCCCCCCCTCCTTTTTTTTATTTCTTTAAATAAAGTGTGATCTCACAGGCAAAGGAAGGAATTAGTTTTCAGCCAGTGACAAATACACTGTGGTGGAACAGTCCTATTTGTCAATGCAACAAAGTGGAGAAAGATTAGGCAGTGGTCTTAAGGATAATCATTTGCTGTTCCCATCTCGACCAAAGGAAAATATTCTGAAACATAAACCAAGCAAGAGAATCAAACAAGGATGAATAGCGTCTGTAACAGGGCCAAAACTCACATCAAACTGGCCACGCAAGCCAAATCTTAATAGCTGGATGCTGTGTTAAATCATTTTTTTTCCCCCCAAACAACAGACAAGCTATCTGTTTCTTGTCATGGTGGGGCCACGATCTCGGCTGTGGCATCTGTCTTATTTATGTGATGACATACTCAAAATTGTCCTCACATTAAAACTTGTTCATCGACCCCCAAATCCAGAGTGACACAACATACGATTTGTAAATCACAGCTGCTAGATTCCATATAATAACCCAACATACAGTATTTCACACACACACACACACACACACACACACACACATAGTCATTTCTCCTGTAGAACCAGCAAAGTCCTCCAGCTGAACTCCAGGTTTGTGCTTCAACTCGCAACAAACTAAACATTTCTGCAATTTTCTCATTAAGTGTACAAACTACTGGTTAGATCACCACACCACACAGGATTTTAAGATCCTTCTCTAGGCCACTGACTCATACCAAAACAGGCCTGAATGCTCACAGACTACACTATATATTACACACATCCAGTTACAGTGTGTGGAGGGAACGCTTTATTCAAGAGGAGTCTTTAAATGTGTGTGAAAAGGAGCTTGTTGTTTTACTATGTTCAGGAGATTCAGTTTTCTCTTGAGGCTCTTTGTTCAGTGTGGATTCGGCCTGGGTCTGACTCAGCCATAGAGAGTGGATCAGTGTCTCCAGATCAGTCTATAAGTTCGGCCTCCTGACGCCCGATGAGTACAGCACGGCCTCTTCAAAACATCACGCTGAACCTCATGACTGCTCAAGCATGAATTACTGATCCTCCTTCTCTTTCTTTCTTTCTCCCTCTCTGGCTCTGAGACACGGTTGAATGGGTGGCGAAAGGCAGGATGATTTACTAGCCTGATCCACTTGCTCTTAAAGAGCGGGACTGGCTCGTTTTTTTGTTTAAACGAAGGCCACAGGAGCTTCTGTCTTAGACTGCGGGTTTGTCTGGAGTGTGTGGCTGTGTAGTGTTAAGGAGAAGGGGAGTCACAGAGCCCACCTCACCACCCCCCACCCCCAATCCTTCACATGGCCTGAGGACCGGGGAAGAACAAGCCTGCAGTAAATAACAGCAACTAAGGGATGCTTTATGGGCCTAATGAATGCTTTATGGAGCTCTCACTTTCACTAAATGGTTCAGTTACATGCTGGAGGTATGATGTGGAGGACTGAGGGAGGGGGAGATGGAGATGGAGTCTGTCTGTAGCCGACAGGGAACCTCTGAGTGGATCTGTGAACGAGACTTTTTAACAAAGAACTGTGAATGGAAAAGGAACACTCATTAATCCTGCTGTGTGCATCCCCGCGACTAGAGAACATTACGTTCTGTAAATATTCAACAGGTTATGAGAAGGTTAAACGGCAACGCTTCGGGAGGAATGTTTCTAAAAATATCTTCATAAATATCTGCTGTAATTAGGTTCTGCTTCACAATGTGATTAGCATGCTCCTTAAACAACATTAGCAGTTAGATGGAGAATTCAGCTGCAATGTTGTGGGAACATCTATAAAAGTTCTTTCACCATTCTGAAAACCTGACACTCTAAATGTTCTTGGAGACAAACATTCTGTTAATCTAAAGGCATTTTCACACCTTACACTGCTGAGTGAAATTGACACATTTGGTTTGGCTTGGTTTTACACAAAAATAACTGAACCAAAAAGCAAAAACGTTGGCTAAAATGCAAATAGGGCTGAAATGTATTGGTAAAACTCTTTCATTTATTTATAACATTTGGCAGACAATCTTATTCAGAGTGACTTACATTTATCTCACTTTTTTATATACGCAACTGAGCAGCTGAAGGTTACAGGCCTTGCTCAAAGCCAAGCGGTGGCAGCTCGGCTGTGCTGGCATTTGAACACACAAGTTTTAGAGCAGTAGTCCAACATCTTACCCACTGAGCTACCATTTAAACAGCAGGCTGTACTTAGCAGAGTACTTAGATAACCTCTCAGTTACAAGCCCAGCACAATTCTCCTGTGCCTCACTGCTCAACCCACACCCCAGATGTGACTCGAACCCACAATCCCTAGCTTAAAAAAACAGTGCCTATCCAATATGGTAAGTGAAAATGGGTAAACTAACCTTTGAGCAAATGAAACACAAAGTAAACCACCTAGGCATGTAGAACACGGTTAATCAACATCGTACTTTTGTATAAAAAAACATTTTATGTATTAAATCCAGTGATTATTTATTTTCTCAGCCTGTCCAATTGTCCACATGGTCTTTCTACAGCTCGGTTTGTGCCACACTGACCTGTTTATTAGCTCACATCTACAAAAGTGCTGCCTACTGCCAGTAATACACACCATCTTTAGTATGACTTTATGGTAAACGTCCTGTCAACTTCACATTAGTTTATTTGGAATCAGCTCAGTCGATATCAGGCTGTTTGTTTTGGTGCACACCAAGCGCGAGTGATTGCTGTGTTCTCATCTGTCTAAAGGAAGAGAAAGATATTCAAAAATTCAAAAATGTAAACCCTACTGTAATGTGAAAGCACCACAGAATAGTAGACAATGATGGAACTCCTACTGGAAAGAAATGTGTTATAAGTGCTGTGTTGATTTACTGAGAAAGCAACTTGTTGTACAGATGATAATAATAATAATAATAATAATAATAATAATAATAATAATAATAATAATAATAATAATTATTATTATTATAATTATTATTATTATTTTGTTGTTGTTATTGTTGTTATTATTATAAATTATATCTATAATTCAGATAGATCTTTTGTAAAAGACTGACATTTATGCAACAAAACCCTAACTATTTCTCACATAGACACTTCTTAGCAGCAGAGTCCCTAAAGGGTTAACCAGTCTGGCTGCAGAGATACTTTCCTACTGCCCTCGTCACTCAACGAGCGCCTGTCTTTCTGCTTTACAGGACAAATGGAGCGAGGAGAGGAGATGGGGAAAGGCAGAGAGTCAGTAAGTAAAAGAGAAGCACAGGTTCCAGACGGCGAGTGCGAAAGTGACAGAACAAGGCAGTCAGAGTGGCCTGGAGAGGAAAAGTAAAAGTGAGCATATGTAGGAAGAGAAAATGAACAGAAGGACATTAAATGACAGAAAAGGAAAGAGAGAGCAGAAGACTCGGGATGTGTGATAGCTATGATGATTTCTTGTTTCTCTTGAAACAGTCAAAAACAAAACTGACCTCATTTTTCAACAGTTACATAAACTCTAATCTTTTTCATCTCATTTATCAGTGGTCACACACACACACACACACACACACACACACAGACACACATGATAGCTGCCAGAATGTAGGACACACATTCACATTGCAGGGTGAACTGCATTCTGCTGAACCAGAGCAGGAACTGGAGGAACCACAGGACAGGAAGGAAAGAGGAGTGGATTGTGTAACTACCCTGCCTGCTTATCAGTCATAGGAGGAGAAGACCTGCTGTGGGTAATCATGTTGAACTGTTATCAGATATTTTCACAGAGGGATGATATGGAGTCAGACTGAGATCTTTAATACAGACAAGAAGAAAAATATCATGCGCATGAGTCATAATGTATATTGTAAGGTGAGCAGTTGCACCAGTTTTTATTATCATTGCTATTAAGTTTGTTTACATATCTAGCTCCAGTTTATTTAAAACCCTGGTTAACCTGGTTAATGGTAGTTAGTAAGCTCCATTAAACTGCACAGCAGCTAATGCTTGTATCCAACAGTTAACAGCTGCTGATGTTTCTGTGCAGTGCTACAAGTCTCTGCTCATGTTGTTTTCTCCAAACAACATGTCACAAAGAAGCCAAAACTGACGTGAAAATAAACATGAGAAATGGCAAAGTGAACACACAGTGCAGACATGCAAAGTAAAAGCCTTACCAAGAAAATGTTCCTCATTTTAAATTATATGAATTTTTAATATCTAAATAGTATAATTCAAATCTATATAAGCCTGTTTTTGTCCTTGTTGCAGCAGGGATTGTGTAAAAGTTTAGGGTTAGGTTTATGCGCCTTAGTTAACGGCTTTAATAAATACAGTATGTCAAAAGAGGACCTCATAAGGACATTAAAACCTATGTGTGTGTGTGCGTGCGTGTGTGTGTGTGCGCATAATCTTACTTATTTTGTGTGTCTGTGTGTCATTTAAAAGGTAATGTCCGTTCCTGTACATCTCCAACACCTTCTCGAGGTGAGCCAGAGTCTCATCTGTGTCCCAGAGCAGCTCCCCTAAAACACACACACACATAACGTTTGATCTGTGTACCCCAAAGGGAAATCACATGAAAATTACAGCACAAAAAGCAGTAAATTAGCTGTGAGTGAGGTCTTTATGATACATTATGAAACACAGATATCATCAGTACCGAAGCCCACACACCGCACCCGCATCTTAACGCCCTGTTGTGACATTCCATCAGTCTGATGAACAGGATGATAGGGAGAATATACAAAAAATTGGAGAGAATGCCCAGGAGGAGAGAGGTAAAAGTAAACGGGAAAAAAAAACATCCTGATAAGGCAAAAGGAAAGAAACATCCTAAATTGTATGAGCAAAGTGTGTGAGAGAGTGCGTACTAACCTGTTGAGTTGACAATGTTGGCGAGGAGAGGCCTCAGGGCTGAGGGAGCGCTGTGGGGGAGCAGGTAGGTGAAGAAAAACCTGCAGACATCAACATGAAGAGGAATTACTGTATAGTACAGCAAACAGCTCTCATAAGTCCATACTGTGTATTTCACAATATGCTTTATTGCAAGAGTTTATTGCGAACAAAGAAAGCAGTCTGAAATGTTTGCAGAGACATTTTTAACTGTCAAGTTAATTCCATGGACAGATTTCATATTCACATTATGTACAATAACATGCATGTGTCACAAATAATACAATTAAAACCATATGTGATGGAGTCCTTTGTCTGTTCCTGAACTTTCCATTGATAAAACAGATTCAGTCCGAGTTCAGATTATTTACAGGCCAAATTGTTATTGAGTTATTGAGGTTTGGAATAAACCCATTTAATTTAAGTGACCAGTCATAAATGCTAATAACTATAGAAACTCAGCAATAAATATTATCATTTTGATAATGATAGGTTGTGATTTCCAGCACTATAACAATGTAAAAACAAAATAAAAAAAACCTCCTGGCTATGTTTCTCAGACCCCATTTCTGAGAACCACTTTAATATATAGAAAAAAGCACAGCAGCATGATTGTAACGCTTCAGCTCTAGGTCTGTGGCAGATGATTACCTGTAAGCATTGTACAGGTTCCTCTTCTCGTTAATACCCTGGCAGTAGCCGCTGGTGCATGAGAGGGTAAAGTTGCGAGCGGGGAACTCTAGGAGGCAGTCGGTGGGTGAAGAGGCTGAGCACTGCGTGTTCTCCACGCTGGCATCGTCTAGGTCGGTCACTTTTAGCTCTCCATCCACCAGCACAAACTGCCTGGGCCTGAAGTCCAGCAGGGTGAGAGAACCGAGTGGCGAGTGGGCCAGGTAGTGTAGCAGACGTGCCAGACTCAGACAGATCTACAACAGAGACAATATCGGTTTGCTTCATCCTGATTGAATCGCATATGACTCAAATACAGTACATAACAAAGTCTTAATATGGTGTTAAAGGTCAGATGAGAGCTAGAAAGACTGGGGCTGCTGGTGCTGAAGAAGAACCAGGTCACAATACATGTTTCAAATCCTCACTACCGCTAGAGAGAGCAAAGCAGAAGGGAGTGGGTGAACACACTGCCTGCTTTACACGCCAGACGAAACCTGGTTTTAATGTACTCAGGATTAGGATGCACTTAAGTGGGCTGGTTTTGCCCAATGAACTGTGTGTGGGGTTTTTCTTTTATGACGTAATCATGCAAAAGTTTGTTAAATCTAGGGAGAAAGTGGACTTGGAAAAGAGAAACCTGTTGCATGAGACAGTTATTAAACAGGCCTTGTGCATTCAAATATATCAAAATGATGCACATATACATGGGAATACTGTACACTGTATAAATATTCAAAACACTGAAATGTAACAACATGTGCATGTGTTTTTTCTGAGCAGGTTTGACTTAAAAGTCCACGTGTCTCTGACTCTGTAGGGGCCGTGGTGGAGTGCAGTGGCTTTGAAAGCCTTCATCACTGCGCACAGGAAATGGCTCTGGATGTAAATGAGCCATTTGGTAGTCAGCAGTTTCACCATCGTCCCCAGAGCCTATTAGTTCCTCATATGCAATTCAAATGTTCCTAAAGCCTTGCGGTGGTGATTCTCTTTTTGTTCGCATGGCCGGACAGTGCTTCCCGGAAAAGACCGGGAAATTGTGGAGGATGTTTCATTGCCCCTGCGTCACATCTTATAACAGAATCAGTGCTATCAGAAACTTCTTCAGTGTGAACAGGCTGTCAAAGCTGAAGTCAAGTTTGAGGAATAGTGAATAATTTTAATAATAAAATAAAATAGAAATCACAATATTTATCTAAACAACAAAAAAGTAAAACTTTGGTGTAAACGTTTTTCTATTCAATGTCAGTAATAATATGGAACAATATAACCTATTCAGTGTTTAATTAAAGGAAGAAAAAAAAACTTTTTCTGCAAAAATATAATCTATGGTTTAATTATCTGTTATAGTTATAATCTGTTATAGTGAATTACAGTAAAATCAGTAAATGATTTGATATCAGAGATTTAAGATGTTATATTGTATAGTTTATATTCTTTTTATTATCTTTATTTATCTTATTTTTATCTTTTAACATCTAACACAAGATGTTTTTTGCATTCGAAGCTAAAATTATGAATTTTCACACTTCACTTTTAAAATCGCTCGTCACTTTTTGTAGTAAAAAAATGCAGTGATCTTACTTTTGCTTTTCCTAAAGTTAATGGTTACTTCATTCCACATCAGTAACATGAGCCCATGATAGATTACAAATTCAGAGCTGTTTTTTTCACACTTCATTCACAATTAAATTTATTTGTTTTCTCTGTACAAACCTTGGACATTTGTACTACTGGAATTCAGTCACTATTACTGAAATGTCAGGAAATGGAGCAGGAAACTTAGCCTGGCAAATATACTTTACAGAATACCAAAGTATGTGTTGCAGAGGTCCAGTTTCAGGGCCTTTCTTTCAAGAAATGTTGAAACGGACCGGCAATGCAAAGCCACTCTCCGAGCTGAAAAACAATCGGAGTGTTGAGGGCCTGACGAGTCCACACTGAGTTCAGTGTGAATTGCTGTGTTGAGTCATATACCGCTGTGATGACACATAGATGAGTGTGGCGCACTTCACCGAAATGCCTGCCATGTGCTTCCGCTGCAGGCCATGTGTGTGTGTGTGTATGTGTGTGTGAGAGAGAAAGAGAGAGAGAGAGAGTCTATAAAAATTGGATTCTGAATCTACAGCTGTATATATTTAAGAGCTGCATAATGTGGACAAAATGAGTATATTCTAATCAGTGCTTCACACCACAATCACATTATTGATTGCAATATATTTAACCAAACTAATGAACTTTTAATATAACGGTTTTTTTTTAAATTGCTGAAAAATCCACAGAACACAGTTGATGTCATTGAGTCTGTTTATACCTCAGTCAGCATTTTCTTCTCATTGATCAGAAAGTTTCCACACTAACACAACTGCCAGCTGTTAGGTACGTTTCTCCTTCATATGTATTTTAAAAATGTGTGTAACTGATAAAATGGTGAGAAAATGTTTATTCTGCATTTTTGAACAGAGTCCCAGTATTTTAGCACTTTAACAGTGGTACAGCTGTGACTTTAACCTGAACTATATCGAGCGGTCTTCAGGACAGAGTTTCTTCTCAGTAACGTGACAGGCTGTTGAGTTAACAATTTTCATCCATCAGGAACTGATTTGTTTCGGACATTCAATAGCATTAAATGTAACTGTAAACTATGATATGCAGTTTTTAATTCACATAAAATTTGGCAAATTGCTATAAGAAAGGAAACGGTTCAAATCAAATTGTGGGTGGTGAAAATAATTCTTCATATCAGCCCACATTACTCCACCACACTGGGTATGTTTACATGCAGCCTGATAATCATGCAGTGTTTATAATCTGAATAATAGCTCAGTCGGAATAAAATACATCCATGTATACACCTTAGTCGCAGTAGAGTCGTCTGATTGGGGTCATGCCGGTTACATTTTCTTTCCGATTGAACGAGGTGAGTAATCCTTTAAATAATCCGGTAAATAGAGGAATAATAGCCATGTAAACACCTGAATCTGATTACATTCCCAAACGGATAGTTTATTTACATGGTGGGAGCAAAAATCTGGTCAGCAGAGGAGACAAAGTTCATGCTACAAACTTTAAAGGACTTAAAAAAATAGTCAGCAGGATGGAAAAGCTCGCAACAATAAGCAAATGTAAATTATTTGGGTAACATTTTGCCTCTCCTTTCTGACTGAACTCACGTTAAGCTCGTTGTCATGGTAACATGTGCAGTATATGTTACTCTACGCATGCTCGTTATATTGGATCGAATGACTTGTAGCTTGCATGTAAATGAAGATTTTAATCAGATTGGTGAGTAGAGTGATCGGGAATGAATTAAATCGGATTGGAGAAAATCTTTGCATTAAAATTAGGGCTGTCGAAGTTAACGTGATAATAACGCGATCTAAAATTATCGCGATTTAAAAAAATAGTGCCGTTAATGCAAATTCTAATTCGGCCCTGCGATTCACCCGTAGTTCATGTTGAAGCTTGCCGCACGCTGCTTCAGTAAGAGTAAGTTGTGATGATGAAAGATCTGTTAAACAGGAAGTTTCATTTCATTTGTGTTTTGTATGTTCAGTACTGCCTAGTATGTGAGTGAATA
>JAOVVF010000039.1:9172515-9185261 GCA_028565595.1 Duopalatinus emarginatus | reverse complement strand
AACAAGTACTTTTAGCATAACATGTGTTCACCATTTTAATTGTAACATTTCACTTTAAAGCCGTATTCATTTACATAAATTAAAAAACGCGATTAATCGCAATTAACTATATGAAATTTTGAGATTAATCGTGATTAAAATTATTAATCGTTTGACAGCCCTAATTTAAACATACCTACAGCTTATCCTGATGCCTTATGTCCTAATACATAATATGGATTTTATGTATTACAATTTCCATACTCTAAAACAGCACTATAAAAAGATCCTAGTGCCATAGTGCTTAGAAAAATATCAGTACTTGCTGTAGAGAGAGAGGCTGTGATCTATTCTGGAGCTATTGTTTAGTTCCTCCACAGGAGTGTCACTGGCCACAGGAAGTAATAGGAAATTATTTTCCTGGCCTGTAGTTGTGAGGGCGAGCTGTCGGGTCAGCTGGGTTACATCACACACGTCAGGACGGAAAGAGAGTGGCAACGATAACACATGCTGGATGTCACGCTGTCTACCAGAGCTAAACATTCCCACCCCTACATCTGAAATGAGTTCAGAAACAGAACCTCCATCTCAGGTTGCATCCAGACCCGACTTTACACAGCTAACTTACTGTAAATGCTCTAATGCTTTAACTGTAAATGCTAACCTATATGTGATCTGCATATAAATCTAAGACAGTTAGCATCAATATATCTACAGGCAACTCGTCTGCATACAGAGTCTGATTGCATGTTTGGTTGCTGTGGGTCACTATGTACAGTATGAGCAGTTCCCCGAACCCCCTCCCTCTCTTCCTCCAACAGCAGACACACACTTGATGGAATGTGTGATATGGCGCAGACGCAGACACACACTCACCCTAAACCGCTCTTCCCAGGGCGTCTGCAGCAACTGGATCATCTCTAGGGGGCTGCCCAGCTCCGTGATGGCTGTCACCGTGTCCTTGATATCGTTGCTGTCCTGGTAGCAGTAGCCATACAGCTGTGGGCGAGAGAGATAGAGAGAACATGGGGTGAGTGAGTGAGTGAGAGAGAAAGCGAGAGAGAGAGCAATAGTGGTGATATTAGGCTGCCAATCTAGTGAGATAACAGCACTGTGTAGAATTTCACTGTTTTGACTCAGACGGGACAGATTTGCGTGTGTGTGTGTGTGTGTGTGTGTGTGTGTATGGGGTGGGGGGGGGGGTGACAGTGGTGAAGACAGACCAGAGGAGTGAAGTATCAGATTAGAGATAAGAGTAAATCAGTACCATACTTTAGAGTCAGTCAACTGGCATGAGTGAAGCACAATGAGCCAGTAACATTAGGTATGGAAATTTAATTAGGAAGCTAGATCATATGAGCGTGTGTAAATCGAGTGCATGGGGTAGGGGGTAGAGGGTGTAGTGGGGAGTGAAGAGTCACTGAGTGTCCTTTTCCCCCCACACTGCTGAGGCGTGCATGCCGCTGCATTTGGCGCTTTGCTTACAGAAACATTTTCTTTAGCTAATTTGAGCCAAAGAAGCTAGTTAAACTTAAACAGCATGAAATTTCATCTGGAAGCAAAAACAACCCGTGGCAATGTGACCGACCCATACCACCACCGGAGTCTCTGGCTACAAAGGGAAAAATGCCGACCATGTTTATTAGCAGATCAGAGCCTGTCCCCTTCCTCACTCGTTTTTTTTTAAGTGGTTGGGTTAAGTTCACCTGGTTTGTAATCAAATCCTCTAAAGACCATTAAAGCATAGAGCTCTCCGGTGTGTGGGACTTATTTTAGGAGGGAATGCATATGCAGTGCTATACTCTTACACCATGCTGGATAACATTCTGCCTGTGAACATACTGACACCTGCAAACTACCATTCCTTCACTAACACTCCTCTAACCGCGAGCGATTCCTGCCATCACTTACGTCTGATACAATGGCGAGGATGCTAAAAATGACAGTGGCAATGCCGTGTCTTGCTTAGCGATCAGGCCACACGCATGCTCATAATACACACACATGAAGGACGTCAACTGCTACAGATTGGGCGTGCCTGGCACGCTCATTTTTAGCCTGGGAGAAAGTTATAGGTGGTGTGTGTGTGTGAGCACCAGCCATGCGGCTCGAAAGGAAAGTACTCTGGGCAGAGGCTAGTGGAAAGCCGGTGTCACACCACCCTACTCCTGTTGTAGAAAGAGCATGCACTTGGGGAAGCAGGACGATTTCTCCACGATTTATTTCTCTTCAGCCTGTTTGAAAATTTTGTATCAGCTGCTACAGCAAATATTGTCAGCGTTGCCAAGATGTAGTGTTTAGAATAGTGTTTGATCAAGGCTTAACAGTCTAGCAGGCCTGATAAAGAATCATAGCCCTGTTGCGACATGCAAAGGCGATGAAATAAATATGGAATGAGCACGACGTGGAACCAGAAGCCAGGGCTTTATTTATGATTAGACACTTTTGAATGACTAATATCATCAAGCTTAATCTAAACAGTGTGTGTGTGTGTGTGTGTGCGCGTGTGTGTGTGTGTGTGCAGACTCCTCGACTGCTGGGACTCCATGGTGTTGTGTAAGGAAGATAACATGGAGGAGATGTGGTCGTCTGCTCCGCCACATGGTGCCATTTTGTCTGAACTCAGGTCAAAGGTCAACCTGCCTGCCCTGTCTTTTTACTATGAGTGTCACTGCGTTTCTCCAGTCCTGTGTCTGTTTTTTACGGCAACGAATTAAAATGCAAGAAATCATTATGATCATGACGTTAAAGCTGCTTTTATAATTGATTTGTTGGCCTGTGTACAGACTGCATTCCTCAAATCCTTTTTTTTTCCCCATCTGGTATACGCGACACTCCGGGGAAGCTGTCATTAGGCATGTGAGGCACAAAATGACTTTAGCACATTGAAGCTGCGCCTTGGTTTTTAAACTAATTTACATGTTTGGTCCAGAAACTTTGAAAAGAAACACAGGGCTTAGTCATGGGTCTAATCCAATTTGCACTGTTGGCTGTTAGGACCAAAGTATTAAATAAAAAGAAAATGGAAAAGCAAAAATGGCCTCTCTTGCTAGTCTGTTTTAATAAAAATAAATTAAAATAATGCATTCATGTTTTTGATCTGTCCAGGACATGATTTAAACAAGTGTCAAACAGACGTACAAGACGTCCAAGTGTTTCCAGCCCAGAAGTAAGCTTCCTGAGTTTAGAGGTGAAGACGACCGAAGGGAAAAGTCAATGTGAAAAAAAATCAAATAAGAAATAAAACAGAGTTCGTATTGTCACAAAGATCACTGTATATCTGTATACTGCAAAAAAATAAAAAATAATTTTCCAAAAAAGGTTTATTTAACTCAAATAAATACTTCAAATTAAATAACAGGTTTATTCAAATATCTGTTTGAGTTGTTATAAAACCAGTTCAACTGCTATTATTAATCAAAATTAATTAATAAAAAATGACTCTTGATTAAGTAATTCAATAGTGCGTACTGATTTTGTTCATTTACTGCAACCAAACAAGTGCCTTTCTAGATATTCACTGACGTGGCAGAAAAACTGTAAAACAGTCTTACAGCTTGGTGGTGGCTCCATAATGGCCCTGGCACGTCTACAAACGTCTCTGACAGGTGAACACTGACGGTGTACGGAATGCCGACAGAATATTTTCTTTTTTATCCATAATGCACTATTAGGACGTTAGGAGCAGAAGCAACATTTCCCAGTTGCGAACGCATAGGAAATCCATGGTAGGAAATGATATAAATATGAGAGGTTAGTGCTTGGCAGATTTCTTCCAAGAGCATTTGGGAGAAATCAAACACAATCGCGCTCACTCTGGTTAAACTTCCTGTAAATGTTGTGTGACACTTGGTTGGAAAAACACCTACAATCAGTGTATGTGTTATGACATTTCCACATTTAACGGAATGGGCAAAGGTTCTGACGCGTTGTCGTTTTTTTTTTTTCATCCAGTCTTCTGTATCTCACGTTCCACAGAGCACAGCCAGAAAGTGTCTTGCTGCTGTAGGATCAATACAGTAGACACATTCATCCTTTACTACAGGTGCTAATGCTAGAACGCACAGACAGTACAGAGCGCACAAGAAGCTCTCTTCATGTAAAGCCAATGAGAGAGAAGCTGAACAGTGTCCACATGAATCTATCTACCAAACCATACCAACCCAGACTGTATGTCGACGCCCCAGGGCCTGCACAAAAGCATTTCTGTATGAAGTGTTATTAATTTGTAAACCCACACTTGGTCTGACAGGCTCAGCTCACGTGCAAACACGAACACGTCCGCCTCTGCCACACTCTTTTAACAAGGGCACCCTGGCACCGCATCAAAACGGCCACGGGGATGGTGATGTTTGTCTAATGGGACAGGCCAATGGCAGCCAGGTGTGTGAGGCTCTGGGTCAGTGAACGAGCAACTGTCCGCTAGAACAAGAGGGGCTCAGAGGCGTGAACGTGATCCTAATCGCACGACCCGTGTGGGTGGTGAATTATAGCCAGGATAAGATTCGAGCCTGCGTTAAGTGTGTGTGTGTCACGCGTGTGTGAGAGAGGGTGGGTGTGAGGGTATAATTTAGTGCCCTATTTTCATCAGAATTTGGATGGAACGCCGCTGGAAAAACCTCTGAGTCAGTTTTCCCTCGCTGGAAAACTAAACTTTACATATCACTGACTTACTGTGTTTTTAATACAGAATTTCATTTTAAAAGTCATTAAAACTTTTTTACTGAAGGATGCAAGAGCTCACAAAAACTTTAAATACGAGCATAAACACATCACGCTTTTGCCTTCACCTCCCCTTCATATCCAAATTCAGCCAGGTTTTCTAATTAATACAACCCTCCCCGAGGATGAAGCCTTAACAAACGCCACTTAATAAAATCCAGCGAAGCTAACGGCGTCATGATGACAGCATCTAAATGAAATCTCTTCACCTATAAATATTTGCACAGCACCCCTCCTCCCTGTCCTCCTCCCTTTTTTGGACTCCGGAGCTGTGAACTGAAGCACTGAAATAATAAGGATCTTTAAGAGCAACAGAAAGAGTTTAGGAAAGAGCGAGATAGAAATCAACGTGCTCCTCGAACCTCCTCAGCAGCCAGAATGTCTGCTCAAACAAACAGCGTGGAGCAGAGATAGAGAGCAGGACAGGGGCAGGACGCCTGAAAGGAATTCAGGCCTGTCCTGAGGAGAGAGAGAGAGAGAGAGAGAGAGAGAGAGAGAGAGAGAGAGAGAGAGAGAGAGAGAGCTCTTGTTGAGTAAGCACTTTCACTCAGGAATTCCGGGAGGTTTAATCATCAGTGCCGTATTCAGTGTATCTTCACTCGTCATTCAATGCTTATTGTAACATTAAAGAAAAACCTGTGCAATTATAAATTATAGACAGTGTCTATGTGCAATATGTGGCAACTTAAATATGATAAAAAATTTCTGGACCCATATATCAGTTTTAAATTTTAAGGTACAACGATGATAATGATTATTGTTACTATTATTATTTATTATTATTGTTTATTGTTCATTATTGTTTATTATTGTTTATTATTATTATTATTATTATTATTATTATTATTATTGAGCATTCTTTCTCTACAGAAATTATTTATCTAAACATAAATGAAATCCTCATGTTCTCATCAGGCTATGTTTGTAGTTTAATTTGTACTAGTCACTAAATACACCAACAATGATCTCTGAGGCTCAAACTAATCGATTCTGCTCACTTGTACCATGCAGTGTGGAAACTCAGTTATGCTACGTGAAGGAAAATAATGTCCAACTTATTAAAGAAAAGATTTTTTAATCTTAGTGTCACAATGTTATTTTATGTTATTGTAATTAGATGAAATCAATGACAGAGAATCATTGGCAATGGTTAAACTGAGACTGAGCAGTGAGGGATTTATTGTAACAAAGGTCAGTGTGTTTCTAGCTTAGGCACTTCATAATAGTAATACAGAAATTTTACTTTACTTTACTTTAATGTATGCAGAAACTGATCATTTCAGTCAGTTTTCTTGTAGATATAATTTAAAAATTAAACAATTTAATATTTTTTTCTTTCTATAAAGGACCTTATAAATATTATTAGCACCATTACATGTTAATATACCTGTGAACACATGATTATTTTTTATTAACTCATTGTGCCAGAGCAACACTCCAGTGCACGTTTGCATAATTAATGGAAATCAAAGCTTTGGATTAATATTGCAAAATACACAAAATACAGGTACTATATTATTATTAAATATTTTTTAATTTTTTAATAAAAAGAGATTTTTTAATCTCTTAAAAAGAGAAAACCTCATATAAATATACATGTAAAAAATATTATATATATACATATAGTATATAATATGTATATAAACGTAAAAATCCCACTACATCTGGCATTTTTTGTGGAGTTTCTTTCTCTTTTTTTAAACTTCCTTCCTGTGGAAGTGGGAGGTTAAAGTGTTAACCCATGTTTAATTACAGAGAGCGCCCAGGCTCAGGCTTTGGCCCCTCTCACGTCCTTCTGCCTGCAGAAAACAACCCTGGGGGTCTGTGTGTACAGGACATCTAGCTTTCACATTAACACTAGCTGCTTAATCATTGCATGTCTCGCTCTCTCTCTCTCTCTCTCTCTCTCTCTCTCTCTCTCTCTGTGTGTGTGTGTGTGTGTGTGTGTGTGTATGCTTCACAGAGGAAATAACAAAGATAAAACCTTAATTATAAATATTTATATATATTTTCAGTTCAAAACCCCTGATCAGCACACCAAGAAGTGCAGTAGAAACACCTCAGCTCATTATCAACCCCCCTCCCCACAACACACACACACATAGACACAGCCAGGTAACACACTTCTGCATTCACCTTCTGCACTTAGTTGCATGTTTATTCATCTTCAGAACATCCAGCATGCTCTCAATCCTACACACAAAGTTATTCTGAGCACACACAGACTGCCTCTGGCATTATCTCTATCTCTGATCTCCGTCGATCTGTCTTGTTCACACTCACACAAACATGGCAGAGGGCACGAGAGTCACTCAGCTCTGCCTGAGGCGTAATCACCCGTGACTACTCAAACCCCATCCCCACCACCCCCGTCACACATACAGACACACACATAGTTATCCATCAGGTGTATGCTCCCAGGAGAAGCAGACAACTCACACACACACACACACACACACACACAGGTTGCTTCTGGGTGTGTATTAGAGATGTTAACCACAGACATTACTGCACTGTTCTACTCGTTTCAGGTCGAGTTTAGTGCAGAACCATGCTACATGCACTCCTACTGAACTCCAGCCTGGTTTTAATCAAGCCATGATATCAGATCTCACCTCTGACCCCTCGGACTACACAATTCTGTCTAACATGCTCCTGCCAAAGAAAACGAAAAGCAACACTTTGAGCCTCAGATGGGTGAAGTTAGGCTTTAGCTCAGGCAGCATCAATCCACTTTTGTATTTTAACGCTTAAATGTCAATGATAAGGTTTTAATTCCAATGCATGAATTGTGTAGGCGTCACTCTTAAATCACCTGCTTGTAATTTTAGGAGTATTATTGGAGAAATATCACTGGCGTATTTAGCTGATGTGTCAGCAGCCACAGGCGCTGCTCTGCTCTGCAGCACACGTTTGCAGCCCAAAGACGTGGCACTGAAATCAGCACGAGTGCTTACTGAAGCTAAATCTAACAAATTATTCCTTAGATGCATCCCTGCATGCTAGTCAATCATTTATAATATTTCTAGTGTTTTTGTATGGGTCAGTGAGTGATTAAAAGAGACATTATAGGCTTACATAAAAAGGTTTTACAATCTCAGTTCTAATCTAATGGATAAAATACGATTTTAAAAACACATTGTGTATCATCCTAATACTTACGGTTGCATTTGAATAATCATGCCATGTTTAACTGTTTTGTCCACTTTTTGAATAAAAGGAAACCATGGAAGTGACGGTCAGCTCAAAGCATCTTATCCTTGTAATCATTACAGAGTCAAATAAAAACGCTTAGATTACACAACTATAAACAGTACACATCCACTGAAAACACATTAGAGGAAGGAAATACAGCCTGAGGCACGAACACAGCTTAAGACTATAATTAATAGCCACCTAACCTTATTTATAAAACAGATTTTTGTGTTACCCAAACACAGCCAAATCCTAAAGTGCCCAATTCACCATTCTAGGGTTTATTTCAGCCTTAAGGCTTCTTCTAAACAGTGAGAGTTCATTTACTTAACAGAAGTGTCAACTCAGCACGGTAGGTGTTGACTCAGTTAGCGGAGGTGTTAATTCTAGACTAGGTGTTAATTCAAGACTGTAAAAGTAAATTCGGCATTTAACGTGTTCAGTCAGTACAGGGATTTAGGCTGTGTAGGCTGCTTATGGTCAAAGATGTACTTTAAAAAACTAGTTTAATTAACAGTACACAGCCAGAATAAATCACTGAACATTTTTAGTAGTATATCAAATAGAATATGCTTATATGCTCATCCTTATTACCTTTTATCAGTTAAAAAATTAAAAATAAAAAGAAAGTTTTCAAATATGTCAAAGTAATTAAACTATTTAACATTTAACATTCTGCACTATTTCTAGGTCCTTATTTACATGTAAATAAATACGTGATATTGAGCATGCTTTGTCCCAAACGTCCTTCAATTTTCTTCTAATCTGAATTTCCGCATGTGTTCATATTTGGTATATAAAAACTACTGACTGTGACATTATTAGCTTTATCAATGAATCTAAACTGATTTATACCAGAAAAAAGTCTGCGGTCATTTTCGCAGTGTAACATCTCAGACAGAAGTAATCCTCCATGTGTTTATACACAGATCTTCATAACTCAGTTTAAAACACAACTCTATTCAGTGAGCTCCTTATTTCTGAGTGCTGCTGGCTGTAATGTGTGTTTCTGTGGTTTGGGGGATATTAATTTAGTTGGACTTTCTTTTGTCTGGGGATTTCCTCCTGTGTGGGTTTCATGTTGAAGCGATAGGATGCAGATCATTTAGACTCTGTCACTCTGTGTAGCTTCACTAAAGTAAATCCCTGGTGCTGAATGAACTCCTGTAGTGTTGCGTTCATTTATACGCAGTTCGTCAGTGTTCAGATCACTCTTGTAGGGTTTAATTCAGCAAGGATTTATGTCTGCCTAACACACACACACACACACACACACACACACAGGCTATACTGTTTGGTCTTGCTTTTCTTACATGGATCTTCAGTTGAACTAATTATTAATTATTAATCCAGTTAAATTTTTAATCTAACATTAACCTCAATAATAAAAATTTAATTTAAAATTTTTTTTAGATTTTTTTATGTTTTAATATTATTTGTTTTTAAAAAACTAATTAATATTTTCCCCCCCTTTTTTAAAGGACAGCCAAATATCCCCACAGGTCAAAATTATATGACATTCCCATCTTTGTGAGGATATTTGGTTTATTCTAAGACAGAAAAATATGCACAACCTTATCACAACACTCACACACACATACACACACACACTGCAACTTAATCACATTTTGTTTAAGATGCCCTAATTAACGTTGACCGAGAAACAAAACGCCTCGCCGACTCAAAGCCAAACCAGTATCCAAAACACACACGGGATAAGGCGAGGAACAAAACAGTCAAACCCGCATATCCAGTTATTTCACCTAGAAGTGTCTGATCATTGTGATCATGATATTAGCCTTTCATGACAATCTAATTAGAAATAAATCACCATAAAAATCAATAAATATGTTATTGCACAGGCTACTAGTTTATTTTCAGGTGTGACAGATGTGTATGTCATCTAGTGTAATCCAACAAATAGATCTCTAATAACTCATGTCACATTGTTATAACTCTCTTAGTGTTTACTAACTCAGTGTATTTGTTTTTAAACAGAGAAAACACACTTGGTTTTAAAAATCATTCTGTAGATGCTCAGATATAAAAAGGCCCCAATAATTTAATTTAAATTGTGAACCTGAATCACAGGCTACAGAGCCAATTCACCTAAACAAGCCTCACTTATTATTAATACTACTAAATACATCAGTGGCTGTGTTTGTATTGTCCCCAGGAGCTGAATACACACATTTAGCTGAAGTGTTAGAATAAACGTGTGTACTCATTTTCACACGGAGCGCGCAAACACTCGCACCTCCACTGTTTATTCAGCATAGGAGCTGAAAGTGAAGTGATTTACAGCCTGAAGTCATTACAGCAAATAATAACTACAACTATATTACTAATAATAACCGTTTATATTAATAGGAAATAACTGTAATAGTTTTAAGGAATAAAAAAAGACTGGTGGTTTTACTTAGTTGAGGTGTGTGTGTGTGTATATATATATATATATTTCTTAATTATTAGTGATCACTAACAGCTCAGTTTACCTGGAGGATGTTGGGATGTTGCAGTCTCTCCATCAGTGTCATCTCTTTAATGATCTTGAATGAAGCGAGTCTGTAACAGTCCTCAGCTGAGCCGTATCTTTTCACGCAGCTCTCCATGTCGTGACCGCTGAAGTCCACGGATTTGAGAGCCACGGAGAAGCTGGTGTTCAGCTCTGCTCTGTACACGGCTTTAGTGTAGCCCGAGCCCACAAACTGCACACTGCTGGCTTTCTCCAGCGCCCCGCAGCCGAGCGTTGCGCCTGACCCGCCTGCAGCAGCCCGCCGCCTGGCCCCGGTACCGCGTGCCTCATGGTCCTCGGTCCTCTCCGCTGCTCTGTACTGATCCCAGCTGCTCGCCCGCTCCAGGTCCATCAACCGTCTGCGTTCAAGCGGTCGTGCGGCGGCGGCGGCGTCTTCGAGCCGAGTTTGGTATCGGAGCACTTCACCGAGTCGGTCTCGTATCTGTAAGCGCAGGTCGCTGAGCGCCGCAGTGGTCGCGGACTCCGGGATCGATGCGGTTCCAGGCGCGAAGTCGTCGCTGACCTGAAGCCGAGATGGACGCGTTTCTGTGAAAGAGCGCTGTCGTGCCGCGTCGTGGCTTTGGTGCGGCTCGAAGCCGGGTACGAAGAGCACGTTCATGAGCGTGCCGAGACAAAAGGAGAAGCAGAACCCCGCCGCCAGCACCGTTTTCCGCCGCTTCATCTTGTTGGTGATTATTATGACGAGCAGAAAATAGCTCGGTTTTCCTCCGCCTAATAGCCTCGCGGCTCGAGGCAGCCTCGCCGCTCGGTGCTCAATGGTGTAGATGTGAAAGACAAAACACACACACACACACACTGAGACTCTGTGGATTCACGGATGATACAGTGCGCAGGATACACAGACTCTTTCTCTTCCTCTGTGTGTGTGTCTCTCTCTCTCGGTCTCTGTCTCTCTCTCTCACGACTTCATCTCGCACTTATGATTTAAGATCCACCCCATTTTAGGACTGATCGCAGTGACACTTGGCTCGAGACCCCTCGGCACTGAGGGTCTCCCCTCACGCGTCCATCCCGCTACAACAAGCCTGCGCGCCGAGGTGCGACTCAAACACACGTGACGTCAGCGTGACTGACAGCTGACTCCGGCTCGCGCTGAAGGCTGTAGTTTTGCTCACAGCTCGAGCGCCAACAGACTATTTACAGAGAGTCAGTGTGCAGGACTACAACTCCCAGCGTGCATTTCTGACTACCAGTTCAGCATCGGCAGAGCGAGGGGCGGATCTACAGAATACTCAAACGACCACTGACATTAAAAAAGTGGCACAAAAACACACTGTATCTTTCTGTCACACATTTCTAGACTAGTTTTGTCTAATGCATAAACTAAAAGATGATGATGCATGATCACATGTTAGTGCATCTTCTGCATCTCCACTTATAGTCTGTGTATATGTGCATATTAATGATATCTGGTCGCATTTTAATAGCATATCTGAATTACTCTATTAAAAGCAATCACTGGAGTACCTTTAATAGAGTCATTCAGAGTCATTCAGTGATGCTCAGACTGTGTTAGACTTTCGGCTGCTGATCTACACTAACAGTCCATTCTGTTCTGGACTCCAGTTTTGTGAGCTTTGCTGTTTGGAAAGAAAAGGGAAAAATGTGTATAATTATGTCTCAGGGGTCGGAGAAGTGAAAGTCTAAATTAAAAACAGACACGAGGCGGGGGGCGGCCAAAGAGAGAGAGAGAGAGAGAGAGAGAGAGAGAGAGAGAGAAATAATGGCACTTGTACTATGTCTTTAACATCCAACATCCAAACTTCTGTTTATTACAGTATCATAGATAGATAGATAGATAGATAGATAGATAGATAGAGTATAATGTAGTAGTATAGTATAATTCCTGGCTGATTTTGTGCACATTCCCGTTCTGCAGCTGTAGGTAGACATTGTGTGTGTACTAATGAGGAATCACAGAGCCGCTATAACAAAGATTGAGCTGAAGTCCAGTGACGCGGCCATCCATCAGAGCCGCATTAATGCGCTGTTAGCGACTAATTACCCACAGCAGCGAGCAGGAAAACGGAGCCCAGCGGAGCCCAGAGGAGCCCAGCGGCCGCCGGTCAGCGGGGTAGCCCATGGCTGTGCTATTATTTATAACACTCATTAACATCACTCACATAACTGATGGGAGTTCAGACGAGTCGCGGAAAATTCAGCAGTTGAGAAAATTCCAAATGTCTGCTGCTCTCAATTTGTCACGCAGTTAGTATGAGTTCACACACACACTTCTGACAATTATATTATATTATATTATATTATATTATATTATATTATATTATATTATATTATATTATATTATATTATATTA
>JAOVVF010000039.1:9144348-9171088 GCA_028565595.1 Duopalatinus emarginatus | reverse complement strand
TAATAATAATAATAATAATAATAATAATAATAATAATAATAAATCGAAATAACAATGCCATTAACTCCATGGGTTACCGTGGTCCCCACCGTGTGTGAGAATGTTAGTTTTGCTAATGGGCTGATGTGCATGATAATGATGCAGTGTTATCAGCTGGAATTAGAATAGAGCTGTAAGCGAGCTGTAATGATGGGTTTCCTTCAGTACTGCAGGCTGTCTGAGTGACATGCAGAGCAGATCATCAATCTTACAAACAATGATATATTAATCACATCATTAAAAGTAGATTAGAGTCTATTAAAATATATAGTGATATAAAGGTGTTTGAGCTAATACAGCAGCTGGGTAAAAGTTAATGTAGAGTAGGCTTTTCATTCTGAGACTGACTTTACAGCTCCTCGGGGTTTTTTCACTGTTACCCCCTGTGGCATGCAGCAAACCTTAACTGAATAAATTAATACCAGTTTACACTCAGAGGAAAATATTCGCATTATTCTGTTCCGGTTTATATCCAGATTTGGTGATTAGATCGCCCAGGCCACGCCCACACACACTAGGAGTACTTTAGAGAAGATGCGGTGTGTTAGAAGGTATCGAGTGATAATCTACATCTCGGTTAATATTTCCGATGTCCTTCATTACAGCATTGCTGAGCGGAGGGCGGACAGTCAACACACCACAGGGAACCTAAACTGCATTAATCCCGTTTAAAGAAGGAGGACTGCTTTATCCAAAATAATGAAGTAAACCTATGAGCTCTTCAAACTGTGTGTGGAGCCTCGGGTCGCCATTTACAAGTAGACCCACACGTTTAACATGTGAATTCACTTCTGGGACGGACTGAAGGATTGTATGACTGAGGATCTACAGACTGACTCAGGCCATGCCTTTGTGTTTGGCTTAATCTCACTGGCCACTGTGTGTGTGTGTGTGTGTGTGTGTGTGTGTGTGTGTGTTGGGGGGTTAATCCTTTTACATTCTTTACTCAGTGTGCGTTAATTAGACGCAGTGGGTAACCGCTCCGTACACATTCATTAGGAGCGCAGGGGGTTCACTTCATTACTGTAAGAATGTGTCTCAGCCAGAGGCAGGGACTGAAGACATGTCAATCAACAACCTGCAAATGCACAAGGTGACTGCAGTTTACACTAGGTTTATTTACTTATATAGTCTGAAACTATAGCTGTAGCTCAGTTAGATGAGTACCAGATATTTTATATATATATATATATATATAACTAGTTAGTGCATCACCATGGACAAACAAATGTTTTGACAAAAGCTACCTTCACCAGTTATTATATTACTGGTCGTTACTTGTTTCTCTATATAATACCAGAGTAATCTTAACTTCTAGTACTGGTCTTATTATCACAACCCTGTGCATGATTTCAATGAACAGTAGGGAATACTTGGAAATAGGAGATGCCTTTTTTACTTATAGTCATGGCTTAAATTCATTTCCTTGTTCCCTAATCCTTAACTCCTCCTTCTGAAGGTGCAAGGACAAAAGAATGGACTTAGAAACACATTTGCAAATGAGATGTCGCAGGTGCTTTAAAGTGATCGTATATGATTATTATTAAGGAAGTCTATTTTATTATTAGTTTTCCAGCATATAATAACCTATTCATAAAACATGAAAGAAATGCTTCCTGAAAACATGAAAAAAATGCATGCATGGTAGATGCTCAGAGATAAGCAACACAGATGGACATCCAGTCATCAATAAGTCCTCTTGTTTTAAAGTGACACTTCACTGGCTTCAGAGGATGTCCCATTTGGCATTTGACGTCAGTTCCTCTTTTTTTTTCTAACCATCAATGGGCAGAACTAACATGCGAGAAAAGGAAGGAAGAACAGGAAATGGGTCTTATTTGTTTCTATGCTGTCAAAAACGGATCTTTGTTCTGGTTTATCAGACTCTCACATACACATCTATCCTAGACTAGTGAGAGATCAGGGACAATCATTCCTTGTAAATGTATAGTTTTAGAGGTCAGGTAGTGGTGAGAGGTTTACTAGTAGGCTATAAATGAGAAACTGGAGAAAACAGTAGGGATTTTGAAGTAGATTTCTTAGAGATTTTTATTGTTTCATGTTTCTACCAAGGCAGTTCAACAGCAACTGATTTATTTGTCTTTGTATGTAATTTTTTGCGGAGCTGCTGGATGTGGCTGTGGTTTTTAAACTGCTAAAGGCTTTTAAAAGTATTTCACATTTGTTTTGTTGTTGTTTGTTTTTTGTTTCATTTTTATAGTTTTCAATACATTCATTTGGATTTTCTTGAAAGTGGCACAAAAGAATAATCATTGTGCATTGTGAAGTGTGCATTGTGAACTTCCAACAGATTTAATATCAACCAGAATTCAGCAACAAACAAGGAAACTTATTCAATCAACAAACTGAGCGGTAATATTTATTTTTAGTTATTTTATTAAAGTTTTTTTGCCTATATTATTTTTTATTGATTTCACTCAGCCTGGGATATTGTTCACTTAGGAAATTAATTTCCATGTTTGCTCACTATGAGTAAGTAAATATACTTTATAATACAAATTATATTTTTAACACACCAGTTATAACACTAATTTTAAACTGACCTTTACCTTTTTTCAGTGGCTTATTGCCTCACATTTAAAGACATGCAGAGCATGTAACAGACATGAGAGAGACAACACAGTCTGTGTTACAGAACAGCCAAAGCTCGGATGAGGGATGAGCATTGTCATTTGAGCTGTGAAAATGTATAAATAACTGCTGGTGGCCAGCTCACTAGTGATTAGTTGCTTGAGCATAGGTTGTGTGAAAGGGAAAATGAAAGCATCTAAGAACCTTATAGAGGTGGAAACAAGGAATAGTTGAAGCTAAATACAGAAAGTATAAGTGCTGAACAAGACCTGGAATAATGATGTATTCAACTTATTCAGAAATGGAGGACAAAGTGCTACAAAGTGGAAATCTCAA
Source organism: Duopalatinus emarginatus (assembly GCA_028565595.1). Classification (NCBI taxonomy): domain Eukaryota; kingdom Metazoa; phylum Chordata; class Actinopteri; order Siluriformes; family Pimelodidae; genus Duopalatinus; species Duopalatinus emarginatus. The sequence continues at coordinate 9,168,121 of JAOVVF010000039.1, read as the reverse complement.
AGTTTTTATTCTGTTAGCAACAATTTAGGAAAGTAACTGTGATTTCTGATGAAGTATATTAAGTTTCCTTACCAATACAGTGAACTGTACAGTAAAAAGTATAGATTTAACAAGCAATTATGTCTATATGTTGATTAATCTAAAGCAAATGTTTGTATATACAACATGTATATACAATGTATATATAATGTAAGAAGTGTTACTTTGAGTATGTGGTTCTGTGGCAGCCATGTTGATTAGATGTTTTCTAATAGTTAATAATTTACTGCACTCTGGTCTACAAAGTATAAATATGTGTGATTCTGCCTCAGTTCTGAATTTTGACCTTTAAAAAAACACAGACATGTTTATTAAGGTGGTGATCGATATTAGTCAATGTGGGCTTAATCCTGTATAAACATTGGTTAATGCAGGTATTGATTATTTGGCTTATTAACGAAAAACGTCCATCAAATTTACCCTCACTTATTATCCTACTACTGGGTTGTGGGCGATGCTAGAGTCAATCCTAGCACTCACTGAGGATAAAGCAAGAAAATACCCTGGACATGTCACCAGTCCTTTGTAGGGCAAATACACAGACTGACACATTCACACACACACAGACTCAAACCTAGGGCAATTTAATATCTCCAGTTCACCTGACTACATGGAGCTCCCAGAGGAAGCAGACATGGTGGGATCATGTAAACCACACACAGAAACGACCCTGGCTAATTCAAAAATCCCACAAGCATATGAATACCTAAAGATTTTGACTTTGTGGGAATATTTGGAAGGTCCCCATGAGGAAAATGTTTTATTGCAACTGTTTTTAAATTAAAAACTAAAAGAGCCTAAACAAAGTTGCTATTTCATTACTGAGGTTAGGGTTAGCATTAATTGGCCACATTAATTATTATGTTAATAGAATATAGCCACAAGAATAGCAAGATGCTACAGGTTTATGTGAAATATCAGGACACTTGCCACATACAATGTAAGGACACGTTTACATTCACACTTCTGTGTCACCCAAATGAGGATGGGTTCCCTTCCTCTCATAAGGAGTTTTTCCTTGCCACTGTCGCCACCAGCTTGCCCATTAGGGATAAAAGTTAAAAAAAAAAATTAAAAATGTGTATTTGACCCTTATATTATTTCTGTAAAGCTGCTTTAGGACAATGTCCATTGTTAAAAGCGCTATATAAATACAACTGAATTAAATTAAATTTACACTCTTTGCGAGACAAAGGACAAAGGCAATAAAAAAAATAAATAAATTTGGTTATTAAGCTTAAGGTTAGGGTTGGTGTTGCATAACATTAATCAGCTACATTTATCATTATGTCCTGGCATAGATAGTGAAACCATCATGTGTGTGTGTGTGTGTGTCGACAGAGGGAGGTCCTAGTTAAATGTTACTTATTCAGTGTCAATGCCTGAGGTTTATCTGGGCCCGACAGTGCAAACACATGTTGTAAGTATTAATTCTGAATTCAGGCTCCTATCTACAACTCCTAATGGCTTTGAATGGATTGCTCAGATAAGTAGTAATTGAGGTAATTAAGCAACTGTACAGTAAACAGAAGACTATGTCTGTTTGTGTGTGTGACTATCAAAGAGCTTGATAAACTTGTGGATTACAGGAAAACTCTAAATGTTTTAGGATAAGCACTTTATGTGCTTAGCTGTTAAAATATTATGGCTATCATTACTACACCACATCACCTGAAATCCATCTGGAACAGGCACACAACTGATCTATTGTACTTCTAAGGTTGAGCCGGAAATGACTAACTCCTGTTATCCTAGTTGCTGAAGAAGCTATTGTTTGTGTATGGCAAAGACTGAGCACGGCATCATTAACAGTTACACAAAGAGAAATGGAAAAGAATTTCTCTCTCAGCATGTTCGCTATCAGGAGCATTTCTGAGAGGTCTGTTCAGGTTACTGTATCTCCACACAGCATCACCTGGTGCTGCTAGTCAGCATCTGCATCCTTCCTCTTTTCCAAACCTCTCTATGCAAAACATAAATGGGCTAATGATCACATTGTATTTTTATAATGCAGCTGTAATCATTTTAACAACAGTATCGTATTTACCTCTACTACGTGCTAATTTACTCAAAGACCCTTGTTAATAGTAATAAACCAGATTTACATTGAATGCATTTGGTAAATGATTAAAGTCAGTTGAAGTATAGATCTAAGCGATACTGGGATTTCACTACCTGTTGCTCACTACCCCAGAACACCAATCACATTTTATTAATTCCCTTGTCTTTATAACAATCAAGACAGTACCAATCAAGATGCCATTTCAGTCACGATTACAGCTTTTTCAGAAATGTTTAGAACAATATCACTTTCTCAGAATTCCATTATGTTACATAAGGGCACAGAAGAGCTGTCCAGCTCCTCAGCAGAAGACCATGATGAGGGTGAGCACTCATTCTCTCCACCACACTTGATTATTAGTTTTATCTCCATGCCAGTAGCTTGTGGTCCAGGGTGTGTCATCCACATAGCTCAGATTTTCTCTGCAGCACTGCTACTGAGGCTTACAGCCCCACCTTTTCTCTCTAGCCACTGACTCGTGTTTACAGATTCTTGCTTTTTATAATGGCTGAAATTGTAACTCATTTCCTGAAACCTGGCTGCTGTCTGTCCAGCCGCTTTTAAACAGAAATGCATGATTGGTAACACTTTATTTGGATAATCTGATTTAGACATTCTTTAAATAGTCAGGAAGACATTTACTGAATACAGACTTACAGTCGTGAACAAGTCTATTAATGTGTCTATCAACATGTTTATGTATCTTCAGTAAAATGTAAAAGTAATTGGGACAACCTGGAATATCCAAATAAAGTGAAAGCAGAAGGCTCTGTGTGATGGTCAGACGAGTAAAACCGCCCAGTGAAGCCGTCCAGTCACATGTTGTGGATTCCTGGAAATCGAACTGACTAGGCTAAAGTCCAGTAATGTTATAATGTATAATGACCTAATTATTATAAAGAAGAAGCCTTTATTTGTCACATATACACCATCTGGCCAAAAAGTCACCAGTTCGATTTTGAGTCTCTGGTGTCAGTGGGGCTTTAATTGGACAGGTCGAGGCTTAGCAACATTATGTGGCAACTAAATAAAAATCAGCGGTGTACCCTAAAGTACTGAATGAGCAAATTATAACATCACTGGACGCTTTTTGGCACAAAGATATTCCAATATAATGATGCCAAAATTCATCAAGCTTAAATTGTAAAAGAATGACTCAGGGAGCATGAGGAATCATTTCCACACATTAATTGGCCACCATAACCCGAATGAAAGATTTTGGAAAAGATTTGGCAAAGTGGTTTGATTCTCCTGTCATCAATATTTAATATCATGCACAGCATCAAATAGTACTGACATTAACAAGCCACATTTATGAATAAACCGAACGTTCTGGTGTAACCAGGGTTAAAGGTCAGCACAGAACCACAATAGTTATAAATCTATTAGAAACAAATAGCCAGACTTATTTCTCCTCTCCTCCTATTGATTCAGTATATCATACATGGTGCTGATGTGTTGGAAGTCTTTTGTCTAGTTCATTCCTGTCGAAAGGTTGTCTAAAATATATTATAATTCCATAAAGGTCATTCAAAACAAATGCACTTTTGCTAATTAGTCAAAATCTGAGCCAAAAAGCTCAGCATTTTAAACATCTGCTCTCATTGTAACTTTATAATTCCCTGTGGCCTACAGCATGGCATGGACATTGAATTTGCCATCTGTGCTGCTTATTGAGAGACCTCCGGGTTGGTTTCTTTTTTTTCCTGTCATATGGCAGGGTCACTGATCTGTGTCCGCTATGCCACAATGCTCAGAGGATTCAGAAGTGGGGGACTGGAAAACAGAATCCAGCCAGGCAGGGAACTCGATCCTCAGAGTTTGGAGCATCAGGGTGGACACCCAGAGAGCGAGAGCTTACAATGGAGCCTCTCAGAACACACACACACACGCACACATACACACACACACACACACACGTTGGAGACCAGGTGCGAGGGCGTCTTTTATAAAATATATTGTATAAACATCAGCAAATGTCTGACTCAGTGTCTGTTACCATATGGTACAGAGAAAGAGAGAGCAAGTAGAAAACATTATTGAGATGCTTTTATATCATACAGGTGTCCAGAGGTGTTGGATAAGAGCGAGATAGGAAAGGTGCACACATGTAGACTGACACAGGGGCTTAAAAGGGGAAGAAAAGAGAGCAACCCATTACTTTCAAGTAATCTTGCTGTGATGGAAAAGACTATTCAGAGTAGATATAATGAAGTTCATTCTGTGGGTTTAAGGTCAGCCCTGTCACTGCCCCTCTGTGCTACAACGGGTGCAAACGTATCCCCATATTACTCTATTCCTGCCTCCTAGATTTTTACAGAAGATACAAAAATAAAGAGAGGCATTTCATTTCTTCTCTGCTATGAAGTCATCTGATCACAACTATGACAAAGCGTTTCATTCAAACAGGCTTAAACACATGTGCTATAGCACAGGAAGCAGTCACTGGACCTTCTCCAAAGCAGCTTTCTGATAGTTTTATGTAATTATATTGTTGATTAAAATGTACCTAATGCACGTTCATTAGGTTTCACTTGTCATCCTTCGGTTGGCCAAGTCCCACTGTGTGGTTGACTGCAGTTTGACTGTTCTCTTTTGCTGGAGTCTGACTCCAAGGCTCATGTGTTACACATCTGGCCACAATGTGCTGCCCTGATCAGGCTAAGCCACCGCAGTGTGAGCTGTCAAGGCACCTAGCATGACAACATTCCAGCTTCAATCCCTTATTCCACTATTCAGCCATGTCCTTTCCTCTCTCTTTCTCTGTCTGAGAGAACATACAATGATGGTAACCTGCTGTGAAATCTCAGCAGCAATAGGCAGAGACGCCACAGACTGTAGGAGCCTGGATGCACAGATGGCCATTATCACATGCATTTAGTGCCATATCACTGCCTGCCATATTATAATAGAAATATGTGTACACATAAAGTGGATTTGGCACATGTAATAAAATTAGCCTGTTAGAGTGCATGATTTGAGAGCATCCCTAACTTTGAATACTGCTGTGAATGGGAGCTTTGCCTAAAACACTACAATAGAAAACAGTTACACTTTCTGAATGCTGTTGTCCTCACATTGTAGCAGCTGTCCATAAAATATGTGCTCAACACTCTTTGGTCTTTGTAGCTGCTCTAAACTATATAAATGAGAAAATAACATCAAACATCAAACACCTACTTAGACATTAAGCTTTAAGTAGTCTAGCCATGGCATGTGTTTTGCACAAACGGCATGTGTTGAATTTGATGCTACATTCATGCTACATTCTATACCTGTAAACATCTCTGTATGATCTGCTACACAGACAATTACATTATGTCCCAACTGAAGAATTAGTCCTGGCAAAGAAAACAAAAAGATTTTTGAAGGAAATGTGGAGTAAGGCAATAATTATATCCCTTTCCCATCTCTGCAATGAGGTTTTACATCCTGTGTCTTCTTGATTCTTCAGGACTCCTACATTCCAGTCTTGAGTCTTTAGAAAGAGTGTCTGGCCCTCTAACACAAAGCAGAAGCCACTCAGAACTACAGTCCAAGTTCTCCAAATTCTTTCCCTTTTCTGCAATTTCACATATGCTACACCACAATCAATTCAATGATGCTATGGTCTGCACTTGCAAAACAGCCTTTTGATAATGTCTGTACAGCAGAGACAAAAAAAGCCATCATGGTCCAAATCTAACCAATAAGCTGACAGCATAGAAAGCCAAAATGTGCTGAGGGTGATGGATGTGGCACAGCTGGCATAAAAGGAAGGATTAGGATAAGGAAAGTCAAAGGAGGAAAGAGGGATGAGAGAAAGACGCTCAGCAGGGTTAGCGGTTACAGTATTAGCTTCATTTAATGCCTAAGGGTTGAAATTGCATGCCTCAGTGTCTCCTGCTGGGCTGAGGTATGAAGAGAGATGCTCAACAGTCATGCCCTAAAATGCTCACAGAGCACATATGCACAAAACCATGAATTATAGATTCATAAAATATGCACACAAGCATGAAGAAAAGAGCCCAGCACTGAAGTTGCCAGATCCGCTACAAACATGTCCAAATACTACACATATATGCCATATTCTAGTCATAAATATTTCTTTTTCCAAATCAGAGTGTGTTTTTTGGAAGTGACTTTAAGTCCTTGTGTGACTGAAATATCATACAGTAACCTACTTTTTATATATACTAAAACCATAGTTCTTTGTGCTCTGAAACACTGTAGTTATTATACTTTATAGACAATAAGAGTAATACATAGCCGATACTGTTGAGGATGCGTAGAACTCAGAGCTGATACTGACATTGTTGTTGTAATATAAACTGGCACGGTCAGTTGGCATAAAGATACCTGGTCAGACTCTAATCTCACACTAATCAGTTTTATTGTTCTGGGCTTGTGTGGTGGCAGCAGCAAGACCCATTCTGTGTTCTTCATAACTCCATCCATCTGCTGCTGCAGGTTTGGAAACCTACCTTGAATAACTCTCTAAGGTAAAGGATTGATATTGGCCAGTGCCATGTGCTGAGTTTAAGTCCCATTCAGGGTCTTTTTATTTGAGATTTATTATTTGAGATTTATTACATTTTAGTTTATGTAATAAGTAGTATTGGACTTCATTGCCTTCAGGAAGCATAAACAACTGATTTGAGATTTGATGGTATTAAAATCACCCAGATTTTAATACCATCAAATCTCAAATCAGTTGTTTATTCTTCCTGAAGGAACGAGAACCACAACACACAACTACAGCCCCCAAAAATCCTAGGGGCAATCAGGCTCGATAAGGAGCACCTGGCTGAATCACTATTTAAGCAGAGACTAAACCTGGGCTCCTCATCACACCTTTAGTCTTTTCTGATGCATGCAGGAGGTGAGCATTAGGGAAACAGGTAACAGTACACCTCATAGAGGTTCATTGGTAGGTGCCGGGAACGAGGTAATAAATTAAAATTTAGGGAATGATCAGGTCTGTATTGTGACTCTCTTTCCTTCTTGGTGACTATCTCCATGCCAGAAGAGTCACCACTCTCTTTCTCTCTCAGCCCTCCGGGGCTTTCACCTACACATCAGAGACAGTACTTTCCTGGCTGGGTGGGGCCACCCAACTTTCCCACTCTCATTCACATATCGGCCTCCGGGCCTAGTCATGATTCACCCCATGCTGGAATGAGACACTTCCCAGACCAACTCATTGGCCTCGAAGCAATGAGGTTTCAGCTGCTTAGGTGGCATGCTCTATTTGCCGACCCTGGGACGGAGCTTTGCCGTGCCTAAGCTGCAAATTGTATAAATACAAAGAAAACGTAAAAAAAAATAAAGTATTACAAAGAATAACAAACAACTTAATTATTAAGGGATAAAAGGGGAGAAAAGAAAAAAAGATTAAGCGAAAGCGAAACTGAGACCGTATTAATCAGTTCCTTGATTTGAGTTGTGCAGCACTCTGCTGTGTTTGTTTATTTAATTTCTTTTTTTGTCACCTGCATCTTTCATTTGAGTCCGCCTTTATGCGATGCCTGTGCCTGCCAATAGCACACTGAGCCTGTGTGCTGGGAGGCCAAGTCAGTGAGCCGAGTATGAGACCTGCTCACAGTGACTTGAACTCTGCTCACTAAACTCTGCACACACAAGCATCACCCACACTTTCATACTCGTTTTTGCAGCATTAACCCCTCTTCTGAGTCCACTCTCCCGGGAAACCGTACATAGCAACTGTGTAGTAACATTGGCACTGTATTATTAATGTAGATGCAGCATCAAAGCTGTAGCTCATCCAGTACAATTTTTTGACATTGTTCCAATCTGAGATGCTATAGCACATCTATACATTAATATAAACGTGCAAATGTTGAGCAAAGACAAGTTGAAAATGAAGATGTAAATTAAATCTGCTCTTTTTTTTGAAAGAAGTAAAAACTTCAAGTAGAGATGAAGTTACAAAACTGCAAAATTACATGAATTAACTGTCTGTTAAATCCTCTTGCATTCTCCACACGATCATGCCTGGTGGTGCTCGACCATGTGCTTCACATAGTCTGATAGACATGACAGCACATGCTCAGGCAGTGGGTAAAAGGTGGATTCCTTACGTCTTTTCATTAAAATTCAAATTTGTTGCTCTTGAAGATGGCATTTATTGTGTGTGTTTGGTTAGCAGGCATGTGGGGGTTGGTGGGTTGGCAGTGGATATCTCGCCTAGGGCGCCAGAATGGCCAGAAATGGCACTCTGTGTGTCTATGTTTGTGTGTGTGTGTGAGTGTGTGTGTGTGTGTGTGTGAGTGTGTGTGTGTGTGTGTGTGTGTGTGTGAGTGTGTGTGGGGGTGTGTGTGTGTGTGTGTGTGTGTGTGTGTGTGTGTGTGTGTAAGTGTGTGTATGTGTTTCTGATAGTCAGTGGAAATAGATGTGGAAGCATTTCATTTGGCTAGTAGACAGGTCTGTATAAAGTCCAGTCGTGTCAGTTACCATATGTGAAATGTCTGCAGTGTTTCTTCTCACGGGTAACATTAGGAACAGATGGAAGGTTATGCTAAACAACAACAAAGTATTGCATAAACATAATAACAATGTGGAGACAATGTTTCCATCAAATGATCATTTATTCTATATTTAGAGTCACGCAATTGAAAACACGAGGATACTCAAAGCTTGGGTATTGTAGAAGGTTCAAGGAGATAAAACAAGGAGATTGTGACAGTGTGATAGTGATAGTGTTCATACATGTATATCTGCATGAAACAACAAAAGTAGAACATAAAAACAGAAAACAAATAACAGATGGAGCTCTTAGACATGTTAATGTAATTAACATTTTGTAATGTTGACAGTGTTGACAACATATCAGTGATGGTGCTTTGTTCTGCTTTATTTATCATAAAGCCTATACAACATTCACAGTGCTTTACATTTTACATTATGTTCAGTTAACATCGTCTTGTTTATACTTATAGAAATGATGCAAATTATCAAAATTATAAAAATGACTTTTTATTTATATTATTATTAGAAAAGTAAGGCGTCTCTCTGTAACAACTGTATGAGTTAAGCCTGCAGTTCCTGGGTGCATTTCAGTCTTTTTATGGCTGGACGAGGGACTTGAGCAGTAACACGCAAACAGACAGAACAGCGCAAAGTAAACAGTCATTAATCCAGAGGCTGACACACAGGCCTCCTTCTCCATTTCTAACAACATGTGCACGATAGCCCCATACAGCTTCTGTACACAGACTGTCTGCTGTCTGAATAGCAGATCCTAGACTCCTACGTTATCAATCTTTACTGTGTTCCTCTACCATACTGTGGGAAGCATTAGCACTGATGAGGAGGTAATGATGAGATCCAAATAGACTGTATGCTGAGAATGAACCCAAGATAAGTTAGAGCTTATGATATTAGTCTCACCGACACACAGGCATGTCTACACAGTCACGTGACTGAATAACGGAATGAGATCCAGAACACACACGCACGGAGAGTGAGTAAGAGAGAGAGAGAGAGAGACAGAAAGAGAAAGAGAGCTGCCTGATTCTTTGGCCGTCACACTTACATCTCCTAAGTGTAATAAAGACTCCATGACCAAAGAGTTTGACAAGGGCCTGGAAGAGGATCTGAGTGTAAGTCAGTTTGTGGGTGAGACTGAGTTGGTGTGTGACTGTGATCTACAGAATTCCTAGAAATGACTGTGACCGTTTAGATTCCAGTTAGACATGCCACGCCAAAACAAAGAGAGATGCTTATTAGGAAGCATGTACAGCATTTGATGCCCAGTTATGAAGATGGCAGATCATCCAAAGCATGCTGTAATGGTGCTTTTGTTGCCATGTGCTCAACATTTCTGAGCTAATTAGAGGCCGGTTATTAGAGTGCATGTCCAACAGCTTTAACACTAAGTAACCGAAGCGTGATTACAGAGGTGATTTGATTTCAATGATTGCTCACATTCGGAGGGGAATTTTCTCTGCTAGGTTGCTGTCAGTGAGGGTCAGGAGGGGGTTAGTGCAGTTCCAGGAGGAAGGAAGGGTGCAGTGAGGCCGTACGGGTCATTTAATGTCTTTTTGAGCCAGATGCAAAGGAAGATCGCTCAGCAGTAAATGACATGTATGTGTTTTTTGTGGTGCATGCTATTCTCCTGTCAGGCAACCACTATATCTCAAATCTGATTCAATACATTACGCCCTTATGCTGATTAATCTAGGATGTACACACTGAGTCAGTAAGTACATAGTCAACCCCAGCTCTGAGTACTTACATACATTTCCATTTCTCCATGGAACATGAACTACTCATGTTTTGCTGACTGCTGTTATTGCATTTACCTTCCTGTCCTTTCAGTCTGACACGGGTGTCAGGTTTTCTTGACAGACTTGTTTGTTATGAGTCTCTAAATTCACAGATGGCAAAGGGTGCCAATACCTCTGACCCGCTAACAAAGTTTGGGTCCTGCAATGAGCACAGTGAGAGCTGAAAACACTAACCTGAATGTTTCAGAAGTGGTGGGAGGATGAAAGCTGCTTGTAGAGCTTTAGTCTCTACACAAAATGCTCTGTAATGTGAGGGTCTCACAGGGGGCTTTTACTGGCTGCCTGAAGGCTCAGTGGCTTCTGCTAAAACTATCAGAGAGAACGCTGACACAGGTCAGCCTGCTAAACGGCTAGCTGTAAATATGAAATTCACAAAGGCAACTGAACACACATACACACAGAGATTCAAACATGCAAAGAGACTCAAACTGCATTGAAAAAAAGCCAACATACTGTATTTAACCTCCAAACTAGCATCAATGACAATTAAACTCAAACTAACTTTATTCTTGTCAGGGTTGTGGAAATATCATGCAATATAGAGATCATATATAGTTTTATTTGTGACATATTATCATTTGTTTCAAAATTACTGACACCAATTTAATGCTATTATTATTTTTGTGATGCCTCAGCTGAAAGGATTCACACCACTGGCTTTCTTCATATAATACAGTCTACTACCAGGTTGGAGACATGCAGAGAGAGATCTTGTACAGTCCTCTATGTGGAAAATCTCAAGCTTTTTTATATTCTTAGATAGCTTTTAAATTTAAAATTCCAGGTTATCAACAGGCTTTGAATCCAGAGACTGAGATGGTCATTGCAAATCAGTACTGTCATGTGTTTCCTTTTTCAGAACTGATTCTACAGATTTTGAGAAGAAATCTAAAAAAAACATATCCTCATGTGACTGAGTTTAGTTGAAGTCTGGCGCTGACTGCACCCCCTGGAGTGACAATAACAAATCGATCATTGTGTATTTTATTCATGTAGTTGACCTTCCTCCACTAGATACACTACTCCAACTGTCTGTGATTATGACTATTACATAATATCTGTGCTTTAAAAAGTTAAGTGTAAAACCTTTTCCATGAAATGAACAAAAAACGAACGAATAAATCAATAAGATATATTACAGTGAGACACAGAAGCATTTTTTAAAGTATCAAAGCAAAACAGCTGCATATAATATTAACGACATATAACATATCAGTGCGTATTCTTGAGGCATTTATGGAGCTGAACACTAGTGTATACTGTGTTACATTTTCACAGACATATCCTGACACACTGATGGTGAACATAAACATCCCAGTGACAGAAAACATTCCTGAACTGTTAAAGCAGTAGCTGCGTGGGAAATGCTGCTTGTGGACAACAGTCATTGTTAATTAACTCAACATTGAAACCTGACTAAAATTAAATGCTCTGTAAAAGCAATGTAGTGTTTACCAGTCTCGACTCAGGCATAAATTTTATGAAACAAGGTCTAAAACATCCCTAAAACCATGATTTGGTTTTTACAGAGGCATCTAAAACAAAATGATTATGATGACCAGTGTATTGGGAATTTAGTCCTGGTGGATTTTCTTAATGGAAATGTGTTCATGCTTTGTTTTTTATGTTTTGGTTAACTACATACTGAAGCTTTTAGTCCTAACAGTAAAACATTAACAGTGTTCCTGTATGTACGTAGCTGAAAACTCGTACCTGCAGTGCAGAGGCCTGGTGTGGATAATCCAGTAAAAAGGATAACTTGATCCTTGTGTTGACCCCTACACTTCTTTCCTACTTAAAAGCTCACCCATATGTGGGTGCTGAATTGTTTTCGCCTGCTTTTTGATGGAGGGCCGATGACTTGTGTAAAAAAATAATGTATTTAAATATTCAATCTTTCTGAGAAAATCACTCACAAGTCTGTATTTGGTGTGATGACCCTTTGATTTTTTTTCTTTCTTAAACAGTAGGTGTAGGTACAATTTGAGCAGTACTAAACATCTTAAAGAGTCAAAAACCCGGCATTTTTGTCATATGCAGTATGTTTTGTAATTGTTTTATACTGACTTGATAATGCAGAAATAAAAAAATAACAATATACAATATACATAAAAAAAACACCAACCTGTCGAAGCATGGACACAAGACTCTGAGGGTGTTCTGTGGTATTTGCTACCAAGACTTTCTGCTAACAAATCCTTCTGTAGATCTTCTGTGGGAACAGGACAGCTAACCTTTACCTCACCCCCAACAACCCCCCTCCCCAAGTATCAAACATCAGTGAGCTTTGGGCACCCATGATGCTGTCCCTGGTCACTGGCTGTCCTTCCTTTGGACTACTTTGGATAGGTACTAACAGTTTGGTCATGTTGCCATCACAATTCGGCCCTTGTCAGAGTAATTCAGTTCTTAGGTTTGCCCATTTTTCCTGCTTTCAACACCTTAACTTAGAGAAATGACTGTTTACTTGTTGCCTAATATATTTCACCCTTTGGCAGGTCCTATTGTATGAGAGGAGATAATCCGTGATCAGTGTGTGTATATACTATATCCTCTTAATGTTGCAAAAAGTGAACTACAAAATGTATGTTTGTTGAAGTCCATATAAATGTTTATGTCTATTTTATGAAAGTTTATATTTTATAATTGTAGTGTTTGAACAGCTTGACAGCTTGAAGTATTATATTAGATGTTTAAGCGTTTATAAACTACAATCCGTCTACTAATCATAAAACAATCAGTTAATTGCTAACAATAGCATGGATTATGTAGTATTAACTATCATAAAGCAAAGTTAATTTGCTACTAAATATAACCTTGAACTGAGGACCATGGTGATTACAGTCATTATAGATGTTTTAACGCGCAACTGATTCCTTCTCTTCCCATCTCAGTCCTATAGCAGTTGTTTGATTATGGTATCGCCATTGAGCACTTTGTAGAAAAGTCAGCATCACATTTTAACACTTAGCCCCAAGCACTCTGTTTGTAATAAAATGGATGTTTGAATAGTGCCATTTGAGCAGCCGCTAAATCAAATGACCGCTGAGCACCAAAGACTAAAACTGGCTTTCATTATAACTTAATAGTCTGTTTTCACGCCATTCACATTCACTTTGGGCCTTATTGGATCCAGCTGAGGTTAATCATCCAACCATGAAGCTTTCATGGCCAGATCACAGATGAGCCATGCCACTATGCCAGACACTGTGGCATCACTCATGCCTGCCTGCATTACAGTCAACGTGTATGTGATTCTTTACACATCACTGAAGATTAAGACAATAATTTAATACATAGCTTTAATATGGGAAGAGTTCTTGCCTTGCTGAATTTGTTGCCATTTAGTTAAGCACATATTTCCTCTGCTGCCTTTATGCTTCAGCATACGCTATGCAGTTTATGTTCAATCATGCAAGAGATAGTCATCAAAGGAGCTAGGCCGGAGTCTCAGAGCGTACTTATATGGCAAAGTAACTGGGCTGTCTTTATTCTCACAACCTCTCCTATCTGTCTCTATCTAAAGATGGCTTTTCCTGAGAGAAATCCCTCCGTTATTAAAAAATGATTCGATTACTGAGTTTCCTGACACCCTGCATACTAGCTACGCATTATTACCAGAGAACCCAACCGTGCAAATTAGACCTAGGTGCAAAAGGCAGAAAAATAATACACTTCTTTGGTTTGTTGACGATTCTGCATTTATTTTAAGGTTGATCGCTATCTCCTGAAACACTGAGGTTTCATTTCTCATGGTGGTCTCTAAGGAGGACCAAAAACATGTTACATTCCAGTCTACACTGAGGTTGAGATACCATCTTAAGATATATGTAGATCTGAGATTTTCCCTTTGGAAAATCTACTCCGTTGGAAATTCGTCTCATAGAGTTAGGACTAGACATCAAATTAGGACTTTGTTTGACATACATGTGTGCATTTTTATGATGTTTGATGATTTTTTATTATATTTTATCAGCATATGCGATCCACACCTGGTGCAGGGCTTTATACAGTCAATCACTTTCATTTACCTTTAATTAAAAAAAATGCAGCTATAAACACTGATGGATTTTATTTCTAAGAAAAGAATATATAATAATGATTCCCTACAATTGTCTACAGCATTTCATAACTGCACGTGATGCCTAACATAAAACTAACACAAACCAAAATTCTTACACACAAATCTAAATAAAGATTAGATGAATATTCCTTAAGCCTGACTGTTGCACACACATTTGCTGTTAAAAGTGTATCTCTGTATAAATAAAATCCCACAGTACAAGTAGAAAAGTGGTGAAAACTTTAACAATGTTTAATGTACAGACAAGGCAGAGTGTCCGTCTGGCTGTGATATATTTCTTCTCCTTTAACTCTGAAATGTCAGCAGGAACGGAGAGAGCGATTTTCTCTCATTTTCTATATCCTTAAATGGAGTATTTGGGGGCCCTACAAATTTTCCACTAGTGATGGAAGATGATGAAAAAAAGTAATAAAGTGCTTTATGACATTTAGTCTTGTTACTGCCCATGGAAACAAAGAGATGTTTTCTTTTACTGTGAAAGAGAGTGCTAATAATGTGTCACTTACCCCAGTGTCTCACTGCTCACGTGCTCTCTGTCTCCTTCTAAATCTTTCTAAACCATGTATGCACAGATGATACAGTCACACATTTTGGCTAATTTAGCATTCAAAGGGATTGTGCAGACCTGTTGCCATGGCAGTGCCATGATTGAATAAACACGAGAGGCTCCTTTCCAGCACTAGGTCTCATGATCTCTTGACCCTAGGTCACTGCCGCGACCTCACCTTAACTGCTGATGGTTTGTTTTGTCTAGAATCCAAACAAAAAGACCAGGGCTACAAATGCCACACTGGGTGTGGTTCATGTTCCGGTTATTTATAATGGCTGTCTTTAAGTTTAAACAAATGGATTTGGATTATATGGTTTTCATTTATTTGTGGAAACTTACTTTTTTGCAGCAAGATAATCAGTACATTTACCTATAGTGGTTATATCTAAAGACATGGGCTGTGTGTAGTATGGTCACCTCTTAGCAAGAAGAGCCTGTGTTGAATTCCTGCCTGGGCACCCAGAGTCTTTTCAGTGTGGAGTTTGCATGTTCTTCATATGTCTGGATGGGTTTCCTCCAGGAACTTCAGTTTCCTCCTGCAGACCAAAGACATGCAGTCAGGTGGAACGGAGATACTAAACTGCCCCTAGGTGTGAGTGTGTATGTCTGTGTGTTTGCCCTGTACTAGTGACCTTTCCAGGGTGTTTTGCCTACCTTCTGCCCAATGTGTGCTGGTATATACTCCAGCTTCCCCCACAACCCATTAGCAGGATGAGCAGCTTGGATAATGAATGATTTAGTGATAGTGTAACAATTCAGAGATTTGATATAACTGTGTTTAGGACTTTTGTGAACTGTAGACAACTGTCTTATGTCCAGGACTGTAAGCAGATGAACAAAATTATAGTGAGATCCACTATATGTATTAATATGTTATAGCTACTGCTGTATTTCTCAATACAGTTTGTCTACTACATAAAAATACAAATTGTTTACATCTATGTTATGTTCCTTTCATATGTCTGTAAGCTGTTCTGACTCTTGTTAGTCTGTTTAATTTTACGGATTGAAATATTTTAGTTTTCAAGAAATCCTAAATGACCTGCAATCTGTGACCTATACTGATTAGCCCTAACATTAACAGGTGAAAACACTGATTACATTGATACTTTAGCACCTGTCAGGGGTTGAGGATATATTAAGCAGCAAGTGAACAGTCAGTTCCTGTAGTTGAGTGTTGGAAGGAAGTAGGAAAAAGAAGCAGGTGTTATAGAGTGTTCCACGTATGCCGAGATAAGTACCTGTATTCTAGTACGAGGTAGTAGTGGTTAGTAGTAGGGGGAAGAGATGGCAACAAGATGCTGGACGACGCAGTTTGTTGCTCTGGTTACTGTTCTGCTGTCAAAGAACAGGGGTCCTGGCATTCATATGTGTGTTACTTGACACATACCACCTACCTAAAGAGTAATGCATAGCAAGTACACCTCGTCAGGATAATAGAAGTTTTAATGTTATGGCTGATCAGTGTATTTTACAATACCACAGCATCAATACAATGTTTAATAATTAATTTTATTATGCATGTAGTATGTTATTAATGAGTAACATTACACAATACAACATCCTACCATTGCACTAACAATAAGTGTTCATTTATAGTCAAATAAGGAGGTTGGAACCTAATTTGTATTTGACAAACTGCCATCACTCACCTTTAAATGAGAGGTTCTGGCATAAAGTCACACATTTATCCTATTGCTAAATATGTGAACACAAAACATAATGGACTAATATGACTATTGGCAAATCTAAAATGTCCTCTTCAGTTGCTCTGAGGTCATTATGTATTACTGCTGATAGGGTCATGGAAGTAGATGATATGCTTACAGCGTTTACACTGACTATTTCTTTGGATTAAAAGGAGTCTCTGAAAACACACTGCTTGTTTGTACTGTTAAAAGGTTTGGTGTTCTCTTACAACGCATGACTCATTAGGCAAATCCTCACACAGCAATACCACAAACCACATCAACAAATAAGTATAACAAAAATTCCAGAAATACCACTTACCAAAAATGCACCAAAAAAAAGTAATGTAGCGTAATGCACAGTTTACCATGATTTATTTCTATAGAGAGATCTGTCTGAATTTTTTTCAGAACATCTGCTATTACTATTATATATACATTCTCTAATAACAAATGCCATCGGAGACTGAAAACCTTCAACAGCAGGTAATGATTTATTATCGACATAATGCAGAAGGAAGTGTTTACACCTAATCCTCCCTAATGGAATAACACAATTTCTTGTTGCGGCTATCGCTGTCTATTTAAACTACAGTTCATTGGCACAATTTAACAAATAGTTTCCACATTTGGGAGGCAGCGAGATCCTGGCCATGGTGCAGACAGTTCACCAGGTGGACCGCTGTAAAAGATCTCTGGAAAGGAAAAGATTTTGCGAAGAGCTCGGCCAACAAAGAGACATTGTACTCTTTACCATAATGATAGTAATTTGGTTCTGGCAGCTGTTTCGTATCCAGGAAAATCTCCAAGAAATATGCAATTTTAGTCTGTAATAAAATATATAACAGATGATATGGGGGGGAAAAGCTGATAGGGTGAATGTGATCATCTTTAAATACGTTAAAATGAATGAGCCTAATTTGTATTGCCAAAACAATTAACTACAAAAAAAGAAAGTGTGTAAATGTGTATAATTATAGATAAACGTATGTCAGAAACAATGACTAATCAAAAAATTATAAAATGCAGTTTTTATTAAATCTTTTTTTTATGGCTGTGGATCAGCACAGAGATCTGTTTAAAGCAGTAAACATGCCAATAAAGCCATAAAAACACCCTGTTCAATTATGAGTTATAGGTAGATGCTGTATAACTGTTCTGCTGGCTGGTCTTTTAGACATACATGTTGTGATTTTTGTAAGCTGGTCTAGTTCTTCATTATCAGTTGCATGGTTTAGTTGGTAGAGCTCCAATAACTGTTTAATTTTCCAACTGGGAGTTATACATTACAAAGTTTGTGCATCAAGGTCATCTATTTCATGCATGTTTTGCACTCTGAAAAGTCTGTTGATACAGTGGCACACACACACACACACACACACACACACACACACATGCTGGAGCATCTGTGAAACTCTTCTGGAGGCTGCATGTTTTTTGTGGTCTCTGTAAGCCCTAAGCTCCATCCAGGGCTGACAGGGTCAAGAATGATTTCCCTCGCAGGCATTTAGCCTCTGCGCCTGGGTCTGCAGCTCTGAGAAATGGGGGCCCTTAGCACGATGTGAAAGGCATGATGGGTAGATTTTATTATAGGAATGACTGAAATGGATGATAGCGCTCTGTAGGTCATGAATGGTCTGCTGATAGAGAGATGCTTTTGGATCACAGCACAACACTACTAAGGATACATAGTTTTAGTCAACTGGCTAGAGAGAGAGAGAGAGAGAGAGAGAGAGAGAGAGGAAGGGCTGTGAGTTAAGTGGTTAGGTGATAGCATGCTGAGTAAGTGTGCGGGGTGGGGGTGGGGGGGCCTCCATAGACAGGGCACATTCAGGGTCACTCCAGATCAATACACACAGCTATCCAATACTCCCAGCTCTCTCTGGCCTTTTATTACTCAAACACAACCCCTCTCTCTCTCTCTCTCTCTCTCTCTCTCTCTCTCTCTATTACACACACACATACACACACACACACTCCCTCTTCCATGCTTACATTCCAGGCTCACTGTGCTGTGCTCTGTCTCTGGTTTGCGGTTGTGCCGGACGCCGGGGTTCTTTAATTACCGCCATTAAACTTCAAGGCATTATCAAATGCTCTGCAGCTTTATAGCTTCATAAACACTAACACTGTGGTATCCACCTGTTGCTTCAGCCACAAGCTGCAGTCATACTAGACAGCTCTTTAGACTAGATAACAGTCAGCAGAACAGATCCTACTGAGCAGACACATTTTAGCCTTCACGTTTTGGCCATTCTGTTTTCAGCATCAAAACCAGCGGGTGCAGTGAACCAGTCACCAGGGTTAGATCATTTCCAAATTTAGCACATACTCACTGTTTTTACTAGTCAAATCATGGCAGCCTCAAAATGAACAACAGACTGCTGAAGATAATTATAATAATAATAAAAAAACAAACCCAAACTATTTTATTCATTTCACTACTTATTGATTCAGACTCAGTTGTTGGAACAAACCGGCATTCCGTTATTTTCATTACTGAATCATTTTGTTCAGTTTTAAATGCTGCTAAATTGGATGATATACGAGATGCTGAATTCATAAAACAGATGACAGGCTGCGACCACAAATGATGTGTGGCATCCACTCAGATCCCTCTTTAAATTAAGCACTATTTTTACCTTATGTGCCTGACGGTCTTGCCAAAAATATGACCGTGAGCTGGGTTATCGTACATTCATACAAAACAGGGGAGCTCAAAGCTTTTTTGGATGAGTAGGGATTCTTATCTTCCTGCTCAGACCCTCTGTGATAGAAAAACCATCTGTTGTAATGTTCTATAAAGAACCTTAAAGAGTTTCCCCAGAGGGACAATTCTTTAAGGAGTCCTACATGGCAGCCTCATGAGTGTACTCGGGTCTGCTGCTGGAAATTATTATTTTGGGCTGTGTCTTCTGTATTGTTTTAACCCAGTCCTTTCTTACCCACTATATGTTTCCTCAGTGGCCCTTACTTCTATCAGGTGATAATACACTTATTATTAAAGGCAAATCTAGAACATTTTCTGTTGTTTTTTTTGTCTATGCAGAGGGAAATCCAGTACTTTTCTATTAGAGAGTTCCAACTGCAACACCTTTTTTCCAATAGAAAAACCTTCATCCTAGAGTGTAGAATCCCTAAGGATTGTAAAACGCTATAATAAATAATAATAAATAACGTATACCAGAGTATATCAGAAAGCGTCCAGTTAAAACATCTGTACAAACCAGAACAACCAGGGAAGCATTAAACAACTACAACTTTACCAACCTCTTGACTTGTCTTGACTTGAATGTATTACCAGTTACCAGTAATCCACATGTAAGTGTGGTGGTTCTGCTTGTGGTACTGTAGTTAAACTCCATAGCGAATGGCATGGCTGATTACTCCTGTGGGGAGAAACAGGGAGGCCACATTCACACACAGGAGCCTGGAGCAAACAGTCTGGAGACACTGGTTCTGTCAACACCAACCAACATCTGGATATGCTGCTTCACTTTCTCACCTTTCCCTGTCATATGTTTAACCCTGTGCTCCAGTTCTTTTCCACCTACAAAATTAGTTTTTTTTTATCCTGAGTCAACCTGATCATTTTATCTTATGCTATTCAGGAAGAAGAGAAAGGCTGAGAGGGTGGTAAGGGGGAAGAAACCACCTCTGTGTAAGCTTGTAAAACTAACTTCTGTTTTTTTTGCAGAGCTCCAATTAAAGCCCAATTAGAGTTTAGTGGGTTGCCTTTAGATTTTTCTTTCTACCCCCATACAGAAAGAGGGGGTCTTCCCATTCAGCAGTACAGCACTGATGTAGGGATCTCCTTTTCCCATGTTAAAACACAAATCACTGACTCGTTGTGTCATCTGTTAGTGTAACAGCTTCTATCATATGTTCAGATTTCATGTTCAGGAAACACTACTGTTCAGAATACATCTTTTCAGTTGTGTTTTGTGAACCGTGAGACTAAATCAGTGCTGAATGGTCACTTATTGGACAGGGTCTGGAGGTGGACTGAGGCCATAACAGTGGGACTTGTTAAAGTTATGCACATCTGGACTGACGCAGCTGAAGATTAATAGGACTGTTCACTAAAAGGTCCCTCCTGCTTGTCAAGAATTTCATTCCCAGTCCTGTTGTCAAGTTCTTTTCTCCAGATATTTCACTAATATAGATATGACTTTGATGTTTTCATGAGCAAAAATCTCTGAAGTATCTTTGACTTAGCAGTTTGGCTTGGTCCGTCTTGTAGGATCCTGTGTTAATGGAAAAGTCGACCCTAATACGTGTTTTTATTTTGAAATAATGTGCTGTGCTTGGAGCTGCTGGGGCTAATTTGTTGCCGCTGTACTTTCTTATGCCTGTGTGACACGGTTGTCGAAGGGAAACATTGCTAAACTATTTCCAATGGTGTTTAATAAGAGAAAGAATGCACCATTTCCAGTGATGTTCAGTGAGAAATCCATGTGAGAATTAGTGGAGACTATAAACATTTGACTTAAAACTTCGGAATACAGCGCAGCTATACAAGGCGACTGTACTGAGTTAGCTTTGGAATGAGCGGCGTGTACAGATGTGGTGACACAGCTGGACAGACTAAAAGACAAAAGTGCTATCACAGGCACCAAACGATCTGCATATCAATGAAAAATGGGTGAACTAAAAAAAATGTCAGCTCAAACATGTGCAGACGTGCGTGAGTGTCTTGGCTCTGTATAAACGCACAGTCTCGGTTCAGTGCAGTTTGTTCAAACTGTTTCCACACCACACAGCCAAGAGCCGTAATAAGCAAAGCCATATTAAATGTGGCAAGGGGGAGAACTCCCTCACTGTCTGAAAGTTCCTTACAGCCTGGGGTTACAACGAGAGAGATGCCAAGAGAGGAAGACAATTTTGCCCATTTAGGAACAGGAGGTGAAAACAAAAACTGTTTTATCTTTGATTGGCAAATGGAAATGATAAAGTTGTTTAACAAGCTATTTTAAACACCAGATAATTAAATTTAAAGGTACATGGCACAACTACACTCAAGCTAAGATTGATGTTACATTTTGTACTAAATACATAATAGCTATTGAAAATTGGCTGTCTGACAAATGATTTGATCTCATGTCATCAGGAGCCAGAAAGCTGCCTGATAGTCAGCTGTCTTGTTTTCACCCAACAGACAGGAAGCAGCTTCATAATTTCATTGCTAAATTGTATGTATTGTTTTTAATTAAGAAAATAACAAAGAGCATTTGTCAGTACTACTCTAATATTTAGTTGAATAAAATGTACGTCATGTAAAATGTAGTGATGCTAGCACCTAATATATATTCTACCCTATATGGCCAATAGTTTGTGAACACATCATGATTACATACATGTCTGCTTTTTAAAAATCCCTTTATAGGTTTAGCACTCCCACCCTTCAGGGAAGTCTTTACACTAGATTTTGGAATGTAGCTGTGGGGATTTGTTTATTGAGCCACATGAGCATAAGTAAGGTCAAGCAATGATTGACCAGCATTCCAACTCATCTTAGTGGTGTTCAGGCAGGTCACTACAGTTCGTCCTCAACCTTAGCAAACTGTGTCTTCATGGAAAAGGGCTATTGTAATGCTGGAAAATGTTTGGGCCTCTTAGTTTTACTAAAGGAAAATTGTAATTGTGTGTGTGTGTGTGTGTGTGTGTGTGTGTGTGTGTGTGTGTGTGTGTGTGTGTGTGTTTAGGTTTTATGTCAAAATAACTTCTGATCCTGGCCGTTTCTCAGGATCTGGACAAGACCAGAGCCAGTTGATCAAATAAACCAGTGTGAGTGTAGACCATTCAAACACACACAAAAAAGAACAGAGTCAAAAAGCCCCCCCCCCCCCAAAAAAAAAAAAAAAAAGAAAAAAAAAGAAAAAATATAGAGAATCTACAAGCTCATCTACTCATGAGCTTGCTCATCTACTCATGATCTACTAATCTACTCAGCCAATAGGCTAAGTACGAGCTTAAATGAGCCATAAAGAGGTTTGTGTGTATACATGTACAGCATTTGGCAGATGCTCTTATCCAGAGCGACTTACAAGGTTACTGGTATTACAGGTAGGTCAATGTAGTGTTAAGGGTCTTCCCCAAGGACTCTAATTGGTGTAGCAGACTGGCTGCCCAGACCGGGAATTGAACCCAGGTTTCTCACATGGGAGCCAATGATGTTACCACTGTACCACACCAACCACCTACACCAGGTTCTGTCGGCTCCGGTGTGTCACTCCTTGTCCTCAGTAGCCACAGTCCCTCAGTCATGTGGACAGGCCAGACTGTATAACTGAAGAACTGCTACACTATAAAAATAATCATATTACTCAGCTGTGCATTTGCCTCACAGGAGAAAGAGTGAAGGAAAATTTATGGGGTAATTAGGATCATGCCATCAGGCGTTTTTTTACTTTACCTTGAATACACATTTTCACATTTCCTTGAATAAGCCATTTCAAGAGGAAAAAGCAGATAATAGTATAATCCAATACCACACACATAGAATGGTCATTAAGTCTGAAAGCGACTCAGTCACATTGAGTAAAACTGGAACTGTGTCTAAAATCATTCATAACAACTTCTAGTGAATGTTAATGTCCAGTGATATAAACATGGCACAAAAAGGAAGGGAATTTGTGTTTGGTAGATTATTTCTTTGTTGTAACAATTTGTTGTTCTGGGCAATAAATCTTATACTCTTGGGAAGCCTGTTAATTTCCCCTTTAAATGGTGACACAATTGTAAAGAACATGCATTTGTGGGATGAGCAGCAGAACTGAGTATGTGGGTTGTGGCCATGAAAAAATTGCCACATCCTTTCTGCCAATGGCAAACTGCTTATTTTGCCATTGACTTGTTTGGTGACAATTTTATAATTTATAAATTATATATATATACAGTACTGTGTAAAAGTCTTAGGCACATATAAAGAAATGTTGTGAAGAGGTTTTTGCTATTTGAAAGAAAACCCCCATAATGAGCAGTAAACAGTAATAAAGTAAAGAAAGTCAGGATTCGGTTTGACTACACTTTGCTTTTTTGTCAAATAGTCGCCCCAGGTTG
>JAOVVF010000039.1:9115307-9134164 GCA_028565595.1 Duopalatinus emarginatus | reverse complement strand
ATGTGTGTGTGTGTGTGTGTGTGCGTGTTGATTGAGGTGAACACTCACAGCAGATTTACTGTTGTCTGCTTTCATTTGTGACCACATCCACTAAATATTTATGTTATCCATGTTATTTATGTCTACAGATTATATTTTTGCATGTCATTTCTGATCACCACGTCTCATTGTAGTCTCCTGTTCCTGGAGTTCATCTTGTTTCGAATACCCATGTTTCATCGCTCGGCGAATTTTGGAATCAGGTCAAAAAATACAATATTTGATGCTGTGCCTTTCTTGGCATTTGGGAAGTTAGATTTTGTAATCAGAAACACACAAATGAAAATGTAACAAATCTTTTGGAATGCATTCAAATGTACCAGTAAAGACTCCTCCATTTGCACTCAGAGATAAGAAGTGTAGAGGCTCAAACAGATGCTTCTTCTTTTTTTTAACTATATACAAATTGATGAATCTCCTTGCTCAGGACTCTTACTAGGGAGCGTCCCAGTTCCTCTTAAAAGCAGTGTTTTTGGCACACACTATCAAGTGAAGTGGAAAAAGGGGAAACTCAGAGTGACAGATTACTTTCACAATGACTAAGGATTGTATCATCTCAGGACACCACAAAAAAAGCATTCCACCAAATCTCTGTTTCTCATTTTCCTCCTGCTCTCCTAACTGCAGGATGGAGGCACTGTACAGCAACTCCGTAATGTTGCTCTAACACCACAGCACGACTCTGCTCCCTGCCACGTATACTCTGTGTATGAGCAAGAAATTGTATTAAGTCTATGATAGTGTGTTATGGGGAATATGGAATGTTTTATAGAAATGTTTTTGCACCTGGATGAGAAGAGCAGGAGACAGTGTACAGATACAGGTGCTCTTGCTCAGGGCTGCAGAATAAGCATTAGGGAAATTGGCTTTTAACTCGACCTCAAGCTTTCCTTCACTTATAGGGTATTAATGTAGTGCATGTAGTTATCCAAAGCCAACACTCTGGTCAATGATTTATTCAAGAGCAGGACATCAGTAGCTGTCGCCTTAGATAACACCCATAGCCTCTCACGCCACCTGACAACCACACGCTCTTTACATTTTCATCTCAGTTTACACCCTCTGGCATCTGTACTTCCATAACCGTTTGGAATGTGAATTTATAGGTGAGAGTTTTGTCAAGTTTACAATTTATGGGCAGAATCCTACTGTGTGTGGGGTTGTCTTTCCCCTTCCCTCTCTGGAAGAGACTTTTCTGCTGTGGCAGCTTTTCAAACAGTGGACAGAACTTTCCTGGAAAGTAAAGACAGACAGAGCAGTCACCATTAAGCACTTTAGAGCTACACCTTTTGAACCAGAAATAAAAATGTCTCACAGGCTGCTCTGGCAAACTCCATGACTAAGCTATTGTCACATACGGGGTTCTTTTTCTGTCGTCGCTCTTTCCTTGGGTCAACTTTGCCTTGGCTCAGTTCATGCTCTCAGCACTCTGCCTGCCATTACTCAATGCTTTAGCACATGAAAAGTCCTTTTTTAAGCACCCGTTTCTAATACCTTCAGGTTATTCAAATAACCTGAACCTGTTAAAATGTAAATCTATGTATGTAGAATCTATTCATTCACCTATCTATCAATCTATCTGTCTGTCTGCCTGCCTGCCTGCCTGCCTGCCTGTCTGCCTTCCTGTCTGTCTGTATATATCTATGTATCTATACTGTACTGTGCTGTACTGTACTGCACTGTACTGTAAAATGTACTGTAGGTTGATAACATAGCAGAAGCTACTTTTTACTCATAAGCACTGCATAAATATTTTAATGGCTGAAGATTTATACAACTCTTAAAACCTGTAAGATGACAATATCATTATTATTATTATTATTATTTTATTATTATTTTAATTATTGATATTATTATTATTATTATTATTATTATTATTATTATTATTATTAATAGTAGTAGTAGTGGTTGTTGTAATAATAATAATAAAAATAATAGAAAATGTTGAAGTTGAGCTTTATTTATTGTCTTTACTAACAGCACACTGAGTGCTGAAGTTTTTATAAAGTGTTCACTCAGCTTTGTGTGTGTATATATTGTATCCACTTCTCACTAAAGTCTTATTTATAATGTTCTCTAATTTGCTTTCAAAACTCCAATTTCACTTATTCACTTATTTTTTGAACCTGATTAATCAGCCAAATGAATAATTCTAAAATCCATAAATGAACACTAGAAAATGGTGAGCAAATTAAAATCCATTTTAACCAATCTACAGTGGATATTAATTAATAAGTTACAAAGATTATGGTGCTACTATAATACTCAACAAACTGTCATTTCTTTGATGGGACGATGAGAAAGCACAACCCAAAATAACAAACCAGTTCTTCAGAACAGTCGACTAATTCAGTAAAGCCGTAAGCACAAGACAGACTTCTTTCACCAAGAAATACAAGACATATATACACATAAAAGTAATTAATTTTAATGAAGGAAAGATGCTCACAGATCTGTTAATTGAATCCAAGTCTGGGTTTAGTCTGTGTCCAGAAACACTCCCAGAATTCCACATTTCACCATGTCTTTTTCGAAATGGATTTCCTGCACAGATTTTGGTTGCTCAAAAGTCTGTGAAAGCCATGAAAAAAAAAATAATATGCCTCACATTACTGAGAAACCACTTTTCTCTCCGCATGTCAATTCAGTTCTGAAGTAACTCACTCACACACTCACACACAATCCCAGCCAAGCCTACCTACCCATAATCGTTTAACATGTGTGTTCTCGCACAAAAGCATGACTCTGTTCTTTACTGGCTGACCGTTTGTTTTCACTGGAGACATTTTTCCTAAATTGATGCAATTCTATTGATTAAATAATGAGCCTTTTCCTCCTGTCAGCCTGTCACCCAGAGCTCTCCAATCTTATACTTGTATGCGTGTGTGCATGTGCGTGTATGTATGCACTGAAGGTTGGAGATGTCGTCAGTCCAAGGCACAGATAATTTTCTCTCTCTTTTTCTTTCTCTTTTCTCTCTCTTCTCTCTTTCCCGCTTTCTCATGCTATATCCATCAAAGCATCTAATGTTTCACTATATAAAGTCAGGTCTCTAAAATGGCTGGGTATTGTAGGCTGCAGATCATTATGCACCAGGAAACGTGATTTTGTCGTTTAATCGTTGATGCAGGTTTCTCAATAAAAATGCCCACTGATCAGACGGTTAGTTGGTTAGACATTAAAGAAAACACGGGGAGGAATAGACCCAAACTACCAGCCTGTAAACATACATCACACATCTGTTTCCAGTCAGCCACAAGCATATTAATGCCCTTATGTGTGTTAAAGGATTTTTGCCCATGTCTGCGTGTGTGTATTTGTTTATAAAGCGACCTTCCCTCTAGCTGCCACTGTTCATCATTGGTTCCCTCTGTCTGGCACATACAACTTAAAGCTCTGAAAGAACAATTTATTAGAAGAGACAGCAACAGAAGTGATGGTTCAATGTTTTTTTTTTTTTTTTTTTTTTTTTTTTAGAAAGCTGGGAAGAGATGACTAAGAGACATACTTCCAGCTTGAGAAGATTTTTCCGGAAGGGGCTAAAGTAGCCGCACACTGCCCCTGTCTGTTCAGAATTCTGAAAAAGCACCTCCTGAACACCAACCAAGAGTAAAGGATGAACATGTGGCATCTGTTAAAGAGCCATCACAAGGAAGAAAAATAATGGCCTCTGCAGAGTCTGCTGCTCTTTGAAGTGAGCGTGAATCCAAACGCTATACCTAATTACACACAGACAATGTCAGCGGCCTGTTGATTTGCCCGCTTAAAAAAGCCAATCCCACAAGGTACGACCAGATGTATGCTTTGCGCTCAGAGGGTGGCCTGTGGAACCAAACTTCAGTTCTGTCCAACTGAACTCTAACCAGCCATGTCCCACTGAGAGAGAGACACACGGGATGTCTTTTAAATTTTACTCTACCTCTGTGTTGTTTCTTGCTAATCAGGATGGTCTGTTGTTTGGCCGTGGGTTAACACTTTTTTAAAAAATGTCTGGATTGCATATAATCATGTTTCTGGCAAACTTTTAAAAAAATCAGTCAGGGCATCTGTGCACGGCTTCATGCATGGAGACAGTCGCACTTACAGGGGCAATGGAATATAGACATCCCATTTGGGAGGAAACTTACATAAGAAAACATCTTAATGTCAAATAAATGGGTAAATGATGAGTAAATTAAAACTCAGTAAGGAAAAAAAAAACTCAAAATTGAATATAAAATAAAATTGAAGGTAGAAATCTTGAGGAAACCCACATGGACATGGGGAGAAACTCAGACAGTCACCCGAGCTCATCTTTACACAAAGATCACATACATTTTACATACACATGAGTAATATGTAATCATATTATGTGTAAAAATCACATGTGAAATGAATGAATCTGTCAAAAATGTGAGATGTTTAAAACCCCATTGCTCAGAGCACAGGTTACTGTACATGCTCTCTCTGGGTCCGGCTGAGTTTCCTTAGAATTTCTCAGTTTCCAACCCACCACCCAAAAACATGCAAAATTGGCTGCACAAAACAAGGTGTGATGTGTGTACATGGGGGCCTGTGATAGACTGGTCCCATCCAGGGTGTATTCCTCATCATGCCCAGTATTCCTGGGATAGGCTCTGCATATCTCCCACGCCTGACCTGGATAAAGTGCTTACTGAAGATGAATGCATGACTGAGTGTTCTGTTCACTGGTCTTGTGGCTTTGCTCTCAGATTCAGAGTTTGAAACAGAGCTGAATAAATTCCTGCTTACCACAAGATGTCAGTATAACTCACTATGATACTGTTCCAGTCTGTTCCCTTTTCTATGGTTAGCTGCTAAACACGTCTGAAAGAACTGGTCACCTTGACTAGTGACTGGTTTTACTTATTTATTTGTATTTATTTATTTGTTTATCTTAACTAGGGTCTCAGTTGCTACAAAGATTATCCAATAAACACAAGGGACAAAAAAGTGTATACCAGATAGGAAATAAGTCATTAACCCAGAACAAGCATGCAAACATATATAACAAACAAACAAACTTTTTCTACCTTTATTGTAAAAATTGCAACCTATAAAATGAAGTGAAAAACTGTTTTAGGGGAAAAAAATTTAATTTGAAAAATGTACAACAACCGTGCTCATGTATACACACCCCTAACCTGATAGTCAACTGAAGCACCTTCAGATTTTAACATGGTATTCAGTCATTTTTTTCTAATAGTCAGACACACCTTGGTTTGCCACTGTTCCTTGCAAAAGCATTCCAACTATCAAATTGGCTAGACATCTCCTCTTCATTTCACCACACAGACATTTAACTGGATTTAAATCTGGAGTCTAGCTGGGCCACTCAAAAACTTTGATCTTGTTTCTCTGAAGCCATCCCTTGTTGATTTTAAAGTGTAACTTTAAGGTGAAATTTCTTTATCAACTTAAGCATTTCAACAGAAGCCTTTAAGGTGTTTCACCAAAACTGACAGGTATTTGAAGCCACTCATTCCCTCTACCCTGATTAAAGCCCTGGTTTTAGCTGAAGAAATGCAGTCACACAGCATGATGCTGCCACCACCATGCTTCCTCCATTTGTCCTCTTAGCATCCTTACTGCAAATCAATACAACATTCTTTTAGATGATCTCTTTTATTCTCTAATGAAACATTTCTATCCTGATCGGGGGACACATGTACACATCAACAAGGCAAAAGGACGCTAACTGGTTTGATGATAATAAGAATGATATAAATTAGATGCTATGTCCTTCACACACATCAGATCTCAACAAAGGTGAATGTTTATGAGAGATTTTGAAGCCAGATGTTCATATCACCACCATCATCAAAAACAAAACGAGAGGATTAACAGTGTTCATCACTCCAGTTCAATTCCAGAGACTGAAGCAGTTCTGGTAGATTGTAGCAGCCCTTATATAATACTCACACACTTTACATTATTCTCCCACAAATTCTTTTCCTAACAAAACAAAATAGGCTTCCATCTTGCCACCGTAACACCGTAGCCCAGACATAGGAAGACTTCAGAAGATTGTTGTCATATGTAAGGAGAAACCAGTAGTTGCCAGAAATTGCTGCAATTCCTGACCAGTTTTCTCCGTCTCTCCTCATCCATTTTGGACATCCTGTAAATATTAATGCCACAGTATTTTTCATTTTGTTGATTATTGCTTTTACAGTGTCTCTTTTTTTTTTTCTTAATTGAGATTTTAACAGTGAGATTCATTGTAAGTTCTTTCTGGTCCACGGCTGTGTTAGTTAGTTAGTTACCAGTATGATATCAAGGAAGTCCTAAAGAATTATCTGCACTTTATTTGGAGTCACTTTAACTGATAGCAAATATATGCTTATTTGTATATAACTTGAGTTTGAATGTGATTGGTTGATTCTGAACATCGTCACATTCCTGATCATAAGAGCATGTGCACACGTTGTGCACAACCTTTCTGGCTGTTTGTCTCTTAATTTTCACATTTTACAATTAAATAAATAATAAAAGTGAAAATTGTTTTGACATGGTTTAACTTAAACGTGGTTTAATGGCCATGGTCTAGTTATTTATTTATTTCATTGTTTTACATTATAAACCATCTACTTTAACAGGTATGCGTATGTTTTTTATATCCACTGTATTATCCACAGTTGCTGTTTTGGAAAGTAAAAGCTAATCAGCTTCTCACACACAATCACATGAAACAGTGTATTTCCAGGATTTTTCCCCCTGCTCTTGCCAAGGCAAACACAGTGCCTGCTACCTTTCCAGTTGCACTGCATTCACCTAAACGGATGAGACAGTAAGTAGCAAAATCCTATTGCTCCCTCTCTAATCTTGTCACATGTGACCACAGCATGCTAATTATAGGGGTAGTATGTGGCTCCCACACAAAACCAACAGTGTAGAGCTGCAGCTGCTCACAAACCAGGCCTGCAATAATATACTGCTCAAGATATAGCGAGGTCAAAAGACACACAGCAGCCTTTCATCTAAGATGATGAAGTCAATTTAAGCCATCAAATACTTCAGCCTCCCCCATTACCTCTTTCTCTGTCATCCTGTTCATGTTTCATTACTTATGTACTGCTTGAGAACAACAGGCTCACTGAGTGCAAGTGTAACTGTGTAGTTCAGCTCGTCAGCCAACACTAAAGCCTTCATCTCAAGGCCATACTTTAATGAGCTGTCCTGGAACAAAGACGTATTCATGGTGCAAGTCATGCTCTTTTATGATTTGTAGTTTGGTATATTCCCAAGACCCAACTTATCTTTGTTGGTGTTGTCTACAGAAAAAAAAAAGGATCTTTAGCATGAGTATGCAGGCTGTTGAAGGTTCCATGCTGTTGTCACGTGTGTTCTCGTGGCATGGTTTGGGTCCACTGGTCAACCTAAACATGTCACTGATACGTTTCACTGCTTTGTGACCAGCCTTTCATGGACTTCATATACCTCCACAATGATGGGATATTCAAGCAGGGATATTCTAGCAGGATAATGCATCATGCTATTGGGCCCAAGTTGTCCAGAATTGGTTCAAGGAGAGTTCAGACTAATTATGTGGCCTGCACTCTCACCCGTCATGAGTCCAAAAGAAAATTTATAGGATGTAGTAGAGAGGTCCTTTTTTTAAGTGAACTATTTGCCCACTGTGCTTGCATACAGAGGAATGTTACCTCCACATTTTACCCATCCGTGCAGTGAAACACACAAAATTGTGAACACTAGGGGGCAGTGAACATGCTTGCCTGGAGCAGAGGCAGCTCCAAACTACAGCGCCCAGGGAGCAGTTACAGGTTTAGGCACCTTCAGTCGGGCACTTCACTTGTTTCTTCTCTGTTGTGGGAATAGAACTTAGGATCAGTTCCCTAACCAAAATGTTGCGGCTGCCCAAAGATAGGTGTGCTGTGGTATCTGGTACTAAGACATTAGCAACAAATTCTTCTGTGGCTTTTCTGTCAGATCAGACCACCTTGGATGCCCATGACACTTTCACTGGTGCACTGTTTTGTCCTTTCTTGGACCTCTTTTGGTAGGTATTAAGCACTGCATACAGGGAACACACCAGGACCTACTGCTTTGGAGATGCTTTGATGTTGTCATCTACACAACATAATGTGGTCCTTGTCAAGGTCACTCAGATTTTTACACTTGCCTATTCTTTTGTTTTCAACACATCAACCTCAAGAACTGACTAAACAATTGATCAGTCAGAGATAATCATGTTATTCACTTTACCTGTCAGTGGTTTTGATGTCGTGGCTGATCGGTATAGGAACTGTTATGTGTATGTAAGAATTTAGCAGAAAAAAATGTGAGTTGAGTTGTGTCCATCCACTAAAGTTTTATGTCAAGGGGGTTGAAAGAAAAATATTGTGTATGGCAAACAAGCGCTACCTTTTCAGCCATTTGCATGTTTTCTGCAGCTCAGAGATAGCAGGCATGATGAGCAATGGCCCATCTAATGAGGACTGACATCTCTATGCCACCCCAGTGATGTTTACTTTGCATCTGGGAACACAAAAACAGCAGATTATTCTGGGAGAACATTGTGCAGGACTTTCTTACCAAGACATTTTGGAATATTTGTTCAGAAAGCTGTGTGCCATGATCAGACCATCTGTAAGGACAATTGTTTCCACTGGCACTGGCCACTTCATTGTTGTCAAAATTTGCAAAACTATGGCAGATGGAAAACCTGAAAATGTTGGTCAGCAGAACACAGAGCCACGTAACATCAATATATTTAATAAATGATACTAAGACAGTTCAGTGTGTGCTGATCTTATTCAACTGGCGACATCACCACCCCAAAGTATCTAAGAATTTACACAATGCCCCTCTGGATGTTTTTTCTAGTAATGCCTTGTGTACAGATGAGATTGTTTCTCAGTGTAACTCTCCTCCCACTATGCTGTTTAGCAGGAGAAACTAAAGCAACTAACCACAGGAAGATAAGGGATTACATCCTAAGGTTCATCTGCTGAAAATGAGATCAAGGCTGATTAGAATGGTTTAGCATTAGCGTAGAGCAACTCATTCTCTTCAATCACTGGATGCTTCAGCTGGTCACCTTTTTTCAGAAGAGGGAACTGTTACATTTTGGTCAATTTAAAACAAAATTTGTTTTTTGCCAACACTATGGATCTGCTTGAGTTCTGGCTGGTCGGAATGATTATGGAGAGGGGAATCAATGGCACGGTGCCTGTGGTAGAATACACAGTGAAGTACACTTAAGCTGGTGAAGTACATTTTTTAAATATTTTTGATAGTGTGTGAGGTAATCCTCTACTAAAAGACTGTATTTCTGGCATAACAAATCAAAGAACAAAACATGGCTTTGATGGTTATAAAGTTTGACCTGGCCAAGCGGATCAGATTGGCCCAGGGACTGTGGCTCCTGTACTGGCTCACAGTTATGGGTGGGATTCTCATCTTCAGCATGGGGCTTTTCTTCAAGATTGAACTTCGCAAAAGGAGTGAAATGATGGACAATAATGAGAGTCATTTTGTTCCCAACCTGCTCATTGTGGTAGGCCTGGCAGCTTGTGGTATCAGTGCTTTTGGTGGCAAAGTGTGCCATGACTCACTTGATTCAGTCAAATTTTCCAAGTGGAAGCCCATGATGAACAACTACCTGTGTGGATGCCTTGGCTTCTCCATCATCCTCTTCATCATGGCTCTGTTTTGCTTCCTAATGCAGATCTCTTTACATTTTGCCTTGGCTGAAGGTCTGAAAAATGGGATGAAATACTACAAAGACACCGACACCCCAGGACGATGCTTTATGAAGAGGACATTGGACATGACCCAGATTGAGTTCCGCTGCTGTGGCAACAACAATTTTAGGGACTGGTTTGAGATTCAGTGGGTTAGCAATCGCTACCTGGACTTCAACAGTGATGAGGTTAAAGAGTGAGTGGCTTTTACCTTCCACAATTTATATAAACTAGCACAAAGGTAGCACACTGCAGACAGCACTTTATAGGACTTAAACAGAGTTTATTGTCTATTTCAGAAGATGTAAGTAAAGTTACTGAGAAATATTACTAAGTCTATGAAAATGTATTGATTTTTTAAAAATTTTAAAATTTCATTCATGATAAAATGCACAACTTTTAAATGCACATTAGCCTACAATGCCATTGCAGTTGATTCTATTAATAGGTTTACCGATGTGATTTACTGATGCTAACATCAAGCGATGATATATTTCTGCTGAGCTCTAAAACCAAATATGGAAAAAAAAATGGACTGAAGTATTTTCATAACTCACCTATCTACCAACTTATATAACTGGGGTGGGGGGCAGCTAAACATAAAGTAATAAACAGTTTGTGGAAGTTATAATCAATTTTTACATTACAAAAGGGAGCCAAATTAAAGGAAATGTTTCCTGGTATGTTTTGTTTTCCAGTTTCACCCTTAAAGAAAGGGGTCATAATGATGACATCCTGTCACCCCATTTCTATCCTGATGGGAGTGGTCTCTCTCAGGATGACAACACCCCCATGCACAGGACATGAGGGTTCACAGAATGGTTTAAAGAGTGTTTAAATGTTGTAAAGTATATGCTATGGCCTTCAAAATAAACCCAATCAAAAACCAATGGTAGATTTTGGTAGAGATGTGCATGTGAGAAAGAGCTCGCTACCATCATCTTCAACACCTTACTTCAACCTCACTTGATGTTGGTTTTCTCCATTAATGTGTCAGACAATCATCAAAGAACACACTGTAAAAGTTACATTTTAGGTCTTAATACCAAGCCTTATATTATTTAATAACCTTCTTATAGGGACAATACAGTCCTTATTGCTTGTTGTGTGTTTCTGTCATGTTTTCAGCCGCATCACAAGCAACGTAGAAGGTAAATACCTTATGGACAGCGTTCCCTTTAGCTGCTGCAACCCTGGTTCTCCACGGCCGTGCATCCAGCACCACTTGACCAATAATTCGGCTCACTATGACTACGACCATCACACTGAAGAGCTAAACATCTGGCTGCGGGGCTGCCGTGAGGCACTGGTCTCCTATTATGGGGGAATGATGAACAGCATCGGGGCTCTTGTACTGCTAGTCATGATCTTGCAGGTGAGAAAGAATACTTCACATACTAACATACTAACAGCATAATAATGAATTGTTTAGCTGGCTTTTATATGGAATTATGGAAGGTAAATACTATTGTAACTTCCTACCATAGTGCAGTTTATCTTGGAGTCCAACCTTATCCTAGGGTTTAGGTCACCAGCAAACTGACTAAAAGATCCTGTCAGTTTGTGGTTACATAAGCACCAAGAGTATATATGTCAGATGATTTAAACTTCACCAGAACCCCAGACACTGCTCCTAAAATAAACATATCAATGACTCATTGGATGAAAAATACTAAGACCATGCAAGATCAAGTAAATATGTAGGTTAGTTCATGATAAATCCTGAGATTAACCCAGCATATTATGAGTAAAGCTACTAAGACAGTCACTTATGTACAGGTCTTCAACACTAATAGCTTTTGATGTTGTTTATGTGCTGCAGATTGCTGATACGGTGGGACTGAAATACCTGACAACCTCTTTGGAGACCCTGACAAACCCAGAGAACCCAGAGAGTGAGAGTGAAGGCTGGCTGCTGGAAAAGAGTGTGAAAGACACTTTGTCCGACACCTTGCAGAAGATAAGATCACTTGGCAAAAAGAACCAGGTGGAGGGAGCTGAGGCTGCTGACAGTGCCAGCTGAACAGCTCACACACCTAGCTGGGACTAATACCTTCCTATAAGGAACATCATAAGGAACATCAATACTCATCTTTGTGGCAAACAAATTTCTATCAACACGTGCATTCACACAATCCCTCGTAAATTTGTTGTCATTTTTTATTCAAGTATCAAATAGTGTTTAAGTTTAAAAGGTTTTATTTGTTGTGGGGGAAAATTAAGTTCAGAGAAACAGATTTAATCTAAATATTAAGGTAGTCTTACCTCTTGCTCCCAACAAGTCAAGGTTCGCCAGGGGTCAAGCACAGTGATGACCCTCATCCATTCTTGTCCAGACTTTGGCAATGTAAATCAGGCCCATAGATCAACTGAAATTCATTATAAAGTAAAAAACAAAAAAATGATGCTGCATTCTTATCTAAATGTGATCCGCATATGATAATATGATAATAAAACAAAAAAAGTATATCTGAGAGACATCAGTAACACTTCAGCAATGTGACAAACATCTTTGTACATAATTTTCAGAGCCAATAAGATGTAGAACGGTCTGTTTAACAAACCATTACCAGTTGTGGATCTGTTGTATTTTGTGTGAGTACAGTTGTGACAGTTATTTTATTTATTTCTTTTTTGCATTCAGTCTTTTCACTGTACAGTATTACTGTTGTGTGCTGGAATGAACATGTAGAGAAGTGTGCATGATAAAGCTGTTTCAAACGGACATATCTATTTTGTTATTCTATTATTCATCAGTGAAACTCCTGAAAATGTCTGAGTAACATAAGGAAGTTAAGGAAACATGTTGGGACAGTCAGCAAGTGTTCAGCTTTAGCTGACAGGATCAGGAGTGGACGAGTCTCTCCTAAGGAAATGCTAGGTGTTTATTAAAACAAACCAAAGAAAGTTTTTTTTTAAATGCCAAACAGAACTATTCAGTTACTAATAACTGACCCAAGCAAAATTTCCCCCCCATTAATCTTAGTCTACTATCCATCTCTCAGCAGGACCTACATCCAAACCACTGACCAGGGGCATTTAAGACAGGATGGTAAGAGGGCATCTGTCATCTTGAATTGTCTTCAGCGATAAAGCCTATAAGCAGTGGGTGAAGAGATGATTGTAGATAAGCCGCTTTGATAGAGCTTCACCTCAGTCAGGTGAAAATCAGGGACGGGTAACTGTGACGCTGGTACAGGACAAGGGCACCTTGGGATCTCCAGCAGAACAGCCAAATCTGTCTCTCCACAGGAGGTTTAATTAGACTGTTCTAAACAACCACTGTTATCACATACTAAATTATAATGCTGACTGAAACACTGAAACTTTATGAGCAAAAGAACCTGACAGAACTGCAGCAGACTGTAGAGAAACTATGGACAGTAAAAATGGTAATCAGTAATAAAGCCTTGGATAATTCACCGAACCAAGTCCAACACACAACCATATACACTCACACCTTTCAACACTTTTTCTTATTTTATTTTTTTGTTTTACAATATTGTACAATGTATCCATTTATACAATAATTCACATATTAACAGGCAAATCCTTAACATCAGATTCCACTTAAACCTCAACACAGGAGACATTCTTATTGTGAGAAATCCCACAGGAGGAGACGTACAGATGCTTGCGTGGACTTCACAACGCTTCAAAATCACATTAACAGGCTCAGGAATCTTCACGACGACGTCCAAGGCAACATCTTAATGCTGCTACCTAAATGGAGTCATGAGTTTATATTTAGCCCTAGCACCTTTCCGTTTCCTGGATATTTCTCAGGAAGTGCTGTTGATGACATCAGGCATTGGATTTCATCACATTAGGCAGGAAGTCGTGTAGTAATTTGATCAACTTGATTTGATAAATTGATGTTAAAAAATGAAGACGTGTCCATCACATGGTTTGCAGCCTGATTCTGTTTATCATAGAGGATCATGGGATCAAGATGTGAAGCAGATGTTTTTTCCTTTTTTTCATTTTTATTGTGTTTATTAAAAAAAAAAAAAAAAAAAGCCCTGTTGTAGCTCAACGACTTGTCAGATGCCACTCACACACACACACACACACACATTAAGTCAGTAGGTGTAATAAGCTTCCTCAACCACAAAAGCAAAATCCAAAACGCAAAGTGGAGGTGAGCCATGATGAAATTTCACAAAGCTTCACATAAATAACATTTAACAAAAATAGCTTGCAAAACTGACAATGTTAACAGATATTACAGTCATTCTGTTCACTAAAACAACCATATAAATCCATCACACTATAAACACATCCAGTCTTACAATCTCACAAAGCACACACACACACACACACACACGCACTCACGCACTCACAGACAGATGCATGTGACACTGTGCACTCCCAGATCTCTTCAGGTTGGCTTATATTTGCTTGACTGAGCGTTCAGGTGCTGGGTTCCTCAGCAGAGATATTGCAGTGACAGGGAATAGGGAGAAAGGAAGAAGATCATATGACCTGAAGATGGCGCCATTCCATTATGGCTACTATTGAGACCCAAGGGTCATTGAGAAACATTGCGCTTGCCTTGGATAGAACGTCGGCATTATTCAATATTAAAGCAATCTGAGACCTGCATCTGTGCGGTAAACAATACTCGAGCTGAATAGCAGAAAATAAGTTAATAGTGTCAGGGACAGACAGAACTTAAATAGCTTTACTCTGTTCTCCCTGTTACTCTGAGAACCTATGCTACAGGAGAACTTATCATTGCACAGTTAAATACCTTGGCAAAATGTTTGTTTGTTTTTTTTTTTTTTAACTTTTATTTTTAAATATCAATTTAGATCAAATAATAGAGAGGTATCAACACCTCCCAATAAAGACAGAAAAAAGCCATGCATTCATCCACTCAATGGGAGAATAAAATAAAAGGAAAGAAAGGAGTGTGCAAGAGGCGACACTAATGTAGCAACCTCTGGTGTACATGTGCAGATCCCAAGGTAGTTTAGATCTTGCATGAGCCAACAAACTCCAGAACCTCCTCAGGAAGTGATATCACAGGTGCTGCCAGTCAATGCCCACCAAAGTCTGATTAGCTTCCTGGGCATGACCGATCTCCTCTGTGATGCTGTGCTGGCGCCAGAGCCTCTGAATCTTTCTGTAGCGCTCCCTGCACAGGTGCAAAGGGTTCCCTCGTCTGAAAGGGAAACAGAAACAGATGATCTAAACTGGTTTTTACACAGCAACTTTACAAGGAACTCTGAGTGACATGTTTAATTTCTCACCTGAGCCCTTGGTCGGTTTCTCCATAGTCATCGAGGTATGGGGGATCATAAAAACAGCCCTTTGTCTTTCCAGCCAGGAAGAGAACCTGACTCTCCCTCACCCTGTAAAAGACAGCAGAGTCTGACATGCTGCAGGCTATATATAGCCATGTATTAAACTTTTTTTAATTTTTATTTTTACTTTAATGTTGCATATCAGGCATTTTTAAATGCATGTGTTATAATGCAGTAATATTTCAACAATTGATTCAAAATTATGTAACAATTAGTAAACTACATACTCCTCACTCAACTGTTATACAGAGACTTCCTGAAAAGCTGCTGTTACTTTTCTAATTTACCACTTTTATGACTGATTCAGTAAATGAATGATTATTGCCGAGCCTTGATTTAAGCAATACCCCTACAAGCCATGGCATTCAACAAAGATGTTTAAACAGTCGTCCGGCTAACCTGAGGAAAATGCCAACACCAGCACCACAGGCAAAGGTGTGTGCAGTACAGGCTCCAACATCCTCACCCTCCAGCTCAGTCTGGCAGCAGTAGCTCTGAGAACACAGCATCGTGCCACATACCAAACACAGCGTTGGAGCACGAGACTTATCCCCACCTGACTTAGGACAGCTACAATAAACAAATGAGGTTATAATCAGAAAACTGCTCAGAGGTTATAAATCAGAGGAATCCAGAATGTACACACACACACACACACACACACACACTCACGTGAAGCTGGAAGCTTGGTTGATCAGTGCACTGTAGTCCTCTGGCAAATCAATTAGCTTATTGGATTCCCGAGGAAAACTACAGAGAAAAAAAAAAAAAAAGACAACATATATTAAGATCATTCCATCTTCAGCTGCTTTCACACTTTTTTGCTGTCCGTTTTGCTGGTCCTAACATTTTTGTGTGGGATCCTTTTAATCCCTAATTACTTTATCAACATATCAGAAAAGTTAATCTTTTGTTTACCAGTGTTGAAAAAAGAAAGAGAAATGGAAAGCCACACACAGGTATTTTCTAAACAAACAAATGTCATTAATAGTTAATTAATTAATATTTAATGTATAAACAATGGACTCTGTCCCAAAGAAGATTTACAGAAATGTTTCACTTCTTATTCATTAGCAGACCTGTAGGTTTGTGGTTAAAGAATCCACCTTGAGACCAGGCGGTCCCAGGTTTGAGCCCCACAACTGACGAGGCTTGACCGCCCATAAGCAAGGCACCTAAGCCCCAACTGCTCCCCAGGTGATGTGTACAGGGGCTACCCACTGCTCTGGGCAGCCCTCCAGCATGTGGGTATGTCAAATACAGAGGTCAACACCATAGCACAGTGGTCAAAAGGGTCTTTTTTTTCCTGGTTTGAACAGCTTCTGCATCAAAAGCTAACCGCACCACAGGCACCGAATTTCTGGTGGAATGCTGTTTAGAAAGCATTCACACAAAACAAACCATACTACAGTTCAAGTGGACTCAGGTCTGCACCAGCAGTTCACCTCAAAGTTCAGATGTATATAGACAAATACAAAGACTAATCACCTTATAAGGGTCTCAGGTGACTGGAGACACTGCTGCATGCCTGGATGTGAGCACCACCTGCAGGGAAGACAATACCATAACATATGAAAACGTGACTGTAAAGCATTGAGTGTGTTTTGTGACTAATGGCATTCACAGAAAGGCAGTCATTAGGAAATTCAATTATGTAGTTTCTCACCCCTGAAGCAGGGGATCCAGAAGTTCCTGGTGATTATAATAGAGTTGGAGCAGGTTGGAGGGCAGACACAGATATGCACACAGCACCTCCCATTCACCTGCACCTACAGCTAGAGCAGGGGACAGGGCAAGTGATCAGTTTCACTATATACAACATACTACATGTATGCGAATCTCTTACAGTGATCAAGGGCATCTTCCATGTTTTGGCAGAATTGTGTTTTAATCATGAGGAAGAAGAAACCAAGCTTTGTGGTGATCTGATGAATCACAGGAAAATTATAGCTACATGTGTTCATTTAGATTGGCCTCAACGATAGAGGTGTAAAATCAACTTTTGGTCATACAACACCCCCTGGTGGAAGATCCTACAAGTCCTGCTATAATCTCAACTCCAAACATCGCATTTTTAATTTGTGACAGAAAGGGAAAAATGTACCTACCGAGTTTGTGACAAATAAATAAATAAAGCACATACCATGAAGCTCAGATGGAGTGGGAACTCCATTGAGATGGTGGAAGAACAGAGCAACTCCTCTGAGGAAGGGCAGCATGCCTGCCTTCACACATCGCCAGAGATGCCAACCGGAGCCAACCTCACGCAGGCTACTAAAACAGACATACAAATGCTGAGATTACTCCTAGAGCTAAAATAAAAAAACTTGATGCTACTTTTTTACAAGCTCACAAAGGATTTATTTAATAAAAGAGTGATAAAGGGAAGAAGACTTGTATCATCATCATCATCATCATCATAATCATCTCACCTGCCTAGATGAGACCTTAGGGTGTTATAGAGAAGACAGACACAGTCTTCCTCCTCCCGCTCTCCTACTTCACTCTCCTGCTCCATGGTCAGTTCATCTGGGGACACACCACCAATTTTAATAAGGGCTGTCAAATGAATGTGTCAATAATATGCTAAATCACACACAGCTTTAGACATCATTAATTAAGCATTTGTGTTAGTTGCTCACAATCTCTAATAAGCAGTATTTTGATCAAACCTGAAACATAACTCCCAATTCAGAGGCAAAAGCAGGGCTGTTCACTTCACAAAACAGTCTATTAAACTGTCTACTGCAAACATAAGCATCAGAATACTGAAGCATGTGTAAAAACATTTCTTTAGGAACAAACGCAAGTACTTTTGGAAAACTGTGCTCAAACTCCCTAAAAAGC
Organism: Duopalatinus emarginatus; assembly: GCA_028565595.1. Taxonomy (NCBI): domain Eukaryota; kingdom Metazoa; phylum Chordata; class Actinopteri; order Siluriformes; family Pimelodidae; genus Duopalatinus; species Duopalatinus emarginatus. The sequence goes on along the minus strand of JAOVVF010000039.1, from coordinate 9,116,262 downwards.
TGCACCCATCATAAGCTAATGGCTGGAATGAATTACACTGACGGCCTGGCAGCACTGTATCACTGTATAACTGTCTGAGACATTTATACTGACACGCATTATTACTAGACTGAGGGTCAATAAACTCCCAAACGACACCTGAACAACAGAACGTTGTATGCACTCCAAATAGAATATGCTCGAACCTGGCACAGAGGTGAGGAGGATCTGGACCATGTGAGCCACGATGACCAAATGGAGGAGATGCAGGTGTGCAGTGTCTGCACTCAGACCTGAGAAGTCTAAGCAGTGCAACGCTGAATAGGACAGGACCAGACTCACCTGACATGCAAACACAAACAAGGAGAGGGCTAAAGCTAAATAAACAACACTTGACAAAAGACTGACAGAGGCAAGTTTAAATTCCAGACTACAATGGTACTTAACACTGACATAAAATGTTGTCTACTAAAACTACAGCTTAAAAAGCTTGTCAGCTCACCAGAAGGTGGAACATGTCCACATCCAGAATGCAGGGGGAACTTTCCACCTGGGGATCGGGAACAAGTGCTACACAGAGCACACACACACACCACACACACACACATACACACACTCTTAGAGAATTAAAAATCACTACAAAGAAAAGGGAAATAATTTTTTTTTGTTTCCAAAAACATATGTACCTGCCAATAGTCGCATGAAGTAAGTTTGCACAGTGGAGTGAGTGGAGACGGTCCAGCATGCAGAGCCAAACCGAGCCAGGGAACTCAAACAATCATCCTAAACAGGCACAGCACACTGAATGACTAAAGTTTCCAGATGAAATCACCTCATTCTTAATTAGATTTACTTTTATATTAGAGATACAAAATAGACAAAAACAGATACAGAAAGAAATAAAACTGAAAAAAATAACTGAAGATGATATTTATGATTTGGTAAAAAAATGACAACTATTATAATATACATACAC
>JAOVVF010000039.1:9088741-9115207 GCA_028565595.1 Duopalatinus emarginatus | reverse complement strand
ATAAAACTGAAAAAAATAACTGAAGATGATATTTATGATTTGGTAAAAAAATGACAACTATTATAATATACATACACACACGTGTGTGTGTGTGTGTGTGTGTGTGTGTGTGTGTGTGTGTGTTTTCATACCTGTCGACAAGGTAAACTTCCAAACAAAGGCTTCTCCTCATCTATCAACAATCTCTCTGTAAAAATACAAGTAGACAAAAACTATAAGATGGGCATAATATTAATTTTAACACCCAGTCAGTGAACATCTTGCAGTGCAGTCCTTAAGGATTTAAAAAAAAAAAAAGGTGTACATACTGACCTATAGATTGGATGGTGTACGAACAGCTGCCCCAGCACATGACAGGCACACGAGCGTCCTGCTCGTTAGGGTGCACCTTAAGGCCAACTTTATATGTTGCTGTCCCAAATGTCGTCAGCATCTCCCTTATAGAGCTTGAATAAGGATTGCTTTTTTTTAAAAAAAAAAACAAAAAAAAAAAACACACAGACATAGCCGAGTAAGAAAGTCATGCACGAAAAACAGGACGCAACACAGAGGTAATGCTCCAAAAGGAAACAGTGGGTACACATACAGTGGGGTGTGGTCTAGCCTAAAACCATCAGGAGGAGGGCAGTCCTCCACAGTCTCCATCTCACCAGCATCTAAAAAACAAAATGACAGAAAATATGACGTTCTGCACACAGATAAGAAGCGCATACACACGTCAGATACTTACTTGTTGGCTTGGCTTTGTTATGAGCAGAGTGCAAGGCTCTGATCTGCTGGCAGGTAGTATTCAGCCACTGAGCCATACCTGGCTGCTCACCACTGCTGTAAGCACAAATGTACATGCGTGTGAATTTCCAGGGCACATTGGGGACATTTACTATATAAGAAAATATACTATAAGAAACAGAGACAGTGCCGCTAAATATTAGGAAATGTCAAAGAGCTATACAGTCTTAATTCATTTATGCACACAAAGAAATTCAACATTCCAAACTCCATCATAGAGATGGGTTTATGTACGGCTAAAATATCCTGTACCCCATGCACCAAATCTCATATGGTAAATGGTATTGGTTGCAGCGCCACAACTACTAATTTGTCATTGCTACGGTTTAAATATTAAATGGTCCAGACGCCGAGAGCTTAGAATATTCAAAACTACAGTCTGTATGTGAATACCTGCAGGTGGTCTTTGTGAGGGGCAGGAGAGGAATGACGGTGTTACTGAGACACTCACAGAGTGGACACAAGTACTCTCCATTCTCTACATCATAACTGGTATGAACACGCAGTCTCTGCTGTCTGCGCTGCTCCTTAGCCTGCACTGCCTCGAAGTACCTGCAGGGGGAAACAATGCAAAGGTTAAGAGAACATTACGTGACAACATTCTATTAAAATGTACCATACAAGCATGCAGAACAAAGAGGCATAAGCAGATGACAGTGTGGCTAATTTAGGTCAGCGACAGCAAAGTAATCCTTTGGCTTGTTCTAAGACGGTAAAACAGCCAACTGGACAGTGAGGTGTGGATCATTTGTGTGTGTCAGTAATCAGCTCACTGTATCGGTCATAACAGCTGATCACGTTTTTAGCTATAGATCGAAATGGGATGTTTTTGGCTTAATCAACCACTAAACATTTGATACATATATCAAAGATTAAGTCTTTTTCCATGTACACAAAAGGCCTTTCTCTCAAATATTGTTCACAAATTTGTCTAAATCTGTGGTAGTGAGCACTTCTACTTTACTGAGAAAATCTATCCACTTCACAGGTGTGGCATATCAACATGCTGATTTAACAGAGGGCCACAATAAAAGGCCACTCTAAAATGTGCGGTTTTATCACACAGCACAATGCCACAGATTCAACTACCATGCAACTGGCATGCTAACTGCAGGAATGTCCACCAGAGGGCCTCATTGCAAATCAACATTGTGAATCGAGTTGCTCTCGTCACAGTATCTCTCTATCAATAAAATGCACCTTGCTCGATGTCCATTATGCCTGTCCATACCATAACCCCACCACCACCATGGGGCACTTGATCAATTTGTAAACAATATTTTAATGAAAAGGCCTTTTTTGTTCAAAGAAAAAGTCTTAGAACTTTGAGTTCATCTTATACAAAATGGGAGTAAAAACAAAAGTGCTGCGTTTATATTTTTATTGTGTGTGTGTGTTTCGATGTTATTTTTAGCTGAACTCCTCACCTCTGCCAGCAGTGTGAGTGCATGATGTGGCCACAGCTTCCAGTATGGGTACCAAAGGACAAGTCAGGGTGCATGAAGAGGGGATCATAGCTCTCTGTAACACACATACATCATGTATCCTTCAGAAACAAGCACACTGTCTCTTTCAGCCTGTCCAATTAACTGAACTACACAGTGCAAACTGAAACCACGTCATTACCTGGCTTGTGAGGGGGTCTTTTGCGGTTTTTGGACATGACTGTCGAGCGTTGGACAAAAGCAGCGAGAACCATGGCTCTACCATCAGGTCTGATTTCTTCCTCTTCCTGACACAGGATACACGTCACCACCTGCCTCCTCTCTGCTCCTCTGGCACACCACCGACGAGGTCCCACACACACCAGAGCGCTGTCACATGAGCTGGGGCTGCACCAAGCAGAGATAGATGGTTTTAATTATGTTTTATATTCTTATTTTTATGTTTAAGTCCCTGAAAGTGTAGCATTACAACCATTAAAATAAACTATGCTGAATAAATGGCTATATCTTGTTTAACGATCAGGAAATTTCTAAACGTGCCATAAAGGAATGGGTGAGATCCAGAGTTTATGAATGGGAATTTACTTGTGTTATTCAAAGATCAACAAACAGCCATTTGCTCAACAAAAATCAAGGAACTGTTGACGTATCGGAATAGTAATTTATTGAGCAGCATTTACTGATGTCCGCTGCTGCTATACAAATGTACTGTAGTGATATAATAGACTGAATCTAAAAATAGACTGAATCTTATTCCTGTGTCTAACTATGAGCATGCTTAAGTACCTGTGGTCTGCTGATGTAGAGGCAGAGGCATCCAGCTCCTCTAAATTCTGCTGGAAGAGCTCTTTGTTCTCATTGATAAAATGTCTCTGCATCTCAGACATCTGAGCCATGATCTTCTCCCTGCGCAGTCTAGCCATCTCTGCCTTCCTCTTTCTCTCTGCTTTGTCTTTGTCCCGCACAGTCTGCAAGACATGAACACACATCCGTGCAGATGTAAACACTTGAGCACGCTCAAGGGTAATGGTTAACGTGTCAGTGGGTTAGAGAGTTGCTCAGAGACTGACCTCCTCTTGGCATTGTCCCGTTCCTTCACAGGGAAGAGCAGCAGCGGAGCGCTCACGGATAGTTTTAATACTAACCACCATCTGTGCAGAGAAGGGTACAGGAAATACTTTGAATGAAACATAAGGCAGAACCACATGCACGCACATGCAAGTCCTGCAAAACTAAGCCTTTGTCTAGAAAACGCATCGACTTAAAAGCAGTGTTGGATCAACAATTAGGCTCTGGGTTACTGATCAGATGGTGGTGGGCGGGTGAGACGGAAAAGAATTATAATAAAATATAAAAATAAATAAAGTCTCATCATTTGATCAAGGCCCTTAACCCTCCCTGCTCCAGTGCTCTATATTCTAGCTGTCCCTGTGCTCTGATCCCAACCTCCTAGCAAGTTTGCATATTCAAAGAAAACTTTCAGTGCTGCAATGTATCTGTGACAAGTAAAGGTTTCTTCTTCTTTATGAACTATCATACCAGTATATACACTATTTATTACTATCGTACTTACTTATCTGACACAGTAGGTACTCATATTAATAGCAAACATAATTAAGATTTAATCTTACTTTGAGGATCCAGCGGATCATGTCTTTGTGCACTTCTAGGTGAGGAGCGCTTTGCAAGGTCTCCAAGAGAGCCAGGATACTTGGGGTATTGCTGGGAGCTTCACCAGGCCCTGTCATACAAGAACCACAGATCTAACTATTGCCTTATAAGTCTCTATTGCATGAAAAAATAGACAAAACTTACGGGAGATTTTAAGGGTGAAGTTAAAGGTAACTTCATTGTCATCACCACTGCTCTCGAGCTGCTGCTGCTCCTCCAACAAAGCCATACCTATCAAGTGCAGCACCTGCAGCAACACACACACACACACACACACACACACACACACACACACACACACACACACACACACACACAGTGTCAACACTACAATGCTCAGCCTATCGCACAAGAACTAGGCATAATAATTTATTATTTTAATAATTTACCCTCTGCAGCATGGACTCAGACCAGTGTCCCCCGCTGGGCTCCACAGCCCACTGCAGCACCGCTCCCAGCATGCCGAGCAGCACGTCACACTGCAGAATGTTTACCAAGCTGGCAAACAGTGGGCAGAATGGAGGCAGGGCTGGTGGAGGCAGAGCTGCAACACACAGAGAGACACCTCACCAATCTGCATACAACTGACCAATAATTTTCAGATATGGCTTAGGCAACAATCACAGAAAAAAACGATTTACCTGATTCCTCTCCATTCTGTCTCTTAAGTTTTCGCTGAGCTTCCTCTGCCTGTATCAAATAAAACATAAAATAAATCTTAGTTCCTGTGTACACCCACTATTAACAAGCATCAGGGGATCACAAGCGGTCTAATGACAATGGAAAGTCGTGTTATAACAGACCACATGCTCTTGTGAGTAAACAAAGTTGCCAAATCTGCCAAAAGCAGCACATCACTTCAGTATCATTCTCAGCATTACCTGCCTATCAAAACACAACGGGTGAGTGCACATATTAAGCTGCCAACTAGCGTTTCCTGATTTAAACCACTATGCACTCAAATGGGCACCAAGACTCTTTTCATAATGTCAAACCTGTAATTTTCCTATAATATTGTGGACAGAGGGGTTTTGGTTCATGTCACCATGGAGAATTTTAAGCTCATTCCAAAACATTAATTGTGTACTAAACCATTTCTGTGGCTAAATTATGGTGTCTCCTTCCATCATCTTCATTCTACGAGGGGGCTGCCTGCTAATGTTTCAGAGGAAGCTATAATTGTACTTTGCGATTATTTACTATTTGTGTGTTTTATATTTATTAGCTACTTTGTTGAAGTCAACAACCATATCTGTCTTTTGGGCTAAAAGTTCTTTTTCTTATGGTAAATGATAAAATGTTTGACGGAGATTTTTCATTTGATGTGTACATACTTATTGGTTCACTCAAAACTCATGTAACAGTTGCCAATGAGGCCTTTACATTAAAAGATAGTTTTAATGTTTCTATTGCAGGTATTTTTATTTATATTTTATAAACAAATAATCCAGTATTTCTAACATTTTTTATTTTTCTTATCTGTTGGGTGTAGATGATTACTATAGGCAATAATTGATATTTTCTCTACTGCCAACAATTTAACTCAATTTTCTCTAAAAGATTTTACACAAAGAAAACATTTTGTTGTGGAATGCACATAAAATTGGCTTCAATCAGTCCTGCATTGTAAACACGTTTTGGTTAACTCTAATTTATTTTATATTTGTAGCGATCACCTGTATACCTGTTTATATTTGCAGATCAAGATTAAGTACCTTGGACTGATCAGCTCTGGAGTAATGGTGAAAATAGAGGTTAAACTGTTTGGCACATTCTGGGCGGAGTTCATACAGTCCTCTACCAGTCACTCCTGGCTTCCTGTTAAACAGTCAAGAGGAGGAATTAAATTAGTTAAATTAGTAAATCAAATAAAGATTTACTTTTACCTAATGGTATTCAGTTTAGAAGAAAAATGAAAGACACTTACTTAAACATTGCAACACTATCGATGACCCTCTCCATTCCTGTCTCTTTATTCTCCTAAAGGGAAAAAAACAGACTTATAAGAAGGCTTCAGTATAACAGAACTGAATGGCAGCAGAAAGTAAACTCAGACCTAATTGAATTATTCCACATGCAATGCTACTCACATTTTCAGGTAAGGCTTTGACCAGCTCACTGTGAGCCATAGGACGAATACAAAGCTGATGAATGATCTCTCTCTTTAGTTCATCACAGCCTTCTACATGCCCAACGCCTGGTGTAAACCGCTCACCTAAAATACACACAACGGGGGGGGACCCTTTCTTTAGTATTAACCATTAATACCTTTCTGACACACACACACACACACACACACACACATATATATATACATACATACATACACAAAAAAAATTGCCCCAAAATAGTCCACACTCACCCACAATCATTATAACGAGGTGAAGCATCTCTTCTATTAAAGTGCTGTTCTGCTGGACTACATCCTAATACAGACAAATAACCATTAACTGTGGGAACTGCAGAAAAAAGGAAATCAACTCAAAAGAACCAACACAAGAATCAAACATAGATCAACACGCACCTTGTTGGCGTTCTCTCTGTTGTATCTCTTTCTGCAGTCTGCTGAACTGAAGATATGAAAGAGCTCAAAACGACTGAGCACAATCATGAGAAAGTGATTGGGATCCATCATTGAAGCCCCTGCCTACAACAAAAAGGTGTTTTAACTAGTCATTCTATTCACCCAAGGCAGGCAGCACATATACAAATAATTTATATTTATATATTTATGCACCAACCTGGAGCATCAGGAGGTCCTTATCAAACATCTCAAGCCTACACTTAACATTGTGGTAGTAGTAGATCTGTTAACAAATGGGTTTGATTAGTGTTTCATAATTAGAAATGACAAATTTTAAGCAATTCAAGTTAAAGCTTACCTGATTGACTAATGAGAAGCCATTTCTCCTCCACATCCCAGCATGCACCTGTGCACAGAGAACCAGGCAGCGAAGTGGGTGCTCGATCACCATGGGGGGGCTCAGTTCACTCTGAGGAAAAAGACAACACATTTGTTGGTGCAAGTTCTCGCCCCCAAACACACAAAAAAAACTAGACATAAGGACTTACCAGAGGTAGCTGTTCAGGGAACCTGTAAGCCACTTCGGTTTTGCTAAGGAGAGCATGAAGTCCTTAATAATAATAATAATAATAAAAAAAAGAGAGTGTCAGAAATTAGATCACCATTTTTTAAAACAATAACAGTATGGTGTTTCTGATAAACGTTGCCTGTTTCCTACCTGCCAGCAATCTAGACACGGGTAGGTGAATGCTGACTTTCTCCTGTGAGACACAGTAGCGGATGGTGTCTACTGAATGGCCACACATACTAAGAGTGATAGGCTGCTCACCATCAGTAAAACCGCTGTGGCAGTGAGTCAGAACGGTTAGGCACTTCTTATAGGCTTCAATTAGCACCTGCTCCTGTAAATATGTAACAAATAATGGGCTCAGCATGGCCAGTAAAAATAGTGCCACAACATTCCAATATCCTATATTATATAAAGCTGGTACATGCATTTAGACATTTCAAGTTAGCTTCTGTGAGTCTGCAAACTTTTTAGCAATAAAGATAAATAAGTTTCTGAACAGCAGTCCTGCCACAAAACTGGATTCTGTAAAGCTCTTCACGCACAGCTTTTGTAGAGACTAGCTCACCGAGCTCATTTAATACAGTGGCTGGTTTTGCCTGACTGTCAGTAGCTTTGACTTGCAAACACTCTTCCTCTTAGCTGATGCCTTTTCATATACTCTGCCTTGACTGTTTTAACCGTTCCCCTTAAAACATTAAACAACTGTCAAGGTTTTGGAACTGGTGCTTGCAGCACCCACTGTTTGCCCTACTTAGATTACTGTCAGTAGTCTACGAGTTTTGAAATCTCATGTATTAAGTGCTAACCATCAGGTTTTTTTTTATAGTGGATAAATGTTATTAGTTGACAAATCAACACAGAATCTACACCTAAAAATGTCACAATTCTTTTGTCATCAAGAATATAATTTGTTTGCGTCCTGTATGCCAAATTCTTCCTTCTTATTATAAGGCATCTATTTACACACTTAAAACTACAGCCATGTTCACATATCTTAGGCCTTCAGGAAATCTCTACTAAGAGCCACTCATTTTAATATAGCACAAAACGCAATGACAAAGACAAAAGAAAGGTCATCTGCTGGTCTTAGTTAGTGCAGGAATAAATGTGTGCAGAAGCACTACTACTTCTAGCACATACTGTAATGAACTGATGTTATTGAGTGTGTGAGTACTCACATCACTGGCACACCACTCCTGCATCATTGAGATAATGTGTGTGAGCTTCATCTGTAACGTGAAGGCTGCCTCCCACTCTGGTTCCATCTCTATGTGTTGGCCCACCTGTCTCACTACTGGATCCATGCCCTACAGAAATCACAAACCACAACACACATTATGATACAACATAGAGCCACTGCACCACACCACATGATCATCACATCTATATCTGCAAGGAAACACTGTTCACACAATATGGGATTACCTGCATGCACTTGAGCAGCTCTAAGAAAGCATCAAGTCCCTCCAGAAACTTCTCCCTGAGTTTGACGGTCCATTCCGTTGGACGGCTAATCAGGACATATCTGGGGGAAAAAAAAAAGTTTTGAGAGGAATTTTAAGGAATTGTTAGACGAGAACAAAATAATAATAATAATAAAAAAAAAAATAGCCATGCACAGCCATTTAGAGGAAACATGAACCTGCTGAGAGTCAGCTATATGAAATAATATACAGAAAACACAAATTTATTAAAATTATAATGATACGACGACACTTTTTTGATTTTTTTTCCAGCCTTACTTGAGGTCTCCTATAAGACTTTGGACCCTGCGGAATTTAAAGGCCTGTTGTGCAGTGTAGCGTTCAAACTGAAATCGTCCCTGCAAGTCCCTATGTCTCAGATGATCAACAAAGGTCCGGATGATTGTGGTCATCAGGTTCTCCTCTGTGATCAGCATCCGTGCCTGTGATGAGGGGAATAATAGAATCAGTACATCAAATAATGATCTGGTAAACATTATATTATAATTTCAACCATGAGAAATAAGTTATTGTGAAAACAATTATTTGAGCCATTTGTATGTCTTCCACTAACAGGAAACAAACCACTCTGCTACTCAATCATCAATCGTTCTAATAAGCTGTGTGTTCATTACACAACTAAAACATACCAGTTCCTTTGGGAAAATGTAGTCAATCTAAGAACACTTAGTGCTTCCCGACATATGCATGATACCAAAGCCACTGCACACAAGGTATATTTCTTCACATTAAAAATATATAAATAAATAACTACACATTTACCTAGTCTGAGAAAAAAAAGCAGAAACAAATCAATGAGCTAATAAAATATTGCCTTTGATATTAATACTTAAATATTACTTTTATAAATATAATGACACCACAGTTAGTTCCGACCCTGCAATGTGATTGGCTGAGAGACGTTCCATGAATGCCATTACATGACATTACATGATAATGGCACTGGGACCGAAGCTCTCCAAATATCACTCCACCACGTACACACAATCCTAGCAATGACACCAGCGTTTACAAGCCAAACAGCGCAGCCATAAACAAACCAGCAACATCTGCCAAAATGAATTATAATGAGTTTATAAATCCTATTTTATGAATGGGTGTATTTGTTGTCTATATAATAATTATTGGGTAGTTAATGATGCTCCTCGACTGATGTTTGTCTGAAGTCTGATGTTGATCATATATAATGCTAGATGTTTTAGCAGCAGGCTGTCTGCTAGAATGGAGCTATTTCACCTCACGGAATGTTGATATTTTTCTGTCATCTTTGTCATAAAATCTATCTATAAATGCTGATAACGGAACTGTGGTATAATCGCAAAAGTACTGTACTGATCTATGGTACACAGCCTGCGGCCTCGTCTCTACGACCTCTCATCTGTCATCATATCTCACAAACCTCAAGTGTATTATTGCTTAAATGTTACTCGGAGTTTGACTGGTAGCAATTAATTTCCAGTTGGCAAAGCTGACTGGCAGATTGTGCTGCATTAGTAGGCTTATGTAACATTTACAGTGTGGATCACACAGTCTGCCAGATGAGCACTAAGAGCTGCTGTTGTGCATTTAATAAACACAGCTACTGACTATTCACCCCTACACTCCACCCTGCCCTGCATGTTCACAGTTATTGAGCGCAGAACACATCCTGCATAAATAAAGCACTTAACTGTAGTCTTCTCATGTCGCCCATGACATGCGGCCACACCTTCAATACTCTTTCAGCCGCGTCAGACTGTTTGTAATTGAGACCTGTGTTCTCTAACCAAATTGCACCGAGATAAGCAAGGACCCCCAACAGGGCTATTTCTTTTTTTGTGTGTGGGAAACAAACTCAAAGCAAGCAGCAAAAACACACATGTTTTAAGCCAGCCGCATTGCAGCACTCTCAGCAGTACTCACCAGGGAAGGCACGGTGAAAATTTGCACTGACAGGTCAGTAACGGAGAACTCCCTGTCATGGTCATCCTTCACGTAGTCGCTCTGCAAGCGCTCATAGTTCTGCCAGCAGCAGCAGGGCAGGCAGAGGAGAGGAGAGAACCAAAAGAGAGAGAACGAGTGTGTGGGGTTGAGGTACTCACCAAGGTAGGGACCGTGAAGAGTTGCACAGACAGAGAGGTCACTGATACTAAGCGCTCGTGATCATCCTCCATAAAATCTGTCTGGAGGCGCTGGTAATTCTATGACAAGGGAAAGGGGATGGGGGCACATACATCTTCCGGGTCAGAGGTCAGGGGACACCTCACCCTTCACTTATACCAGGTGCTTACACCGGTGGTACAGACTATGATGCAGAAGGAGGGGTGAGAGCTTCATGTAGTGCTAGAGGTATTGTTTAATATACAAACTACTAAATTATCCATAGGTCAATACAAATATAAAACTGTTCGACCAGGTTGGCATGGGATAAAACACTCAAGTGACACTGAGATGGTCCGAGCCGATTTGGTGGGGATCTATTACATCTACTTTACCCATAAAAGGAAAGTGTAGTCTAACTGAGCTATGGCTTACTTCATAGTGAGCTTTTGATATATAGCAGCAGAAGGAAATAAACTGGAGATAAAGATCTGGAAACTCTTTTTTTTTTTTTATTCTCTTTTTATAAATGGCTAAAAACTGGTGCAGCCGTTATATTAAAATCACAAACATCGAGTACAAAAAAAAAAGTGAAACTGAACTCACACAGCAAGGAAACCATAAAAATGAGTAAAGTATGACTGACCCAGATAAACAGTTATGCAGTAAAGACCCACTGTTTGCTAAAGGTTATGTCTTCAACTGCAAGTTTAATTATTTACTTCTGACTTCATGATCATTAGAGTTAGGGACCGTCTGCATGTAGAACCTGGCATAGCTTTATACTTAACCGAATAGGCAATAATCAAGGTCCACATAATGTCATAACCACAGAACTTAAATATCTTACCTTTGCAAACTGAATAGCAAACAGCTTCTTATACTTCAGATCCATGAGCAGACTGCTCATGAACAGCTGGTGGTAAACATTTCTTGCTCCTACAGGAAAAGCAATTCTTAATTTAAGACTCTTTAAGTCAGTGACTTTACCTTAAAATTGTAAGAAAAGCATAAACACTCTTTCTCACACCTTTCCACATTTTGGAGTCACAGAGCATCAAAGTGTCAACCAGAGAGTTCTCTCCATCAGGGCCATTCTGTAGCCCCACCTGGCACAGGATCCTCCTCAGGGCATCTGGAAGAAAGAAAACAAGCTGTTATATATCACTAATAAACAGACTTATAGAAAATACTGAAGACTCAATACAGGCTGGACATGGTTGTGTGTGTGTCAATACCAGCATGTACTGTTATACTAAAATAAAGCTTAAAAGTAAAAGTTTCAGGGTGTCAGATAGAGCAATAGACTGAAGTACCTGAGTATCTGATGATATGGCCAAGCCAGGAGAGCGCTTTGAGAGCGAAACACTGGTGTGCTACCACAGAGGAGTGCATAACCTGAACTCGCAGGGGCTTCGACTGACGACTTGTGTTTCGCTGCAGAACCACATGGAGATTAGAGGGGTTTTTTTCCACCCAGATGTATTACAGTACAGAAACATCAATAACCAGCTTTTATTATGCAACCTGCATTAGACAATACTGAAGCAAAAAAGATAGATTCTAGATAGGTAGTAGATACACTTTCATACACAACTTACCACAATAACAGTCCTGGCCTGGTCACAGAATTGAAAATCCCCATAACGTACTGATTTCCGTCCCTGAAAACCACAACACACAGCAAACCTGAGGCTAGCATACACATATTTAGCTGAAGCAAACTGAACTCTGAAGCATAATAGTGCATAGGACAATTAAACTGCAATCTCAGTTTGGTTATCAATGTAATTGGAATAATTAACAGTGTCGATTCTGTCATATTAACACTAGTCCTCTTTTGCTGTAACCATAGATGCTGTCTCACACCTCATACCCACCTAGAGGACTGTGTCTACAGAAGAAATGCTAGCATAGTCATAAAAATGGGCAGAGCAAATGTTAAATATTATGATTTGAATATAAAAGAAGACATATTATAAAAAATATCTGGAGAGCCTACAAACCCACAACCTGTCAGTTTTGTGTGGGCTGCTTAGACAGAAACACAGGATTCAACAAGCTGTTCAGATTTGGCTACCATACCTACATCAAGTCCCTACGCCTGAACACACTCTTATCATCTAACAGTTATTTTAACCTTTAATTCAAATTAAAGTAATTGGAGAAAAAAAACTTTTTGTACTCCATGTAAATCGTAAACTCTTGAATATAATAACGACTCATTAAAATCGGTTGAGAAATGGAAACACTATAGAGTTATTTCTCCCACGGCAGTTACCCACACTCCCATTAGCCAAAGTGGAGTCTATGCAACATGCCTAAGGACACACTGGCAGAGGGAGATGGGGTGAGCAGTGACTCATTATCATTTAAAGCAATAGACACTAAAACTGAGCAGTTACAGCTGTTTTACACACTGTGACAATATTTAATCCATGTGATATTTTATTAAGATCCCAAGTATCAGGACTAACCTGTGGGAAACAGGAACAATATGTCTTCATTAGTAAATGTACAAATATGAAACCAATAAGGAATACTCCATAAACAGAATGAAATAAGTGAACCACGGTCACCCAGGCCATTTGTTTCAAAACTCTACAGTAGGCCTGTGCGATATGACCAAAATTTCATATCCCGATATAGGTCCATCCACATCCCGATAACGATAAATATTACAATATACTACATAAAAAAAAACTCTTTCTATACGTTGCATTATACCAAGTCAAACAATTAAAGATATTTTCTGCAGTATGGTGTACTGTGGGAAAAAACACTTCCAACGTCTGTGTCTGCAGCTAAAAAAGCGCAAGCCTTGACAACGGCCTTGTTAGCATAAACTTCCAGTCTGGGAAAAAATAAATAAATTGTTCTGTTTTTGTTTTATTGCGATATTATTTTCTGTTTTGTGAAGAAAGAAGAGAGATTTAATTCACTTTTACATTTTGTATTTGATATTTCTGGCAAGGAAAAACGAAACGTATTTCTCAGTTTCCTGTATTTGGATTTTGAAGCGAAAATCAAAAAAAAATCTGCTTCTGAAATATAAATTGACAACCGATCAATGACCAAAAGATACAGATAGGTACGAGCTTTATTAATATTAATTATTAATATACTGATTTTCGTCTACAAATGAATCAGAAGCACAGAATGAATAAAATTATTTAACCAGCTATTAATGACTGGCTGGTTTCTTATTAAAATTGGAAAAAACAAATTGGGTTTTTTGTACCTATTAAAATTAGACATAGGCCTGGGCAATAATTCGATATCATTATTTACCGTGATAAGCAATGTTTCGATAACGCTGATGTAATTTTTGTCGTATTTCGTATGTTTTATTTACAACATCTGTCACTGACATGCATTTATTACAGGGCAGTGGCATCAGTTCACTCCATTTCAGTCTCCCTAGCCTGGCTACATCAGTGCGTAGTAATGGAATCACAGGAACACAGCCAGACAGACTAGGCTCGATTTGGCTCCAGAGCATTATGAGTGCCCCCGACGGTGATACTGAAGTGACTAAATAAGCTTCCACAAGTGATAAAGCAGAAGAAATACTTAATAAGAGAGTTAATAATTAAAAGTTACGAGTGACGCGTTGCCAGGAACAGAAAGCTTTATGCACACAAACCGCTAGTTGTTTAGGATTTGTGTTTATACAAAAAGAGACATTATTATGGATGACTTTCAGATAACATTTGACCTGCAGTCAAAAAAGTGTTGTATATAAGCAATAGAACACTCAAGGTTTTGTGTTTTCTCATGAATTCTTTATCCTGGCTAAAGCACTTTTGTTTTAATCTGTTCAATTGTTTACCATATAATAAGAAGCTCAGCCTCTGCTGTAATTTACAATTAATTTAAAGTTATTTACTTTGACAAAGCCTAGAGGTTTGTTTATTTAAAAAGGGCTGTCATGTTCCTTTTATGTATATGAAGGCTTATGATGTTCTTTATTGTGGCTGACACACTTTTGTTTTAATCTGTTTCCAAAAAACAATGAGAAACTCTGCCTTTGTTCTAATTTAAAGTCAAAGTTATTTATATAGACAAAGGTCAAAAACTATATAATACTTTTGAAATAAAAATGGTCCAAATAAATCAGAAACTTCAACTTTTCAGACATTAGTGGGTACAGACTTCCATTGTAGGAATACTTGGCAGTTTTTCAAATTATTTATATCAATATCTGTATTATATTGTATTGACCGAAATTAATGAGTATATCACCATATATAAATTTTGGCCATATCGTCCAACACTAGATATTTTTCAGTTATTTTTGTTCAGGATTTAGCCATTGTATCGCAAATGAGCCAGCAGATTGTAATTCTTATTTCATCAATAACCCCACAGTCTTAGTGCTATTGCTGTAATATGGTCATTAAAAGAGGAAGCTTACATCTCTGTCCACTGTAGTAGCAAAGCTGACTGCCTCTTTCTGCGTGCAGTTCACAGCTTTCTGTAGTGTGTATATGACCTGTTCATAGGTGTGCACCTCATCGTTAAACAGCATGCAGTAATAGGTGTCTCCACGCTCCCTATAGGGAGAAAAATAAATTTTACATCACATTACATCAATATTTTCCAGGAGCAATATACAGAAATGATGACCAATATACAGAAATGATGACAAATATACAGAAATGATGACAAATATACAGAAAAGGTGTACAGTTAAGTTTCAGAAAAACTGGTACAAAATGGTGTTTGTTTAGCAGGTTTTTCATGAGATCTCTGGTACGTCTACAAACGTCTGACAGGTGAACTCTGTGTGTGCCTCCTTTCTGGCGAGTTACACCCATCCATGTCCTGCATTCATTCTGATAGGTTTGGCCTCTGCCAACAGGACAATACACTGCCACACATGTCTACAGATGCCAAATTATGGTGCACATCAGAATTAAATAACCATTAATTTACGATTAGCACGCTGACACTGGTGACAATTTGACTGAACCTGGTAAAATTCAAGGTATGTGTACTTAGGGTTAGGGTTAGGGTTAACCCTAAACCAACATTCATACTTTAGAACATGG
This sequence comes from Duopalatinus emarginatus, assembly GCA_028565595.1. Classification (NCBI taxonomy): domain Eukaryota; kingdom Metazoa; phylum Chordata; class Actinopteri; order Siluriformes; family Pimelodidae; genus Duopalatinus; species Duopalatinus emarginatus. Next base: position 9,099,590 of record JAOVVF010000039.1, on the reverse strand, counting down.
AATTGTACAAGTGTACTAGGAGGTCAAAATGCGGTCCGTTACGCAAGATGATACATGTTGGCAGGTCTGTGTGCCCTGTGGGGGAACTACCAAGTATTTGACTGATGTACCAGTTTTTCCTGACAATGTGTGTGCGTAAACACGTACGGTGGTTCAAGGCCGAGAGGGAGCTCAACTTCCTTGTCCCACGTGAGCATATCCACAGCATATTTCAGGATGATAGAAAAGATATTATAGGTACGAGCAATCATGTCTGCTGAGAAACTGGCAAGCGGATCCTGAGAGGAAGAAAAACATTTTGGGGAAATTTAGTATCAGCAGACTAGCGGGTGTCATGTAAAGAAATAAAGTAGTAAATTCACATCAGACAAATACTGAAATAATGAAACTTTGTATACTATAATTTGTTTTTATCAAGATTACTGGTCTTTATTATTTTGTCATTAGGTTTTTTGTTTAACTTGGAGCCAATTTAAAGTCAATTTAACCAAATGAGATGTGCCCTAACTGTGCCCAGAGGCAAGCTATATGAATATCGGTCAGTCTTACCTCGTGGGAGGAGTCACCGATGTTGGGCTCATGTTTCTGACAGTAAGAACCCTTCTTCCATGCTTCTGTGTCTCCACAGTCACAGAAACCCCCTCCCCCAGAGGTTGTCATCTAAAGAGAGAGTGAAGTGAGAAAGAGAGTCATGTGTCAAGGACAGCTCTGGCTGGATTAGGACTCTCGAGGAATCAGACACACTTGGTTAAATTTTCTGGCAGGGTCACATTAACCAAATTAAGAAACTTAATTTTTATTGCATGTTCTGCCTGCAGAACTCACGTGGGACCTGTAGAGATGCTTTCAGTCACAAAATGATTACACGTATGACGTTTTATAGTATCCTAGTACTCTCTTAACTCTGCGAGCATTTTGTCAATGTTGGTCTGTCCCCCACGTGTAGCTACTAGGGGTGCTGAAGAGAGTCGCCAGACACTGAGAGATTCACACCCCTAGTAGCAGCCAAGCCAAGACATGTGTCATTGAGTCACACTTTGCCATTACACCTAGGATTCATTCCAAAGTTTTTGTTCCTGCTTGAACACATGTTCCATCTCATGTTCTCCTAACATAACGGAGTTCATTGCAAATGTAACTGTTCTGCATCCCTCTAAAACATGCATCATCAGCAGAGCCAGCACACACTGTCCTAAATGATGCACCTGATCTTTCCATCTGAACACTGACTAGCAGCTGGGAACTTGGCACAGGACTAACCAACACCCCTTGTCCACCAACGCAAACTAGGTGCTAGTGTCCGGCTGGAGATGGCGCCACATGCGAAAAATAGAACTGTTTTGATTTTCCAGGGGATACAGATGCACCGTATTGCCACATCATCACATCACTGTAAAAGTCTGTACTGGGACAGAGCCAACTTTAAATGCAGTATTCAGCAAAGCACATGTATAACATGTATGATTAAAATATAATGTAGTACAAAATGTAGTACATTCATATACCATTGTTTTGTTTAGGTTGTTTTTTTATCGGTAGTTAACATATTTCTTTCAGGTTTTCTTTTAAACCTGCAATATGTGAAGCATGGTGTGTGCCCAGGAGAAGGAGATTAGCCTAGATTAGCTCTGGCAGTGCAGTTACTATCTAGTTTTATATAACACTTGTATTACTACTTATATCAACACTTATCATACCATTAGCATAATAACAAAAAAAACAAGACTGTTATACCTATTTCCACTAGAGGCAACAGTAGTGGGGTGTGTATGTGTTTTTTATGGCAATCACAATGTTATACTTGTTCACAATAATCCCATCCACAGCCCCTGACCTAAACCGTCCTGCAAAGAAGTTTTGCCGCTCTGGGACCAGTTTTTCTTGCTGAGAGCTGGTTCTGTGGGAGTTGACATGCAAAGAATTGGTTCAGGATTACATGTGAGCTCTGAAACAGTTCTGAAAGAGCCTTAGCGCAAAAGAGGTATGACGTCTGTACTGGAGATTCTGCAGGAAATCGGAAAACAGTGCGAGTGTTTAGGTGTCTGTGCTTACTCTGTAACGATGCTCCTTATGCACACTGCCTAAAAAGCACTGCATGCACAGCACGCATGTCGGGTCTGCTGCACATTCCCTAAAGAGGGGAAATAAACAAAGATATTTTCAATACTTCAAAAATACATAAGCGAGAGTTCTCAAGTATTTTCAAATGACTGAATTTTTTTTTAAACAATTGCAAATTGTTTTTACCAAAACAACCTCTGGCTCAGTAATCTTTCTTCAGTGTTTACCTTACCAACATTTAGACATTATTTGCAAAGAAGCCCAACTTTAACACAAATGAAGATTTAGATTTAGGTGGATTTAGGTTTCCCCATAGCTTTAAATAAATAGGATTGCTCCAAAAAACAAAAAATATCTTGAAACTGCCAAATCTCCTTCAGTCAATATGCACAATTCAGTTAGTTTTAATATCATTTATGTTTTAAATGTATTGTGTAAGCTGATGTGTGAAACGCATATCTATACAGCATAGTTTTTGCTTTCAACAACAAATTATGACACTATGAACTGCTTTTTTACAAATAACTCACTATACACTTCTGCATTTAAACGTTTTTGCACTACAAACAAGAGAAATGTTTGCCGAGCCATAATATCCACTATGCATGCTCCTTGAGTTGTCAGGGCCAGCAGCAGACATTCCACACACACTGGCCTTTCAGCAGGCTTAGAGAAATCTGCCCTGAATTACTTAACCTAATAACAATCTAACCTTAATCAGCAAGGATGACCAGCAGCCTCAGAATATGACTGCAGGTCTCAATTAACTGGGGGAATGTAAAACTTTTGCTTACCAACAGCAAAACATTTTGGCTTGTGTGCTGCACAACTGTACAAACAAAATTGTTGGCATGTATGCAGCTACTAAAGAAGGCAAGAAGCTGAAGTGGTCTCCTACCTGCAGGAGTATGTGGGTTCCCCCACTTTAAAGACATGACCACAGAGTTGGGAAGGCTGGTTGTTCTGCTCGAGCTTGGCCAGCCCTGTTGAAGGCTCCTCTCCACACAGGTACCACTCCATAGGTGCCTGCAGCAGCAATTGGGCCAGCAGCTCCTCACGCTGGGGGTTCAGGTTGGGCCCAAGGCAGTAGATTTTGGGCACATAGCAAGCCAGGTGCTGGTAGACATCTTTGGGCAGGTCTGTCGCCTGGAGCCATATCTGTAGGAGGAACAGCAGAGCTGAGAATTACTCCATAGTTCTGGCTAATCCTGTTTTACAGCTCCATTTAGAAACTGGACACATTTAGACTTAAATTGTACACTAACTGGGCTGATCTGCGGTTATTAAAGGAAAATATGCATTTAAATCAGCACTATGTTAATTTTACATTAGTGTAATAAAGACAGCTGTAATAAAGACTAGGGAAGCTGAAAAAAAGGATTGAAAGGATTGTGATTCTTCTCTGGTGATTCTGAATCGATTCAAAATGCCCTTAAATAGATCTGTATTTTATTTTCAGTTAAATGTTAATGCACTGTCGTACACTGAAGCCTACATTTACTTTGTATTAATATATTCTGAGTTATTTGTTCAATGATATTTTTTATTTAAAAAAAAAAAAGCTAGGCAGGCTAACCTAATACTGGTCATTTAAGTTACAGAATTTTATACACAATCCTATTTTTGGTTTTAAATAAATTTTACATTGTCTTTTCATTTAGTCAATCACATAATTTAAACAAAATTTATAAACCATTTGAACAAAAATATCGTTTCTGAAACAAAATCTATTCTGAATCAAATCATGACCCCAAACATCGGAATCGAATTGCCAGACACTGAGAGATTCGCACCCCTGATAAAGACACCTGTAGTATTTGATCAAAGCATGTCACCAACATTTTAAGCTTCCACTGAAGTAACTTGTGAAAAATTGGTATTACTCCTTTAAAATGAGCACAAGATGCCATTAACTGCATGCAAATGGAGGCATTCATGAGTGTGACTTGCAGAGAAACTACCATGCATGAGAGCACTTTAGCTCTGTGAACAGTAAGTACTAAGGCAGGAACACTTCCTTTCTCATTTCTCACACCCATCAACACTCTTCTCCGGAGTCTAATAAAAATCAGTAAACGAGCCTAAAGAACTCTTTTAAAAGTAATTTGTATTTGCAAGTATTGTATTTTGGCACTATTTTTTCCACATTCATACTGGACAAATGAAAATAGGCTGTAGGCTTCAACACATGCCATAATGCTTCTTTCTGCTCAGCTTCAGTTTGGGGGTTATAAGTAAGCATGCTAAGCAGACCGATTCCCACTTGCAGCTTTTTCTGTATGATACTAGCTTGCTGTGGGGTGTATAAGAGAAGGTACGTAATATAGAAATACACAGCACACCTCAGATAGACAAAATTCAGTCAGTATTTTGCATTAGGGTATTCAAGATGACAATATTGAATGCCTACTGTCTGAACTTGACCTTGATTTACGAGGTGTCTGTCTGCCAACTATTACATCAGCATGCTAACTACCCACAACATTACCACTGGCTATGCAGTGCACATACAAACTCACCACCCATAGTCCCAAATAAATAAATAAATAAATAAATAAATAAATAAATAAATAAATGCCCTCCAAACAACAGGCATAAATGCAATGTGCGTGAATCCAGCTTTAATAAATCATGTCTGTAATAGAAAGAACAGAAAAAAATAGGACACTGGGACTAAGGCTGTAACTAATTACTATTTTGATACTGATTATTAATGATCGACTGTCTAACATATTAATCAAATAAAAATAATTTCTTGATTGATGATCCCTGGTAAATGGATCCTGGACTTCCTGACTGGTAGACCTCAGTCAGTCGGCCTCCAGCACCACCACACTGAGTACTGGGGCCCCCCAGGGCTGTGTGCCCAGTCCAGGTCAGTGGCTTCGATGAGGATTGATCAGAAAACAAGTCATGAACTGATCCAGGCTGATCTGCCTTATTGCTGATAATCAGGAACTGATCCCAGGTTATGTAAACAGGGGGGAAAGCTCTCAAGAGGTTCAAATTACTTCTTTGATTGAAGCTCTTTATTGTTAATAAATATTTCTCCGAGTGCATAAATAAATAGCCTTACTGAACACTGATGACCTGCACTTGACTTCCTTTTAATGTTTTATAACTGATCTGTAGCATAATAGGATTTCCTAGAGGAACCGCTGCATTAGACTGCACCGAGCGCCTGTGTGTGGGTGTGTGTGAGCACAGTCTAATGCAGCGGCTCCTCTAGGAAATCCTACTAAACTACAGACATACTTATTGAATACATGTATGTATATATGATATTAATTTTAATTACACAGCAGGAAGTTCTCCAGCTTCACTGGACGTGGTTGCTAAGCAACGACTTTCACCGCTGTAGGAGACCCTGAAGTAATAATGAAGCTTTTCTTTGTTAACAAACAGAAAAATAATGGATTGTATTTTATGTGTGTGTAAAAGTTTTGATCTTTTTAGTAAACAGTGGACATGGAGAGCACAGTAAAAGACACTAAAGCTGGTTTCACTAGACCCAAAACAGAATTAATAGAGAATTAACATAGAAAATTTATAAATCATATAATAAACCAATTTCGGTAGAAACTGAGCACAAACCAAACTAAAATGCTTCGCAAGGGAATATAATTTGGCGGAAAGAAATGCCAGTATTGAAACAAATTAAATGCCACATTGACGATGGTTTATTCTGTACTTGATTTCGTCGCAGAACTGTTGTATAAAAGCAACAGAACACTTAAGGAAAAGTCATACAACCATAATTCCTGGCTCGCTGATTAGATGTGTTTTCTGAAATGTGCTTAACTTAAACTTGACCTGCAGGAGCAGGTACGCCATGTAGAGGCACGCTGAACTACCCAACTAAAGAGAGAGCCACTTCCAGCACAGATAATCCAGAGCTTTTAGCCAGTATTAGCTATTCAAGAATGCTTTGTGGCGATCAGAAAGCAATGAGTAAAATCTGTACTGTGAGAAACTTGTGGAAGTCTCCTGCAAACCTAACTCAGATTAAGAGGCAACGGCACCCAATTCCAATATGTTTATGTAAACTTTTGACCCGCACAAATAAAGCTGAAATGATCTTTATTCTTGTTTCAACAACCCTTTTTAAAAACAAACACAGTAAATGTAGGGTAATATGAAACATGCAGAGAGATAAGCTGTCTTTGGTCTAGATTTATATAAACATTGGCCTCAAATGTAGCACCAAATCTGATCTCTTTAAAACTGTATTATGCTAATTATGCTCACTTTAATACTATGTTACATTAATGAGAAAAAAAGGTAGTAGGCTGAAAACAGATTACACTGCACTTTTCTGACTACTCGCCTGGAATACTAGTTACAATTTTTTTTTTTGGTGCTGTAGGGTTTTTTTGTGCATATGATTAATGGACAAATAGATGATACCTGGCAAGATTGTATGTGAACTTCCGTGCACACAGTTGTCCAGAAACTGTTGCATTAAACGTTGCACTACATTATAAAAAAAAATACTTTTCATAAAATGACTTTATTCTGTTTTCCCAGGAGTCTGATTGTCTTTAAAAAAAATGACAATATTAATATTATTTAACATTATTATAAGGGATTTAATTATTAATTATAAACTTATTATTATTAACTATTACCAAATTAGTAAGCTATATGACTAGATCATGTTAATCTCAGGTGAAATCATGGTGTGTTCATCATCTCAGGAGAAAGTTGACTTGTATTTGTATTTAAGCAAAACACTGACTTGTCCAAATCAGAAACAGAGGAAACCAAACACAGCACTTAGCTGACCATAAAAATAAAATGTTAATAAAATAAAGGTCAACAGGTTTGAATCATCTCCCGATCAGAGAGAGCATTAAATAAAGAGGTGAAGAACAAAGCCAGTGTGTTTCTCAGTTTCCTGATTAAACAGAGCTCTACTATTAGCCAGCTTAGCTAATTCTATATAAAACTGTTCAGAAAACACACCAGTAAAACCAGCTTACTTCTGAAAAACTAATAAATAACACTGTGGAGAAACGGTTAATGTCAAAATGTGATAAAATGATTCTATTTGCTAGTTAGTAAGTGAATGTTGTTGACTGTTTGCTAGTAGAAAAACAAGTTATCAAGCAGGTTCGCTTCTGTTAGCATTAGCGCTGTGTCATTAGCCTGAACGAAGCGACAGCAGCTGAGAAAAACAACCTGGCAGGAACAATCTGAAATATCACCAAGAAACAAAGACCAGCCGCGGTTTCACAGTCACCAGGCGGAACATTAACAGTTTCGGACTTATTGTATAAAACTGTCTCCTACCGCAGCGGTGTCCTTGGCAGAGAAATTGAGAAATTGAGCGCAGAGAGCGGTCGGAGGTTCCCGATCAGTCTCAGCCGCCGCCATGTTTCACTTCAGTGGAGAGCGACAAGCGACGGAACCGGAAATCAGCCGCTCAACTGCTGACAAACAAGCCAACTCATTTATTTACTTATTTATTTATTTATTTGCTGACTAATGAAAACTGGTCAATCTGATAAACATGGAACAGTTACTGACAATGTCATATCAAACAATTTTTTAAAAATTAAAAAAAAAGTTAATAAGATGCTGAATGGACATATATGGCAAAAGGAGCAGAAGCTACATGTCATCATCATCAGTAACCTGAGGAGAGTCTCTGTGAGGGACCCTAAATAGTGCACAGGGGCCCCTCTGTCTCCTACTGAATCAGCCTGATAGTAACATTATAAACATAATACAGTAACTCTCACTGTAATACTGCTGTAATACTGCTCCTTTATTTAAATCAACACCATTTACAGTTACTGAAACCAGTGAAGAAAGATTACAATACACTACAAAAAACACATAAATCAGCTCAGAAAGCTCAGAAAATATTTTATCATGGACAAATATTTTTATATTTACATTTATTTGTTTGTTTGTTTGTTTACGTTTATGTTTGCCAAGTATGTTTAAACACACAAGGAATTTGGTTCTGGTAGTTGGTGTCCTTCTGTATATGGTCATTTTAAAAGTATTGTACATATAATTTAAGACAATATACAATTTACAAGCAATATAAAACAATACAAACAATGTACAGGCAATATAGTTGCGGTGCAGGAGTGTTATAGTGCGTACAGTAGTGTAAACAGTGGTATAAACAGTAATAAACAGTAATGTGCAACATGTTATGGAATGAATTTTGTAGTGATCAGTAATTTATGAGAGTGGTGGCACTAGGAAAGTGTTTGTGTGTCTGGTAGCTTTTGTGTACATGGATCTGTAGTGCCTGTTAAAGAGAAGTTGGACAAGGTTGTGTGCAGGTCAGAGGAATCTGTAATGATTTTCTCTGCCTGTTTCCTGGTTTTTAAGGTTTTTTAATCCTGAAGGCTGGGCAGAGGAGCACCGACAATCTTTTCAGCTGTCTTTACTGTCCTCTGCAGTCTGTCCCTATCTTGTTTTGTGGCAGTTTCAGACCAGACTGTGATGGAAGAGCACAATAGACGTTCAATGACTGCAGTGTAGAACAGTTTTAACAGCTCCTGTGGCAGACCACAATTCCTCAGTTGCCACAGAAAATACATCCTCTGCTGGGCACTTTTGAGGATGGAGTTGATGTTTATCTCCTATTTCAGATACTGGGAAATGGTTTTTCCCAGGAACTTGAAGACTACTTTGTATTGTGATGGGTGGCAGTGGTGAGGGGTGTCTTCTAAAGTCCACTGTCACCACCACAGTCTTAAGCGTGTTCAGCTCCAGGTACACCAGAGCACCAGCCACTTAACCTCCCAACCGTACGCAGACTCAGCACCATCCTGAATGAGATCGATGACCGTAGTGACGACTGCAACGTTTAACTGCTGGGTCCTTTGTATACAATACACTTGTACATACACAGTATACAGTACACTTTGATTAAGTATTGAACAATATTAATTACTGTAATACTGTACTATTGGTGTATTATACTTTCATTTCTACCCTGTGGAAAAAAACAACTGAGGCCAAGCTGTCCTTCATTCATGTATTCGTCTTCAGTAGCCACTTGAGCAGGGACACAGTCAGTTCTATTCCACAAACACTGTGAGCAAGATGGAAATACACACCACAATGCTAACACATTCACACAGGAGCCAGACCACATTTCATACGTAATGTATTTTTCACTCCACTCCACTACAATTCACTGTTAAGAGCCTTGTGGTCAGCATTTACTTTTATTTATCTTTAGTAACCACTTAAACCTAGCTCAAACCACAGCATTTTTCAAACAGAAAAAACAACATACACATTCTGCTAATGTCATGGCACAGATATGAATATAACTGACAGTTATATTCCCAGAAATGTTTAGACAGCGATGCACTCTTCATGATTTGGAAATGAAACAACTGAGATGCAAATAAAGTGTAGACATGCAGGTTTAATTCAAGGGGTTGAACAAAAATATCCTATGAAATATTTAGGAATTGCAACCATTTCTCTACAAAGCCTCCTCATTACAGGGGCTCAAAAGTAATTGGACAAAATAACATTACCATTATTAAAATGTCAATTTTTAATACTTCGTTGAGAATCCTTTGTAGGCAATGACTGCCAGAAGTCTGGAACCCATGAACTGGGTTTGCAAAACTGCAGTTGTAGGCAAGAAACTGGTGCCAATCCCAATCAGTTTTGCACAGAAACACTGACATACAACAAATGTACATAAAATTACCATTTTAAAAATAACTTACAGACAGAATAGATTGCTATATAGCCTTAGTGTACCCATGTCAGTGGGGTCCCACAGAATGCCCTGGATATCCTGTCCTCTATCACTGGCCTTCAGTGGGACCCCAGGTTCCATGCTTACAGTTACCATCCACGATTCATTTATTATTGTGTCTACCACTTCCCACATCCTGCTTCCTCTATTGTCGTTTTTCTCTATTTTTTTTTTCTTCCTGACATATAGGATTCCTGGTATCTTACTGAACATTGCACATGACCAAACAGCCTTTGTGGGTCCAGGAAACTACCTCGTACCAGCCTACTGAAGCACTGCTGAAGATGAATTCGGAACATCAGCATCTGTGAATATAAGCACATCCACAGAAGTGATGCCAATATACTGTATTCTCTGTTTTATACTCATTCTTGTCTGATTGAAATGACAAACAGCAGGGCCTTTAAGTGTCCATTCCCTCTTTCCTGCTCCAGCATTAGACAGCACTTACATGTTTTAGGTGTTGACTGAATCAGCTGTAGCACTAATCCCTGGAGCTTCTGTACATCTTCCCTTAGGTCTCGCAGATCCTGAATCTGCTGCTGTTGGTCTTTCTCCAGCCTCATTAGACTGCTGAGATTTTCTTGTTGAGATGAGGAACTATTCCATTTGTAAAAAGCAAAATGTACATTTTTACATTTTGGATTTCAGTTATCAGTTTACTTATACGTAATAAAAAATGAGAACACAAGATACCATTTCATCACGTCCCAAATAGGCTCACCTGGCAGAACTGTTCCCATCATCTGTTTGAGCTGAGTTGATTAGTTTGGCCTCTTTCTGGATGGTCAAGTATTCATCCAAAGTATCCTGCAGCATTACCAAAATTACACACATATAGTCTTTTCTTTACCACAGTTTTGATGCCTTATGATAGGCATCAAAAAGTTTTCCTAAGAACATTTACACCAGGGGTGCCCAAATTCTTCTCTGTGGTGGGCCAAAAATTAATTTTGTGGGTGGCCTGCGGGCCAAAACACAAATGTCCACCTTACCTGTTATTGAAATATGTAATTTTCTTGAGCAGATGATGGCTGCAGC
>JAOVVF010000039.1:9032406-9053209 GCA_028565595.1 Duopalatinus emarginatus | reverse complement strand
CACACACACACACACACAGACACACACACATAAAACGGAGCAGGTCAGTCGCAATTATGTTATAGTTGCTGTAATAGTCTGTGGTGTTAAAGCAGGAGCTCAGTCTGTGGATGAAACATCCAGCACATTGGCACACTGCATATTTTCTCTGTGTACAGGCTGAGAAATGTGTGATGAGAAAGTGAACCACTCATTGACGGCTGTGCTTGTACACACACAGAAATATGACCCCCGCATTTTAACCCATCCATGCAGTGATACACACACTAGGGGACAGTGAACGGGAGAGCTCTCGGAGAGCAGTTGAGTCAGTGGCTGTGGTGATGCTTGACTATGCTCTGCTTCACCAATTATTACGCTGTGGAGGAGGAGCTACAGTTCGTCCTGAAGTACCTGGAGAGACATTGACCTCTTGTATACAACAGGGATCATATCAGTAGTGCTATTTTGTTTTTATTAGGAATAAAAATGACCACAGTGAACATGTCAGGAGGGGTCATGAATTTGTGATTATCGGAAAACACAAAACAGTACAAAAAGGTACTCCATTCATGCCCAAGTCCAATAATCATGATTATAAAGATCATGCTGCTGTTTGACACAGAGCGTGCTGATATGCACCTGCTCCTTCTCCTGTAATCAGACACACTTACAGCAACACACAGGCCACTTGACTATAATTATATCACAGGGAAAAAAAATGATGTTTCTTTGAGATCTTAAATTAATTTGTTATTTCAAGATAATGACATAATAAATCAAGATCTTGTGAAAACAGTGAAAAATAATGTTATTAAAAGAAAACACATCTAAATTAAGATGGAAACTCACAGCATCTCCATAGGTCTATACTCTATGGTAGCAGTAAAAGCAGGAAAACTGGAAACGCAGAAGCAAAGTACAAAGATACCATCCGAAGTCTCAGCACGGATACCAGGCACCAATAAATTGTCATCTATTAACAAAAGTAATCCCTTAAACTATAAATCCTTTGAAACCCCTGGAGCCATAAGCCAGTAGCCTGTGCAGGATTCCTTCACATTTCGACCGCAACGACTGCAACAGCAGCAAAGCTGAGCCGTCTGTAATAAAGCAAACCTGTGCTTAACACAGCAGCCTGTACATGCATTCAATTTTCCTTCTACTAAAGCAAGATATTACAAATATATTACAAATGCTGTAATGATGTTGACGTCATGTCTGATTATGGTTTTAATTGTTTTGTTTTTTTCAAACATGTATGCCACACAAGCACACACACACACACACACACACACTGATATCGACCCAAACTCACACACACATGCCAAGCTAGTGTTACAGAGTAGCAGTACGTACGCATTTTTTTTTTTTTTTTTAAATCTATGGAAAGCCGTAGATTGCTTTGTGATGTACAGAATACCTGTGTAAGCTGTTACTCCCTGTGTTACTAGATGATCACTGTTTATTAATAATCGACTTGTATAAATTATTGTTTAAATGTGTAATAAATTACCAGTTGCTTCTTTTGGTTTTGAGGACTTAGCACCATCCATAGTCCAGCATCTGTTTTATTTTAAGACTGTTTACTATTTTACATATTGCCATTTCATGCTAGGATTTTCTTTTCATTGCCTGGACATATGGCACTATACAATCAGTTCTATATGCACATTAAATGCATTGAGACACACACTCCTCTAGTGTATGGGAAATCTGTTTGCTGGTTGCTTACTCTCGTCCACCATCAGACAGTAACGCGTCACATTTCACATTAATTCATCAAAACATGAACAATGTGTACGTCCTAGTATTGTATGTATAATATTTCATGCACCTATTTAAACAAACAGCTTTTAAATGGAATGTACAGGAATGATTATTTTCTGTGGCAGAATCACAGATGGTGTTATATTAAGCATATGGTGCACTTATTAAGGTTTACAATGGCATGACATTCTACTCTATACAGCCATGTATATGGTAAATATAGCAGTTTCAGCCTAATTGGCAGAAAATTATTCGATGGTGGAGTTTTATGTTGAAGCTTAGTAGCGTCTAAAAATATGAAATCTAATGTTACTGTGGGTAAATAAACTTAAACTTAAAAACATAAAACTAAAACATGTAGAATGACGTACTAGAAAACTGGTACAGACTGTAAAAAAAAAGGTACAGATTGGTGGTGGTATAATATATAGGGTTATGTGTAGCTGGCATTCCATGGGATCCCTGGCACGTCTACAAACGTCTCATGTCCTGCATTCATTCTGGCAGGCTTGGCCTCCTCCAGCAGGACAATGCGCCATCGCACACTCCTAGAGATGCCAAATTATGGTTAGAGGACCACTCGTATCAGTTTGGGGTTTAGCTAGATCACTAGATCTCAACATTATTGGACATATTTTTTGGATGCCATGTAATGTGCTGTGAAACACAGAAATCCTACACCTCAGAATACAACTGAATTGTGGACTGTTCTGTATGAAATATCGAGTTTATTAGCTACAGAATATTTCCACAAGCTTGTGTTTCTTCCTACTAAGTATTAGACTGGTTTACCAATTATAAGGTATATTGAAATCCAACACTGAACAGATTCTTTAGATATTCTTTTAAACCCACTGATGAAGGTTTGAGAATCTGATAAACACAGTAGCAGCTCAGCCCAGTTTCTGCACACTGGTGATTTATTCTGCTGTTGATTCAAATTGGGCATAAAAGTAGAAAACTTCCAGCCAGTATGTCACTGCATCCCTGCACTGATGAGGCTTGTGTTTGCAAACATGCAATCAGTCAGCACTAATGACCACTGAGCAGCACCCTAATCTTTAATCAACTGGCTAATTAGAAAACATCATGCAAATAGTTGGCCAATTACGCCCTAATCGCTGTATGATTGGATGATAAGAGTAAAACGAGTAGCAGAGGGCAAGGAGGCCGCCATAAAGTAGAAGGTTCATGGGTCACTGAGCAGATTGCAAAATGCACTATTAGTGGGCTGACGCAGCCATTATGAAAATATATACAATACAGAATGCTCTTCAATCTTTTTTTCCAAACCTTTGCATACTTTAGTTTACAGTTACATTATAACACCACAGGACTTTCATACAGAACAAATAAGAAAAAAACTTGCAGAATGTGTCATTTTGGTTTTCCAATGTGCATATGGGTAAATTCTGCATATTAAGAAATAAACAAAAAGAGACTATTTCACCTGATATAAGCACCCATGCTAAGGATATACATTTTCATTTCAGAATTTACAGACAGTAAATTCTCCAGAACATGCCTTATAGATAACAGTATGAAACTTATTATCATTGACTCAATTATTTAGTTTCTACAATCCTTTATGTTTTGCATTAACGTATAAAAATCTGACTGTAATGTACAAATGATTTTTATGCATCTGTAAAAATAAAAAAAAAGATTTTGTTTCTGCTTTGCCTCTAAATTTGAACATACTGAAGCTTTACCTCTTCTTGGAGCTTCTGCACTTGTGACTCACTGTCTGTTGGATGGACCCCCATGGATACACTATTTGCATTCACACATGGAAATTCCCAGCAGTAACATGGCCAGGCTACTTACTTCGTTTCCCACTTCTTCCCAGTCACCTCAGTATTAGTTGTGGTTATCCCACCTGTTTTGTGTCTGTTAATTCCATTGACTGTGTTCAGCTGTGTTGGGATTCTCTGCCTCTGTCTTTGTGTATTTAAACCCCTGTGTGTCTTTTATTCACTGTGAAGTATTTGCTCGTCCTCCATGAGCCTATACCAGGCTGTGTATATTGTGTTATTCTTTTCGGTTTTGATCTCTGTTTACATTTTCCTGACCATGTCTTAGCCTTCGCCTAGTTTAGCCAGTTTGTACATCTCTTGACCCATTGCCTGCCTGCCTACAATTATCTGCTTTGCATTTTGGACTCTGTTTGCCTAATCCTTTAACCAAGCACCTCAAATGTTTAATTAATTTACAGATTCAGGACTTAAAGTTGACAATGCAAATGAGAGGAAATGAGTTGCATTGCACAATGCAAGAGTAGATTATCTGTTTCTTGGATGTTCATTTTTGTAGGAGGAGAGTGACTCACCCCGCATCCAAGGCCATCTTTCAGCTCGCACTGCACCCTCCTGCGTTCATCCTCCAGAAAGAGACCCGCCCCGCAGCCTGGAGCAGGGCAAAGAACTCCCCCCATCTGCAGCAAACACTCCTCCGCCGCATAGCGCTGATACCGTTCATACTGAGAGAGAGAGAGAGAGAGAGAGAGAAAGAGACCCAAAGATGATGTTTAGAGACACACAAGGGGACGGAAAAGGAAAAAGCACTATAATGAGTTACATGGTAATCAAGGCCAACAAAGGAGAATCATTCTGAATCGAGCTCAAAATGTCTGCTTTGTAAACGCAGCTGAAAAATTGTTGTGAAAATCCTTAAATACAAGAAAAAAAAATTCTTGCGTATAAGGTTTGATGAGAAACCTGCTGTGAGGCAGATGATGGTCTTGAGTTAAGAGAGATGGAGAGATAGTAAAAGAAAGGAGTGGAGGTGACAGAGAGAGCTGCTTGCTGCTTGAAGAGGACTAATGGAGGGGCATGAAGGAACAGCAGATGAGCCCATTAAGAAGCTGTCAGATAGGACAAGCTGTCAATATTGTCCTCTGAGAAAAAGCAAACCTGTGTGTGTCTGTGTGTGTGTGTGTGTGTGTGTGTGCGTGTGTGTGTACATTTAGAGATTAGTGTTCGCAACCCACCTGCTCATCTCCTAGGACGCGGAAATGATGCAACTCTTTAATGAGAGAGTCAGAGCATCCAGCTAGAGGAAGAAGGAACAGAGACAAACTTTGTGAAATGTAACCAAGACACGAACTTGACATTGATACAGACATTAAAAGCAGAGGTATTTAAACACAGCATTACGTCATTGCTTGATGACTAATAGCACAGACATGCGCAACAGGGGAGGGCCACCATTCCACATGCATACAGAAGTAAGCATGACAAAGTGTGAAATTCTACAGAAAAACTGTACAAGATTCTCCGAGATTCTTTTACAAGATGGTGCAAAAATATTTTCAGCCAATCCAAGTGAATTATAGGAGTTTGAAAGAGGTATGACAGTGAGTGCCAGGTGGATGGGACAATGAGACAATTCATTTCGGAAGTTGTGCGAGTATCTAATATTCCTCGATCCACAGTGTGACGTGTACTGGGAATATGTCATAGAAGGCATTTCCTAAATGATCAACTAACAGCATTTGTGCAAATGAACGAGCGACTTTGATAGAAATCACATACACATTCAATAGAGGAGGCCCCGTATGAATATCCTGCAGGTAACTGCAGCATTTCTTTAGCTTTCTTGGGATATGACAGTAAAAGACCCACCAGAGTGTCTCTGTTAAAGCCAAGGCACTATGCCTCACCTAGGCTTATGAGGTTGTTAACTGGACCGTAAAGACCTGGCAACATGTGGTATCAATTGTTTCGGGCTGATAACAAGGCAATATGCACACTGGTAATGGTTCCATACTGGTTGTGGAGTGTGGTTTTATGGCATGTGTTGGGCCAACTCGTCCACTCAAACACGTTTCACTGCTTGGTGACTTCAATGGACTTCATGTACCCCAACAATAAAAGTGGGTCGGTTTATTATAAATAAGTGCATGTATATGTAAAGTGCACAAAGTAAACAGAAGCATACATACAAAGGGCAATCAAAACAGACGAGGGTTGGGCAAAGGAGAAATTAAATACACAGACTAGTGTCAGAAACCAGACAAGCTCAACAACCAGGCGACCAAAACCAGTGCAGAGTTTATAAAACGAGAGATGGAATGGTAAAACAGTTCAGTAACAAAATGTGGAAATGTAGCTGATAGACTCAACAGAGGCAGGAGGAGAACCTGGAAAGAAGACCAATTAGATAAGACCAGGATTTTCCCTGGGCCCACTGTAAACATCTTTTCTCCTGTTCAGGTGTTAGTGCTGGTTTTCACTTGTAAATGTAAACCATATTTTATATAGCAGATTTCTTACAGTTTCTTTCTGCTCAGTTGTTTTACATAAGTTTGCATTTTCTATTTTTCATATCTTTATTTCAACCAAACCATTGTATTCTGTAACACCACCAGGACATGACCTCCTCTGTGCTAGACAGATTAGCTTGTATGTTGTGGATCATAAGTAGATCATTTATTTCTCTAGAGTTCTATTTAATTTCTAGACATACAAGTTTGAGCTAACTATTCTCACATCTACCGGTCTACCTGTATGTTTTCCTTTTATAACCATTCCATATTGTTTATGCTTGCTTTGCACAAATTTTAGACTGAGCTGACTAGAAACCGACATCCTTTCCTTCTCAAAAGAGTTTTACAATCCTTCCCATTGTTTTTAACTGACCGCTGTCTTGATGAGGCCATGTTTCCTTTCAATTAACCAAGAGCTTGTTATGGTCTGTAAATTCTTTCTTTTAACTGAAGACTAGTTTGCATTTTGAGAGTTGTGCTTGTATTCGTTTTTGAAATGCAAATTACAAGATGATTCCCTATTTTTTCTTTTTACATCATGTGGAAGAAATATATGCTATTAATTAAAACAATTTCATTAAGATTGTTTAAGGTATGTTTCATACAGCCAGAATGTTTATCTTATCTTATCTGTGATTTAATTATTTGCTTATTATTTAATTATTTCCAGCTACAAGAAAATTTGAGAAGTTAGATTGATGGCAGGCTCAAAGGGCTGGGGTATGTCGAAGTTCCAATTCATCCTAAAGGTATTCCATGGGGTTGAAGTAGGAGCATTCCTAGTATACTTGAGATTTTCCACCCCAACTTTGGCAGTCCACTTTATGCACCTTCCTTCGTGCACAAGAGTACTGTTATAATAAAACTGGTTCCAATGCAGGGAAATCATACACAGATGTTCCAGACAATTGTGTGCCTTAAACCTTACGGCAGTAGCTTGTGGAGGGCCCACATTTTGGTGTGTAGGTCAGTTGTCTACATAAGTTCTTGTTTCAGCTGTGCCCAATCTTTGTTCAATGGCTCTGATCAATTTTCCCTCTTTTCCCATCTTCAAAATGACTTGCTTTTCCCCCTATACACAGATTTTTTTTATCCTTTTATCTGCTCGTCACAGGTGAAACCCAGGAATCGAACGAAGGGGACACATTCAGATCCATTAACTGTTTAAACAATCAATCTAACAGGACACTGAGGCAACAAGAAACATCTGTCAGGCACATGTTCCAACATTTTTGACCATTTGAAAATGGGTTGCATGCTTTTAAAAGACAAAATGTTCTGCTTAACACATCAAGATGTACATATCAGAAAATGAAATGTAAAATTCCGATCTATCATCTCATTCATATTTTATTCTCAAATCTAAAAGTCTTTAGTGTAAAGCAAAAACTATAGATTTAGCCTTGCTGTTTCAATACTCTCTGAGGGGACTGTTATGTATGTTGTATATGGTACTGGATATGATTATATGATTCTGAGTATGACAAAGTGAAACAAGAAATAATCCTTTTAAAATGTATTCCACGGTTCACTCCTTGGTCCTGATGTCACACAGCTACTGCATCAAGTTTTCCTTCTGACAGGTCCGTCTTTCTACTGTGTGCACTATGCCCTGCAGTCTGGCCTTTATGCAGGATGATGGTAAGCTGAAGCACACTATTATGAATGACATTACGCTGTTCTTGATGTTGGATCTGTAGAAGCGAGACATAATTGTCTGTAAGATGCTATGGGTCTACAGCTTTCCTAGTACAAACCTTCATCGATGACCTTATTTCGTGGGCATTCAAATAAAACTGATTGGTTTCTTTTCCATCTCATTCATTTTTGTGTGTTTTTGAGAGAGAGAGAGAGAGAGAGAGAGAAAGAGAAATGGACCAGCGGGCAAATGGAAAAGACAGAAGAATCACATTCTTTTTTTCTTACTTGATATATATTCTTGGGGATTAGGATAGATTTTTAAGATCAAGGAAATGTCCAGATAAAAATCCATACATCAGTATTGATCTGCTCGTTCCTAGCACACAGCAGTATTACTGCTCAGTATGAGAAAGTATAATGGAGATTATTACAGAGAGTAAAAACCCTGGCCTGCTGATAAAATTCATACAATAGTTTATTATATAATGTCATATTTACATATTTGGATATAGCTCCTAGATATGTTTATATAGATATATTTTTTGTTTTGTTTTAATGATATTGCCCATAAACTGCAGGATTAAATATTGTGCTTGCATCAAATAGTCAGACAATGCTGCTTGTGTTTAAAGTGTTAACACCAGAGACAGAGAGACATCTCAGTCTTGCCGGCTGTATTTAAGACCGCAGGTCATTCTGAAGTCTGAATACTGATATAGGCAATATTCTGGTCTTCACTCCTCATTACACACATGTAGGTTAACACTATATACATCTGACTGAGAGTACTGTAGTCACAGCACACACACAAACACAATAAAACTGTGAGTTAACACTCAGGGGCAGCAGGACAGTGGGTGTTTTCCTTCAGCCTCAGCCTGATAATAGAGGTGAAACCTTCATCCTTCTCTGTGGGGCATCAACACTTTCACCCACTCTTAAATATCAACTAAAACTCCACTCCAAATACACACCACCTGCTCAGGGGCAGAGTGGCTACATCTTCATATCCTATGTGCTAATTTATCTGGTGTGACCACCTGCCTTCAGAATCTACTTGACAGCACTGTCCACTCACCGAGTGTGCTTGCAGCTGCATGTGAGTTTATGGCGGATAGGAAAGGTGACACTGGCAGCACCCAGAATACGCTCGAGGCCTGTGAGCTGCGGAATGCTAATGTTGCTAATCTTCCTCCAGGGTCGCCAACTCAAACACGACTCACTTTTCTTATGCAAATAGAGGCAGCATGCACTAATCAGGGCTGGACGCGCCTGGGGACTTTGCCACTGCCAGCAAATATTAAACAAGATGAGGGGAGAAAAGACTCACATTTGTCTAAAAGTAATTAAAGAAGTAGCCCACAGAGATGGCCTGATGTTACCATGGCAATAAAAGGCCAACAGAGTCATGCAAAACTTGGATGAGAGACACATACACAAACATCAAGAGAGAGAGGTGCATATTGTAAGAGATCAGAGACGGAAAGAGAAACATGAAGACATAAAGAACGACTGAAAAACAAAGATAAAAGACAAAAAGAAAGAGAGAGAGAGAAGTGCAGATAGTATGAGATTAGAGACAGAAAGAGATGGGGTGAGAGAGAAAGACTTAAAGGGACAAAGAAATATTTTGAGAAAAAAAAAACTGACGAAAAAAAAAAACAAGAGGAGGTTGAGGGAAAAATAGAGTGACATATAAAAAGAGAGGAGCATGTAGAAATAAAGCAGTCAGAAGAAGACAGATAGGGCAGGCGGAGAGATTGAAGATTGACAGAGAAAATGACAGCAAGTCAGAAACAGAGAAAATGGTAAAGATCGAGACAGGCAGACAAGAGAGTAGAGAAGCAAGAGCATGAAGTTACCTGCCAAGTGCAGTTGGCTTCACTAAACGCTAGATGAGAAACAATGAGGAATTATGAGGAATGATCACTGAAAGCAATCAACTCACTCAATTGCATTCTTTAATGAAAGCTTTTAAAGCACACTGCAGCCATGAGATTATTGATCCCGCACTACTGCAGCTGCCTGCTTATGGGATGCACCACGAGGACTAATAAGACCTCAGAGCTTTTTATATTTTTACATACAAGTTTACTGTACTAAAGTGCTATCACGTTTAAAGTGGTACCACCTCTACAATTATAACCAAACTACACTACACAGCTTTGACAAGACAAGAACAATCAATTTAACTTGGGAGTTATTTAGCTTGGGAGAGCTTCACAAGAAGTGGACTGAGGCTGGCGTCGGTGCCTCCAGCACACAGGCATCTTCAGGAAAAGTGCTACAACTGCTACATTCCTAATATCAAACCACACCTGAACTAGAGACAATGTCAGAAGTGTCCTACCTGGACTAAGGAGAAAGAGAACTGGACTGTTGCTTACTGGTCATCTTTACATATTGCTGAGGTCTGGAGTTAGAGTAAGGTGAACAGAATCTAAGGTGTCTGAAGTCCAGTGTGAAGTTTCTACAGTCTGTGATGGTTTGGGGTGCCAAGTCATCTGGTGTTGGTCCACTGTGTTTTATTAAGTCCTAAACCAACCCAGGCATGTAATAGGAGATTTTAGAGCACTGCTCGGGGTGGGGTGGGGTGGGGTGTGAAACAACCGCACCTGGGCAGCAGTTGGGGGGGGGAGTGCCTTGCTTAAGGGCACTTCAGTCGTGACTTGGTCTTGCCTTATGTGTCACTTGCATACACAATGGTGTAAGAGTTAAACCACTTACATTACCAAGTCTCACAGTTGACTCTAACTAACTAAATGAATGAATGAATAACGAAAGAAAGAAAGAAAAAAAGCTCAGATTACTTTTTGTGAGGAGGGTCACATGCTCACAATAGGTGTGAATATGTGCATGTGTGTGATGCATCCTGTCGTAGATGAATCAAAAAATATTTTTGATTAAAAATCTATTTCAATGCCCAGTTTGCTATTTGTTAGTATAAATAATAACCAGCAGAACACAGTAGGGAACAGTGATGTGATTTATTATAGCAGTGATATTATCTCATCATATCCCCCTGCCCTAGTCTGCTGTAATGGGACCAAAAAAAGAGTCAAAAAAAATGTAGAAAAAGACTGAGTTGATTCATCACTTTCCAGCATGCCAAGAGGATCTGCCATCTGCCACAGCAAGCGAAGACAAAATGTCCGCCAAGTTGCACTAGTAAACAGCAGCACTTCCTCTGACAAAGTACTCCTGCCTCACTGATCACGATCTGTTCAACACCATCCTCCACTTTCACCATTAGAGAGATTTTCTGCAGGTCTTTAGGAAAAGTTACCTAGAGATTAACTTTAACATTAAAGCTGCAGCAATACAAGCACATTAGCAACAAACACACACACACACACACACACACACACACACACACACACAGTATATAATTCCGTGACTGAATTCCAAAGACAGATCAAAATGACTCAAAGAGAAATTAAACAATTAAACACACACACACACACACAATGTGAGAAACCGAACATAATGAAGAGCATGGCTTGATTGTATTTAGCTCATTTAGTTGCTTCTTTCACTAAATTACCAGGCGCAGCTTTGCTGGCAGGGAGGAGGTGGGATGTATAGTGCCTCCTGCTGGCTGGCCCAGCTGTTTGAATAATGTTTATAAAATGGGTTCGGAAATGAAAGCAGCAGGTCTACAGCGCATCAAAATCTAATTCAACTGGGTGGGGTGCTGTGCTGTGACTCCCCTACAGGAGTTTCTGGTCATAGAACATTTTGTGAAAGCTCATACCCCGAGTGAAAAAGCTTTTCACAGTAACACTGGCTCTCACCATTACAAGTATCCAGTGCGACTACATGTAGACTATTGCAAAATACTATTTTGAACTTACCTCTTGCCTTTAAAATAACAATCAGTTTACTAGCCAAAGCCAGGAAGCTGTGAGACACTTTGCTTGGCAGCGAGTCTTTGATGAGTCAAAGCTGAACAAGACTAAAAACAGTGGTCAAGCTGAAACCTTCATTCACTCCAGATTCTTCTTTTTGAAGACTGGAAAAAACATTTCCTGGTTCTTTTCCAATTGTTGGAATTCAGTCCTACATGGAGGAACGCTCCTATCAGGTAACATGGAAAGGGGCTCCACATCCACACCATGCAAACTCTCCACTGGTGTCCCACAAGGCTCAGTGCTTGATCCCCTTTTGTTCTCTCTTATCACTGCTATGCTGATGACACCCAACTCATCCTCTCCTTTCCTCTCACTGATACGCAGGTTTCAGCTCGGATCTCAGCATGTCTAGCAGACATTGTTTCATGGATGGCTGCCCATCATCTCAAACTCAACCCTAACAAGACAGAGCTGCTCTACATCTCAGGAGTAACTGGTTGTCATCATGATCTCTCGATTTCCTTTGAGAATACCACGATCACTCCAGCTACAGAGGTATGTAGTGTAGGAGTTGTTGTTGATGACCAACTCCCCTTCTCTTGTCATGTTGCTAATCTGGGTCTGTCATGCAGGTTTCTCCTTCACAACATTCAGAGAATTCGACCATTTCTCTCGAGGGAAGCTGCCTAGAGGTACTAGAGTCCAGTCTCTTGTCATCTCAAGACTGGACTACTGCAACTCTCTCTTGGCTGATCTTTCCATGCGTGCCATCAGGCCCCTGCAACTGATCCAGAATGCAGCAACTCGACTTGTTTTCAACCTCCCCAAATATAGCCATGTCACCCCCTTGCTCTGAACCCTTCACTGGCTTCATGTGGTAGCTCATATCAGATATAAAACCCTGATGCTGGCCTACAAAGCCAAAAACAGTCCAGCTCCATCCTACCTTATGGCAATGGTTAAGGCCAGGCACACACCTAGAGCTCCTTGTGCTTCAAATATGGCCCGACTCGACCCGCCATCATCCAAGACACATGGAAGGCAAACATCCAGACTCTTCTCTGTTCTGGCACCAAGGTGGTGGAATAAACTTCACCTTGATGTCCGTACAGCAGAGTCACTTTCTGTCTTCAAACGCCGGCTAAAAACTCACCTGTTCTGCCAGCACTCAATTGAGAAGTAAATGTTTGTAAACTGAATTTGTCTTGTTCTTTTAGCTATTGTGACTATAGTAATTATTGTCTTGTTCTCTCTGCAGGTTGACTAGTGTAAAAAGTTTTTGGACTTATGATTGATACTACATGGCTCTTTTCTAGTAGGATTCTGGTTTGAGTTCTTGAATCCTGATTTACCTTCACTAGCTTCAGATACTCTAAGAAATCAACTAAACACTTTTGTACGTCGCTCTGGATAAGGGCGTCAGCTAAATGCCAGAAATGTAAATGTAGATGTACTAGTGGTCCCATGAAATGAAATCTATACAAACTATATACTACCTATATACCATTATAGAGCCTCCAGCAGCCAATGTATTTTGCCTAGGCTCATTTATACATTTATATTATGGCATTTCAGAGTAATGCTTCCTTCTATGGTGATTGCTACTTGGTTCCTTGCGACCTCTGCCTTTATTTAATAATTAAAATCTCTGATTTATTCTCTTTGACTTTGTCAGTGTGTTTTTTTATTTCCCTGGATCCAGTGTGTTTTAGAGGACAGAGTGCATTCATTCTGAGACAGATCTAACCTGTGATTAATCTTATCAATCATTTTGATCTAACACCAATCCTAAGTTCAGATGAGCTGGTCTACCATAGCCTCAGGTTCCTGTTCATGGCTGGTTTGAAACTTGATTTGTTCCTCTGTTGTTGTAGCCAATGTCAGGTTTATGTTCTGAGATGCTTTTTAACTCATCACAATTATAAAGAGTGTTTATTTGAGTCACCACAGGCTTCCTGTCAGCTCAGACAATTCTGGACACTCTTATTAACAAGGCATTTTTTATACCATGCTGAGTAAATTTTATATGTTGTTGTGTGTAAAAAAAAAATCCAGAAGACCAACAGAGTCTTGTTCAAACCAGCCTGTCTGGCAGGAACATTAATTCCATGGTCTAAGTCACTGAGACATTTTTTCCACATTCCTATGGCTGGAACAAACATTAACTGAAGTTCATGATTTTATACACTGCACTGCTTCCACATGACTGGTTGATTTGAAGGTGTTCCTAATAACGTGGTAACTGAATGTACATGACATAATAACTTACATAAACTAAATTCACACACACCCAGACAAGCACACGCCACACTGTAGTGTCAACCAGTAGCTAATTGTGATCTTTGAACTACAGGTACACTGGCTCTGCCAAACTGTCAGAGGCTCATAATCCAGTCTGTATTATCAGCTGCTTGCTGCCTCATAACTTTTGATATCCCTGATGCTGAGGCCAAAATTGTTGATGTAGTAGGGTTTGGATCTGCCATCACAGTTCTGACAAGGCTTTGTCGATTTTACCTCCCCCAGCTCTCCCACCTTTTTTGAATTTTGAAGAGTTTCGGATATGCCACACTCCGTTCCTATCACATTATCATTCCAAATCAAGGCCTGATTGTGCTGTGTTGTTTTTTTTTTTCTTCCCTGCCAAGACAATGTGCCTGAATTAGCATTTGAAAGCCCAATCAAAAAGTACTTAAAGAATGTGCAATTATGAAGACAATCAATACCCCCAGCCTCCCCTGGCAGAACCCCTGACATTTCCAATAAAGAGTATGAATAAGAAATGAAAGGCATGCCATCTTTCTACCCCTTGTTCTCTCATCAAACTGTTTCCCAGCCCTGTTTAATAATTCCCCCCAAAATCAGGCTAAAAGACAGAGACACAGGAGTGCAAGCCAAACAATTAGCTTGCTGTTATAAAGACAATCCTGCCAACCCCTTCCAAATGACGTTCAAATACTTTCGCACATGAATGTGATTTTACTTTTTAACCTGGGAAAACATACAGAAGTCAGCTTAGCCTATTCTGATGGGATGTAAAATTACCCTTCAAACAGCTTTTAAAAAGACAGGCTAACATCCTGGCGGCTTAAAAGCTGTGATAAGCATGGCAGGTGTTTACCTGTTGATAAAAGTCTAGCCTAGTTCAATGTGTATCTGCTTACGGAAGGGTCACTGACCTTAACTGCTGTTCATTTGCGATACCGACGAGGAGGTCCATGATTGAACATATGGCAGCATCGCCTCAGGCTGCCATCAAACTCTGCATACGATATTATCTGATCAAACTCGCATACTATATTAATGATAACAGAGGGCAAAATTAACCTACATACAGACTATGTAGGAATTTAATATATGCAGAGGCTTCTGTTTAGAGAGTGATCTGGCAGTGGGACATTTCTACCTATAGTATTTCAGGGCTGTGCTATTTGGAAGAAGAGAACAGATAGAGTGAGAACAGATAGAAGGAACCCAATGGGCCAGTTTATAATCCCCCAGCCAGAGAGGGCTTATTTAAAAAGCCCTGTATGTGCCACAGCCTGATTAAAATCTCATGTGCAGCCGAAAGAGGCCTCTGATGCTTACAGATGGAGACAATAGCCAGGTAAAAATTATTTTTTAAAAAAAGGAGTGAAAATCTATTCATCGAATCAAGTTCCACAGGCAGGAATTCTTGAGGTTTCTAGTGTCCTGCAAATTCAAAGACAACGACAAGACAATAAAACTATGCAATGACGCACAAACAAGCTCCTGCAGCTTTATTTACAACGTGAATTCCTCTTCCAGCTCAGTTTTTTCCCTCTCTATCTCTAGTCATGATAAAAGCAGTGGTCAGTGTGGACAAGGTCAGGCTTTTGACAAATCACCTCCATTAATCTCACACCCCTGCTTCCAGACTCATACACACCACCACACCACATGTGCCAGCCAGCTTCTTTTCCGCAACACACATATACACCCTACACAGCGCTACTGATTGGAGGAAATCTCACAATGCTGTCAAGAAGTGCCAGGTTTTATAGCTCAGGTTTTAGAGAATCAAATCCTCCAGAAGCTCAAACACAGAAGAGAGAGAGAAACTCCAAGGATTAGAGCACAGAGCAGTCAAACACCAGCCAGGAATATGCATGCACACATTTACACACACAGTCACGTTTCTGATGAGAGAGAGCACACACGCTTGAGCTCAGAAGGCAAACATCAGCACCGAATTCCAGAGCTGTACAATGACCATGATCAGATGATGCTTTTGCAAACATGGAGGAAGGCAAGCAGCACGGCTGACTGTGACCTCAATACAGGAACAAAAGAGCATCCAAACATGTGCTGCCTCCACTCACACAACCCCATCAACCTAAATACACAAATAAACAAACACTAGAAATGAAGTAGCAGTATAAATGGTAAACAGAGGTGATCAAGAGCAAAGGATTACCCATTTAAAGAACAGGCTCAACCCACTAACATTATAATCAAAAAAGTCTTACCAAAACAGAGTAGAGAGTAAAAAGGTTGAAAATAAAAATGGAAATTATTTTTATAACACTGAATTGCCCTACTTGCATTTTTTTTATTAAATTAAAGATTTAATTGTATCATTGTGATAATTTGGCTCATTGTTGTCCCCACAAAGTTAAAAAAAATACAATTTATGGAATGTGTACATATGTACAAAATTACAACACACACACACACAAATGGTCCACTTGTCTCTGGGCAAAGACAAAGAGACATTCTGAGAGAGCCAGTGTTTTTTTTTTAAAGACACAGGGACATAAAAGTGGCACAGCAGTGAAGAAGACGAAGAACATAGTAGAAGAAAAAAGTAAGAGGGAGGCAGAGAGAGAGAGAGAGTGAGAGGGAGGGAGAGACAGATACAAAGAGAGAGAGAGAGAGAGTAAGAGAGAGAGATGAGTCTGCTATTGGGCAATAGTAAGAACAAATGAAGAAAGAACACTTTGCTCTTACTGTACATGCACAGTTTATGGTTTATGTATTTCTATACTGGGTCACCAATATCTCAGGTATGGTATGTGTAGCTTAGCAGAACTACAGGTTTGTGTGTGTTGGATATGTTTTTTTTGCATTTAGACATTAAAATTCTCTTGATAATATGTAATATGACGTAACACTGGCTGGTAGCTAAAATGCTTAAAAAAAAGTTTTATAAAAGGAGAAAACTGTACTGGCCACCAGCACCACTCTCATGCTGGATAGTTTACTCTTAATTGAGCAATAAAGAAGTGAGCATCAGTTCTGCAGATGACCTTGATGAAAGAGATCAATAAAGAATGTCCATGGGTAAAGATGAGAGAAAGGCTACAGTAACTTAGATAGCCACTCTGTATAAATGTGGTGAAGAGAAAAGCAACTAAGAATGCACAACACATCAGACGTTGAAATTTGAAGATCACGGCAGGTTCCTCTTCTGTCAACCAAGAACACAAAGCTACAGTGGGCACAGACTAGTCTTGTCTGATGAATCTCAGTTCCTGTTGAGGCTCACAGATGATAGGGTCAAATACTGGATTTTTATAGTGTGCGCTGAATGTGTGTGCAGCCTGTTACAGTGCTCCTGTGAAATTTCCCTCTGGGATCAATAAAGTATTTCTGATTCTGATTTCTTATATAACAGCATAAATCCATGGACCGGATCCGTCTGCCTTATGAGAAGAGTCCAGTCTGGTGGAGGTGGTGTAATGTTGTGGGGAAAGTTTTCTTGGCACACTTTTGCTGAGTGTGTGTATCCCTTCATGTCCACATTTTACCCATCTTCTGAAGGCTTCGTCCTGCATGACAATGCACCAAGTCACAAAGCAAATTTCATCTTGACTTGTCGTTCATAGACATGACAATGAGTTCAGTGTTCTCTAGTGGCCTTCCCAGTCACCAGGTCTGAGTTCAATAGAACAACCTTGTGATGATGTAGAACGGGAAACTTGCAGCATAAAAGTTACCAGAAAAAATCTCAAAGGAATGTTTCCTCATGTGATGTACTTTTATATACGTGATATGTGATGTACCTTATATAGACTTGTATACATACACACACTTTCGGGGGCATCGTCATCCCCACTCAATAATCTATTGCTGCATGTGGTTTTCCATCACAGGCAATGATCCATACCCATAACCAGCTCACAGCATGACAGGTTAAGTGTGGGTCACATCTGAATGATGCCATATTTGACTCCCATTTCCCTCCTAAATGGACAGTTACTCCTTGAAGCCTCTCAAGCATGAATAGAGCTTACACTCTGGGCATGATGCATGCTGCTCCACTAAAGTCTTAAACAAAGGGATGAGAAACTAAATGACAGAAAGACAGAGGCAGGGAGGAAAACACATTGAGACAAAGCATGGAGATGGGTTAGACATACAGCTGTATTTATAGTTATACCAACCTCACTATTTTGACCTTAGACATCGCACTGGAAATCTAAAACATAGGAGTGTGCCAGTTATGTGCAATTCTGTCCTTCAATTTTTCTTGCACTGTTTGCTCAAATGAAGGACAGTTATAGACAGATAGATAACTAGATAGATAGGCAGGCAGGCAGGTAGGTAGACAGACAGATAAATAACATCTAAAATATGTGAACATGTAACCATCACACTTATATGTGGGCCTTCCCAAACTATACAAAAATACAGTTTTTGTGGGGCACTTCTATGTAAACAACTATTCAGTAGGTCTTGGGTCCAAGTCTGTGCCAGCATGATGGTGAGCACAATGTGGACATGGCTGGTGAAGATCCATATGGAGGAAGAGAGCCCTGACCTCAACCCCACTGAACTGGAATGCTGAATGTGCACTAGGCCCCTTTATCTACCATCAGTGCTTTGCCTCATCAATGCTCTTGTTGCTGTTAGGGGCAAATTCTCATTCACAGCTATTCCAGCAACAATCAAAGCAGCATTCCAAAAGAAAAAAAGGCAAAAAAAGGAAGTTATTTAAACAGCAAACCTATAATAGGATGTTCAGCAAGCATATATGGGGTGGGAGACGGCATTCTGAACAGACTGTGTATCTCAGTGACCAAATTCTTTATAGATAAAATGATGAACTACACTTATTTCATCTGTAAGCATAGAGGAGTAAATGCTTGTCATGTTCTAACTTCAGTGTGCTGTGTTATAGGAGAGCACATCAAATTTACAAAAAACACTGATGTGATTAAATTCAACAACTGAAAATAGTGTGTCTGTCATAATCTCATCTTAGTATCTTGTGGTGTCCCTTATTTGCATGCACAACTAACTGCTGTCAAGTCAAATCATAACCAAATCTGGCCTCAGTGGTCAGCTGGCCCACTTGGAAAGATGTCAATTATCTACCAAGTCAGTTAAAATAGACAACATAATGGCACACACAGAGAGGAAGACAGCATAGCAGATAGGGATCTGAAAGGCTAGAGAGAAAAAAGTAGGGAGGGGAACGGCACCCAAACATGGTAGAAAATCTATCAGAATTATAACTCAATTTCCACTTTAATAAGTAGCTGAAAGAGATAACAAAAAAGTGGCTTTTTCATAAAGAGAAGGGTCAGCCAATCAATACTCATATAAAAGCACGGTTAGTGTCTTCTCAGCAGACGGAGGGATATGCCATCTTTCACTGGGCTGTGTCCCGTTTGCCTGGGGCGAGCCGCCCAGAGCTGATAAAGGGCAACGTGAGGCCTCCAAATCTCATTTTTATTGTCCTTCTCCAGCGTGAAGGGCAACTGGCCAGACAGAGAGCCAAGCGGCCACTGCGATCAGTATACGAGAATAATGAAAAAAGGAAATGTTTTGTGAGAATGCCATTTTCTGAATAGACACTGTGGACAGATTCAGACAGCTAATAAAGCAGGACACCTACACAAAGGACACATTTTTAAAAGTATCAAATGTCAACTATAAAACTTAAAAACGCTGATGTCATTTTCAGCTCCCTAAAAAGCATAATTATGACTAGCATGAGTAATAATAATGATCTAGTAGTAGTTGTACCTTTAATAAATTTAAAGAGTAAAGACATCTGGGATTATTATAGTGAGAAAAATAAGGATCTGGACACTTTTGTTTTTGTTATTTAACATACAGTACGTCTATTCACTTCAAATTTACACATTTAATGCCTTTCAACTTTTTCAACAAATAAAACAAATTCATAAAAATAAACAATACTGATAAGAAAAAAACATTTAGTCACTGCATTAAACTATATACATGTTTGGTGCCCCACAGAGAGATTTTCTTTTACAATTACAGCATTATAGCGTTAAATGTGTACTTTAGTGCATTAATCACAGGTTCTCTCAAATGCAAACCTATTAACAAAACTGTCTAAGAAATGTTATGTATACATGTTGAGCTCAAAGACTATACCAATACATTGTTTAATGGTCAATCATATAAACTAGTTGTTGATGAGCAGCACTGTAATAGTAAAGTGTACTGCTTGCCTAATTTTCAGGTTGCTGGTAACAGCAGCAGTTTTTAAAAAGGCTTTCGAAAAAAGCAGTGTTTCTATTCCTTCCACTAATCTCATACACTAAACACAATCTACAAACAGTATTGGCAGTGCCGCAGTGCACCCTGGTGCATGACACATCATGTCACATCAAACAAACACAGCATGGCAAATGCGTGATAACGTACTTAAGCTCGCAATAAAAGCAGAGAGGACCGTGCCGAAACAGATCAATCTGATTGGCTGATCAAACCAACATGGCTGTCAATCAAAATAATAATTTCTCTTCGCTTGATAGCACTATGGATGCAACGATGGCTCTGGGAAATGGAGCTCAGACTCACAGTGTTTAGCAGTGAATGAAATATGAGCAGATAAGTAAACTATTATACATAATATGAGAAGAAAGCAATATAGAAAATAGCAAAAGATACAACAATTACACAGGAAACTTAAATAACATTTAAAAATGCATTTCTTTTCCCTTTAGTTTAAAAAAGGTACTATATCTCTATCTATCTATCTATCTATCTATCTATCTATATATATATATATTCATTATCTTTTTTTGTCCTTTTTATGTATTTTGTTATTTTGTTATTACAGACACTTTGTGCCATCTTTCTGGTCAACCTGTTAAACTACTAAAATTTGTGAAGTGGAAAAAAAATTATACATGATTCAAAACATTTTTGACAAATTAAAAACTGAAAAGTGCGGTGTGCAAAAGTATTCAGTCCCCTTTTCTCCAAGTGCAACTAATTGCATTCAGAAGTTGCCTGATGACTGCTAATGACTAAAAAGAGTCCACCTGTGTGTAATCTAATCTCAGTACAA
>JAOVVF010000039.1:8995757-9011244 GCA_028565595.1 Duopalatinus emarginatus | reverse complement strand
TGGGGTTTTGTCATTCCCACCTAAGTCACCGGATCTCACTGTTATTTGAACACATACAGGACGCCATGAACACAACAGAACACAAGAGAATTGTGGACTGTTCGTATGGTGTTCACTGCCTACAGAATATTTCCACAGTGTTGTGGCGTCCACACCCCTTTTGGAAACCTACCAAGTACTTTTTGGCACTTCAGTGTATGTGTGTGCTCTGACTGAACAATCAATAATCAAAGAACAGCTGAATATTACATACAAAACATTATGAGTGATTACTTTTTTGTGCAAACACACACTTAACACATATACTACACACAAATTTACAGAGACTTTCCAGCTCTTTCAGGAAATTGCGTCTATGGATATAGTTGATTTAATGTACGGTGATGCAGAGCATTTACTGATTGCCACTAAACAACAAAAGCCATAGGTCTTGCACCAGCACTGAAGAGAGAGTTGAGTGATTGCTTGTTGTTAAAGCCTGACATTCTCCAGTAAGTGCTTGTGCTCGAATATGACACTTGAATTAAGAGTCAAATACTCACAATGGAAGACAGGACAAAAGAACACCGGCCATGCAGACGATGCATGAATCAGCCCAATGTGGTGGACCAACACAAGAAATTCAAGTATACATTTCTATTGGATTCAGTATGACTATGTTTTAGACATAGTCTTTCTCTGCAGATACAGAACTGATAATAATAGATATTACTTCGACAGCGATCTATAATAACTACAGGAATAGCAGACGGGTGTTTCCCTAAGAGTTGGGTTGAAGAAAAGCCTTTGTAAAGGTGGAAAGTGGCACTTCAAACCGATGGGAATGATTTCACCTTTGTCATGTTTCTTCACACCAGGAGCCTCTTTCACTGACGGCTTCTTAATGGAATTGTTGGTTTTCCATCAGCCAGAAAAAAGGGAACAAGCAAGAGGCCAAAAACACAAAAACTACTGCTACACTAAATCAGAAATCTGCAGCTAAAAGGCAAAAGACATTTTCAGTGAACATTTTCATAGAAGGTCAAATACAAAAACATGAACACCTGATTCAACACATGATGCAGTTATGGGAAGGCTTTTAGTTTCACTTGCTGCTCACTTTTCTTAAATAGTAAAGCTGTTCATGCACCTGGAAAAATTCAATACATTAAAATGCCAGAAAAACTGGTATTTAATATATTTAGTATATAATACTTGGTAGTTCCCCCCACTGATCTGCAGAAATACGGAGATATTCTGTGGGCAACGAACACCATACTTACAGCAGAGCGGTTTACAATTCTGTTAGATGGCATCACGTGTTTGATATACGTGTACATATGTGTTTGATAGCGCTGAGCGCCTTAGGTAAGAATGGCAAAACCCCAAACTCAGATGAGTGTTCCTCTAACCATAATTTGGCGACTCTAGATGTGTGTGGTGTGTGTGTGTGTGGTGGCACACTGTCCAGTTGGAGGAGGCCAAACCCATGATCCATTACACCATTCTAATTCAATGTAGACACTATGTAGCCTCCAGTTACTTCGAATATTTTTTATTATTGCATATCATGTCTTTTTCTATTTTTTATCTATTATTATCTATCATTATCATGGTTATTTTATTTATTCGTTTTTATTTTTTATCTATCTATTTTATTTGAGTGTTAAAGGGGATGGGTGGGGTGGAAGTGAAGGGGAGGCAATAAAATAAGAAAAGAAAAGCATATTGTTTCATTGTTCAATGTTTATGTATATTGGTGTACAAACAATAAAAATATATATATTTTTAAGTAATAAGTGAAGCTGTTATTTTTGGACATGGACAGCTTCAGCAGGTGTATAAGTTGCTGCAGCCAGAATTCGGTTTGTAAATGTACTACACATTGTGCAAAGGTCAAGCAAAATAATTATTTTCCTTATAGCTAGTCAGTGCAAGTCAGTGCTTCAGCAGAGCATGACGGTGGGGATATGACTTCTCCTACATGAAGCATGATGTGGGAACATAGACATGTTTCAGCGCTAGAACATAAATGTCATAAAGTTCATCATGCACTCTTTGTTCAAACAAAATTAAACTCTTTCTTTTTTTAATTAAATCAACAAAACCACAACATAAAATGCCACCAGGATTCTGACCAAGATTTTCTTTTCTTTTCTCCCTATTCACTTTCACATAGTCTGTATTTCTGGATGACTACAGGCCATGGAAACAGATTCATTCTCATTGTCTTTGAGATTCATTTAAATTCATGCAAATATTTGAATGGAAGCACTGCTATTGTGGGAGATTGAATCAGAGTAATGTGTGTGTGTGTGTGTGTGTGTGTGTGTGTTTGAGAGAGACAGTCAGAGAGATACTGTGTGTTAGAATTAAAGCTGGACAAAACAGGAATTTTTATGTTGCTGAAATAATTCTCACAGCTCTCTGAGCGAGTTTGTAAGATACAATATGTATATTTATTCACTTCTTATGTTAATATAGAAGAATGTGCTAGCTGCGTTTGTCCAGCAAATGACAGCTTGTCTGCTTTTTAAATTACTGGTAGATTTTTACTTTAACAGCCAAAATTTTGAATAAAACTAGCTGCTATTTAGTCAAAGTTTTTTTGTAGTGTTTTTTTTATAAATAAAACAATAATTTAATGTTAAAATATTCTACCGATAATAAAAGATTTCTTAAATCTTAAAAAAAAAAAAAAATTTTAGATTATGAAAACAACATAAGATTCCTTTATTGTCATTTCATCATGTACATGAATACAATCAAGAATGAAATACAGTTCCTTCTATAGTAACCCTGTACATAAATTAAACAAGAAAAGAAAAGGATTTTAAAAATCTAGATATAATGCACTCAAAAATAGAGACATATTCACATACAAAACAAAGTAGCAGGTTTTTGAATTGTATGGTTTTATATATCAGGACATTTATAAAAAAAAAAAAAAAAAAACATAAAAAATAAATCTCCTGGTCCATAGCAGGTCTTAAATTAGATAAATACAACTACAGATGAACAACGACACACAACAGATTCCACCACATTTAGCTAACAAAAACAGGCCAAAATGCAGAAGCAGTATGTAGAATTTACTGCTTCCATAGGAATTAAGAGGCCAGGTGCTGCTAATCAAACCCCCTGATTAGTGATGAGCAGCAAATGTGACTGCTATAAAAACAGAATTTTGGCAGTTTCCTGGTTTGGAGCATTCAGGTGTGTGTTAACACAATGCCAGGAAGGAAAAACCTCAGCAATGATCTTGAAGAAACTATTGTTCCTGCCCATTAATCTAGGAAGGGTTATAAGGCCATTTCCAAACAATATACTATAGAATAAAAGTCCATTATTCTACAGCAAGAAAATGTATTTACAAGTGGAAACCATTCAAGACAGTTACATATCTTCCCAGGAGTTGACGTCCTAGGAAATTCACCCCAATAGCACAGCCTGCAATGCTCAGGGAAATTGCAAAACCCCTACAAGCTACATGCCAGACTCTACAGGCCACAGTTAGCATGTTAAATGTTCAAGTTTATGACAACACTATTAAAAAACACATAAGATTTGTTTAAAAGGGTTGCCAGGAAAAAGCCTTTTCTTTCTAAAATGAACATGGCAGAATATCTTAAGTTTGAAAAGTTGCATCTGAACAAACCCTAAGATTTCTGGAATAATGTCCTTTAGACAGACAAGACTAAACTGAAGATGTTTAGCCATAATTCACAGCACCATATTTAATAGAACCTAAACACAACATCAGCACAAACACCTCATACCATGCACTCCTCTGTATACTAAAACATTCTAGAGAAAAATGTGAGGCCATCCATCTGACAGCTAAAGGTTGGCAGAAATTAGGTAAGGCAACAGGACAATGATCCCAACCACACCGTGAATCTACAACAAATTGGAAAGAGAAAAGTGTTGCAGTGGCCAAGTCAAAGTTCAGACCTCAACCTAATTGTAATGCTGTGGCAGAACCTTAAGAGAATAATGCCATAAAGAAAAGTAAGCCTGAAGTTCTCTAGAACAATGCGAGTGACTCATCATACAGAAGACGCTCACTTCAGGTTATTGCTGCTAAAGGTAGTTCTACAAGCTATTCATTAATAAGATGTACTTAGTTTTATACATGACTTCTTCATTTTGAATTCATATTTAGTAAATAAATAATGACACAGTGGACCAGATGATTTTTATATGTCCTAATACATAAAACCATAGAATTCAAAGAGGGTTTATCAATTTTTATCAATTTTTCACTATCTATATTTTTCATAAATAAAAAAAACATTTAAATAGAACCTAGCCTTTTTAGATTATAAATATAGACTTATAGATATGTCAGATAAGTTAAAAAATTTATAAGTTTTGGCATCATAAAAAATCTGTTAAAATATTTCATGTAATACTTAACAACAGAAA
Source organism: Duopalatinus emarginatus (assembly GCA_028565595.1). Classification (NCBI taxonomy): domain Eukaryota; kingdom Metazoa; phylum Chordata; class Actinopteri; order Siluriformes; family Pimelodidae; genus Duopalatinus; species Duopalatinus emarginatus. Next base: position 9,006,837 of record JAOVVF010000039.1, on the reverse strand, counting down.
CTGATCCCAACAGCTTTTAATTTTATAAAATGTCTCCTCTATGATAAAACTCACACATGCCTGCACAGTCGCACTTTTTGCATAATGTTAATACAGGAAGATTAATTCAAAAGAGGCCCAAATATTCTGTTGTAACTCCTGTTAGGATGAAGCATCTTAATGAAAAGAATTGTGCAATGTGTTCCTCAGTATATAGAACTTTTAACAAGACAAAATCTCATTGATCAAAAACCTGGTATCTGGTGTCTTGATTGAGCATCATAAGCCGTATTTTCCTTGACACCACCGCAGACACAGATGTGTACCTGGACAGTTTTAAACAGATTGTGAAATAACTGGATGATGGTAAGTTAACACAGAAGGTTATTTCCAGCAAGATGGAGCAAAGTGTCTCACATCAGCAAGGAGCATGGCAGAAATTCACTCCTTCTTCAGCACTAGGGTAATTTCAAATGAGCTTTGGCTACCATGGTCACTAGATCTGACACCACCAGACTTCTTCCTTTGGGGCATGCTCAAAGGCAAAGTCTATTGGAACAAGCATCGCACTGTGGAAGATTTACAGGAAAAGTGAAATTGCGGCTATTCCCCCTGATATGCTGATATGTTCGGGAGTAAGGTGCACTGCACCGAAATGTGTTTGGCAGAAAATGGACATCACTTCCAGCATCACATGTAATGTTACCAATTGCACATACGTCAAGGTATATAGTGTATTTTTTGGTTCAGATTGCTTCACCCTAACGGGAGATACAACACAATATTCAGGGCCTCTTTCTAGTGACTCTTTCTGTATTTGGTTGCAGTTTTGATATTATTCATGTAAATATACAGAGTGAGAGACATTACAATGACTGCTGCAGGTACACCCTCGGGTTTACTTTCTTTTCTTTTTTTTTCCACCATAACAGAAAAATTTGAAGCCATTTCCAAAGCATCCACCATCCCACTATTACCGTAAAGTTTGAGAAGGCTGCTGCCTCAGATGGAGTTTTTTTTTTCTGTGAGATGCGAGCAATACAGAGGAATAAAAACACTTCAGAAGTGTTTCCAGTCATCATTTGTGACCTTGCACTTTTCTATACAAGAAACCACGCAATTGTCACTCAGCCACTTTGTGGTTTGAAAATCTGTTTTGATAAACACAGTGGGTATGTAACCAAAGTTAGATATGTAACATGACTCACAGACATGGCTGGAGTGAGATGGGACACTATGTTCACTCTCAGCTTTCAGTCACTGCAAACATTCAGACACTATTCCATTAGTGATTGTTAATTTTCTATATTATAGCACAAAATAATTAATATTTCTTCATGACTGTTGTTACTGTTCACTGTTCAAGTGAGCACTTGGGTTATTTAAAATTCAGTTTTGTTTTTCCTGCACTTTAGGTTGCTGTGGTCATGGTTCACAGTGAATAAGGAGGAAATTTTCAATCTGTTTAAATTTGCAGGAACAGTAGTTGATTTTCTTTGTCTCTCTATCACAGCAGACCACAAAAATGTTTGTCCTCACATGTGTACTATTCCATTAGTGAAGTTAAGGCAAAAACAAGCAACGAAAATCCTATGATTGTAATTCAAAGAAAGCAAAAAAAAATACAAAATAGATATGTGTGAGTTCGATGAGACAGAAAACAAACAGGGCATCATGGCAAGCAAAAAATTATAATACTAAAGTGCAGATCAATCGATGTCATGCACACGCAGAAAGAGCAGAGCAGTTTTTTGTTGCATGGGGCACGAAACAATGGTGACAGAGACATGGTCAAGTTCCTGTCTGTGAATGAAGGGAGGACTCATTCACACGAGTGGTATGGATGAACATGCACTTCTGGATGACTGATTATAGACAGGTCTGTTTTTTTGCAGCAAGCAGCAACTACAAGATAAAGGAGAGAGAGAGAACAACCACACAGCAGAGCTGAATTGTACTGCACTGCACTGCACTGTGTTTCTGGGTGACACCCAGCAGGCACTAGGAAGAAAAGTGTCAAGGACTATTTAATACAGGAGACCACATAGTGAGAAAAAAACAAGAGAGAGAGACAAAGAAAGCACCAGACAACTGTCAGAGGTAGTGAGATCACACCGATACCTATGTGTATGCCGATATAGTGATATATGATGTATGATGTAGCTGTAGAGAATACAGCGAATGTGGTAAAGCGGGTGAGACCCACTCACACCCACTGCGTCTTTTTTGCATGAATGCAAATCGTACCTTCCGTTTTCCTCTGAAGCATGCCAATAAAGTTTGTGCCACAAAACACTGCCACACTGCAAAGAGTGATAAGAGCTGCACTCGGCTTAGTATCCTAGTGCAACTGGCCAATTCTGCCCACTGAGTTAAAGCTCATTTTGCACCATGAAAACACTCCCAACAATGGACTCTGATGAGCAACCGGCGGCTAAACAACCCAGATACACACAGCATTTACTGCTGAGTGGAGTATTGAGTTTGACTGCAAAACTTGGAGAATGCTAGGCATTTTAGAAAGTGTGCAGCATTAGAAGAGCGAAATAGTGAAATAAAGTTTAAAGAGAACAGACACACATCAGTGCACTGCTGAAGTGGAAATTAAACAGTGACAGCCAGTGTTTCTGTGATAACTCGACAAATGCTAAAGAGTGAAAAGCAAGTTACACAATTGTACAGCAGAACAGCCCTCAAGAATAATTCAGTCTCTCTCTCCTTCTCTGACTCACACACACACACACACAGATATTCAAGCTTAAGACAGAGTTTGTTTGTCGAGATTATTTTTTATATCTGTGTGAAAAAGGATCAGCCCTATGCAACAAAGAGATTGAGCACGACTCCCCATGGTTCCCCATCACCCATCGCAATACTTCCTTTACAGTTAGATTGACAGGTATGCCCATTCAACCACAATAGCTGTACATATACCTAGTGTCCCTGGTGGGTAAGACTGCAGTCAATGAAAATGCTTGTCAGAGATGGCATGCAACTGACTCTGGCAAAGGAATAAGAATAAGGCTAGGCAACAACACAAAGCATTAGTCGGCTTATTAAACAGCAGTCTGACTGAACCAAACAAGGCTAGCAGGGCTAACAGAGCAGTCTTGACTAAATCGGTGGTCTAGGAAATATTTCATCTGGTGCCCTACAGCCTAGTCCACCACTAATTACTGTGTTCATAGACACTATTCATGTATTCAACAGACACTTCTATTACAAAAGAGAAAGGCGGGGGTGACCTCTTAAGATATAAACTATAACATAATTCAAAGACTCATAAAATATGATAAAGGTACAAAAAAGAACAGATAAATCACAATAAACATATAAATCAATCTGGTCAGGCGCAGGACCCTAGCACCTCAAACACCCCCAAAATGATGGCTGCAGAAGCGATGATAGAAGAAGACAGGCATCTATTACCGCTTTGGAGGAGATGATACATGTACCTCTGACTATTGTTACAAATTGTATGCCAAACACTTAATATACCATGTAGTATAAGGACAGAAGAAAAAAATAATTTAAAACATCATCTCTATATCACTTTGTTGGATGGTCTTGCCAGGATGGTAGAACTGCACAAGAAGAAATCAGCTGGAGGTCAGATTGATTGAAATAGAACCTAAATATATTGATCAAGCACTTAACTGTAACTGGTAGCTGGAGACGAGGAAGCGACTTCATGCCAGCGCTGCATTAGAACCCAAAAAACCCAAAGAGATCACTTCCTGAATGTTGGCTGACATTGCATACCAGATTCCCTGGAGCCTGTGTCAGTCTTATGGTCATTGATTAGCAATAAAAACCAGCTACAGGGCTGAGGAAAGCCTCTTAAAATACTGCCAAACCCATAGCTTCTAATTTCCCTCCACCATAACAGTAAAGAAGATTGATTTCTGTAGTCTAGAACAGTCTGAGCACTGGGGACAGCAAATACTTTGATAAGCCACAGCCACCACCTTACTCATATCCTTTATGGCTTAGGATTGTACATGCTTTAGCAATTTGGTGATGATGATACAATTTGGAGTCAAATACAAGATCCATCCATCCATGTATACTGACAGGGGAAAGAAAACAAGGTCAGGTCTTCTCTGTCCAGTTAAAGATTATCTGAGAGATCAGTATCTATATCATCCGGATTGGCCTGCATTTATGAACCAGGGACAGCATCGGAAGCGTCTTACCTGGGCTAAGGAGAAAGATAACGTGTTGCGTAGTGGTCCAAAGACTTTTTTTCAGATATCTGGCATTTCATCTAGAATTCCAGAACCCAGAGTCTGGAGGAGGAGGAGGAAATGTGCACAGAATCTAAGGTGTCTGTAAGGGCTAACTTGTGATGATGACTGGGTTAAAGCATCTCAGCAGGTCTTGTAGATCTGTGTACCTACTAAATGTAGTCCAAGAATGGACAACTGAGGAACCTGTGAAAGGGTCATGGGCAGCCAAGGATCACTGATATGCTTGGGAGTGAAGGCAAGGATCTGGTCTGATCCCATAAAAGTTCCACAGAAGGATTTGTTGCTAATGTCTTGGTGCCAGATACCACAGAACACCCTCAGAAGTCATGTGGAGTCTATGCCTTGATGGGTCAGAGCTGTTCTGGCAAGTGGTGGTAATGTTGTGGTTGATCGGGTTATAATAGGAAATATATAAAGGCAGAATGCTTAGATGTAGTAGGATTTGGTGACTTTTGTGTTAACAGTGTAATAACTATTCAACAACTACTTTAATAAACCACTAATAAAAATGACTCTAGTTTGTACAAGATTGGTCAAGTGGTCCAGCCCTACAATAGCCATTTTCCAGATCAGATTTATTACATGGACTGAAGGCTTTAAAGGGCTCTTCAGCATACATGGAGACAAAAGAAGAGGATAAAACAGAAGGCAGAAGGTGGAAAGGTTGACAAAGGTTGAGAAATCTAAGATATGTTAGCAGGCAAAAGAAAATAAAAATCTCTTGTTGGGATAAAGAGTAAAGCGGGTAGGCCAAGAAAAAGGCTACCAGGTATGTATTATTATTGTATGGTTCAAGCAGAGTCAAAGCTATCACACATTCTACCACAAAAAGCTAACACATGTAACCAGGTCAGAAAGCCACAAGGTATTGAAGCAGCTCCACAGATTTCCACCTAAGCCTTGTGCACTTAGCATCAGTCGGACTCAGAACAACAGCCATGAAAGGTCATTCATCACTATATAGCTTCCTTCACACTGCACACTGAAATATTACTGATCTCAGCTAATACCAAGCCGACTCTCTGCTGGATCAGGTTAAATAGAGATATAGTTTTCAGCAATGGTAAACTGCCAAGTAGACCAAATGGGGCCGATGGTTTTGGATACGAGTGCCGTGTAGTCTGTCACAAATCCATCAGAGACTCAGACTGGGCAGAGAGGTGGATCATTAACAATGCTAATTAAGCATCAGGATTGTGGCTCTCAGCCTAGAGCCCAGCCCACCAGAGGCTGGGAAGACAGCAATACATGCACACATGGCTGGCCAGAATACACCACATCCCTAGAGTATGTGCTGTACTATATGGAAATAAGAGTATGTGCTTCACTATAAGGAAATAAGAGGAATTGTTTCTGTTCCAATGCACATCATCATTTCCTGGCATACCCACATTCACCTCTGACAAGGAGCTTATGATATTTACAGTCTGGTTTGTTCAGGACTGCAGAAAAACTTGGTGAAAGGGCATAGCGTAGGCTAAGAAAGAACCCATTATATTTTGGAGCAGATCCAAGTCGTAGGCTGGATCCATGTATTATTGTCCACTGTCGTTAACACAGCAGAGATGAGGAACATGCATTTGTATGTATGTACACTGAACAAAAATATAAACACAACATCTTTTGCTCTCATTTTTTCATAACTGAAAAACATTTTTTTAATGGTTTCATGAACTCAAAAATCTAAAATGTTTTCTATGTTTAGAAAAGGCTTTTTTTCTCTCAAATATTGTTCACAAATTTGTCTAAATCCGTGTTAGTGAGCACTTCTCCTTTGCCGAGATAATGACTGCAGCAATGTCCACCAGAGGGCCTCGTTGTGAATGTCAACATTGTGAATCCAGTGGCCCAGGCAGTGGATCTTGACATGGTATCTCTGTGCATTCAAAATGCCATCAATAAAATGCACTAGAGATGAAACGGTTACCAGTTTCACAGAAAACTGCGGTAAAATAAACTTTCAAGTATCATTAAAACCGCAGTCGGTTACTGCGGTATAACAAACTCGCTGTACAGAATCAAACACAGACAGAATCATTCTCTCAGATGCAGCTGTGTGTGTGGTAACACATCAAACCTTACCAGTTATCTTAGTGACCACCAGCCGCTAGTTTACAGAGAATGTAAGGGAAGTTAACGTTTAACATACATGTATGTGAGGAGTTCGGAATAGAAGAAATGTCCTGGTTTGTGTGCTTTAACTTATGATTATGGTTCGTTAATAATATAAACTAAAGCTTTTAACACATTTGTGTGGAGCCGTGTCTCCAAAATGAGCTGTAAATGAGTTCACAGCCACACAGCTCCCCTTCTGGAGAAGAGAATAACCCTGTCTCAAATCACTCAGTGACCCCTACATAGTGCACTACTTTTTAAACAAAACACAATCATCATTAACCAGCAGCTGAGTTTCTATTAATCTATTATTACTGTTGATTATAGTATAGATGACTTAGTGGAACATTTCATGCACTCTTTGGGTGAAGGATTTGTTATTTCATGATCCACTAAGTGCACTAAATAGGGAAGAGTAAAGAGTAACCTTGAGTTTCAGAGATTAAACCTTTGGAGTGTTTCTGCCACAGCTCAGATACAGATTAATTTAATTACATTTATGTTTTAGTTTCAAAACGCTTTTAAAAAATGTTTTACTTTTACAACGCTGTTACTCTGTACTAATTAGGGCTACAGCGCCATAACCGCACAATAATGCTGCAATTACAGTTAGGACAGAAATCAAATGAACAAGTGAACACTTGTTACATGGTGTCATTTTACATTAAGGCACATCTCGGACTTGGTCCATATTTAATTCTCTATGCAGGGAAATCCCTAGTTATTGTAATTAATGATAATAATAATAATAATAATAATTAAATACTTTATCAATATTTATGTATTTATTTATTTTACTTTGAACAACACATTTGAACAATACCGCAATGATACCGATAATCATGATAATTTGTCATGATAATCGTGATATGAAATTTTAATATTGTTTCATCTGTAAAATGCACCTTGTTCGTTTTCTGTTATCCATTATTGTATGGAATTGTCCATGTATTTGCCCTGCTACAAAATATAATCTACTTATAGCTCCTTAGCAGAGGCAGCTAGAATCTGAGTAGTCACTGAGTACAGTATTTGGTGTGACTGATACTCTGAGACCAGGCTGCGCAGACTGAACATGAAACACAGACTTATACATTCAACAGAATATGGTGTCTTGTATATCAAAGCAGGTGAAAACGCGCATAGATTTAGTTGTGTTTGCTATGTTGTGTACTGAAATTCCACAAGAAGAGGAAATGTACATGAACTGACTGTGTGTGTGTAGGGTGTCCAAAACATTTACAGCTCGCACTGTGTATTCTGTGACTCACAGACAGATGTTGTCAGCTGGTAAATCAGATTTACAGTATCAGTGTCAGTACTGCTGTCTACAACCTGTAGCTTAATGCTACAGTATTTATTAATGACTATACTGAGTGGCTAACTTACAGTTATAAATGTTCTTCACAAATCCAAACTGACAGTGTCGGGACCACGTCATGTACATTTTAAAGCACTGTAATTTTTTATGCTGGTCATTACTTTTTGTTATATGTAGATGGATGATATGAAGAGCTTCCGTGACATGCAGCACGTGTCTATTGAGGACTTCAGCTATCTCCTCGAAAAAGTCAGCAGGACACCCATCTCACATGAGGTAGATGTGCAGATAATTATGGGAAAACAGGTCATGAGGTTCTGAAGCAGATGAGAACCTGGCCATCAGGAGCCATCTCTGCTCTTCAGGACTGTTTTGAGCTCAATGACTGGCAGATGATTAAGGAGGCTGCAACCTACAGCAACATCACAGACTTGGAGGAGTACACTTCATCTGTAACCATTTACATCGTCAAGTGCATAGATGATGTGACTGTCTTCAAGACCATCACCACACGTCCCAACCAGAAGCCGTGGATGACTGCAGAGGTGCGTGCTCTGGTGAAGGCTTGAGACTCTGCCTTTAAAGCCGGTGATAAGGCGGCCCTAAGAACAGTGAGGGCCATCAGAGAGGCAAAGCGTGCACACAGTCAGAGCATCCACAGCCACTTTAAGAACAGCGGTGACACACGGCGCATGTGGCAAGGCATCCAGGCCAACATCACCTACAGGACAACACCAGCTGCCTGAGACAGTGATGCTCTGAACGACTTCTATGCTTGGTTCGAGACACAAAACGGCGTGGCAGCGAGGAAGACCACCCCTGCATCTGTTTTCCATACCAACATGCCAAACATCAAGGGACAGGAACTAGTATCATGTAGGACCCCCTCTATATGAGCAACTCAATGCGGCATCAAATTCACAAGAGGATGAAAGACATGCTGCAACCCTCAGTTCTGTGGTATAGGTGCAGGATCACGAGTGCAAATGAACCTTTCCACCACATACCATTAATGGCTCATGTCAAAGCTCTTTGAACCCATTCTGGACAATTTGGGCTAGACCATTTGATGCGTTTTCCTGCTGGAATATCTCATCATGGTGGGGGACATGAAGTCCATGAAGGCTGCGAATGGCCACCAAGCAGTTTCACCATGTTGTGGTTGGTGTGGTACAGTGGTAACATCATTGGCTCTTATGTGAGAGACCTGGGTTCGATTCCTGGTCTGGGCAGCCAATAAGGGTCCTTGGGCAAGACTCCTAACACTACATTGTCCTACCTGTAATACCAGTAACCTTGTAAGTCGCTCTGGATAAGAGCGTCTGCTAAATACAGTAACTGTAAATGTAGGCGAACCAGTGGATCCATCTCATGCCATAAGAACACACCCCACACCAGTAAGCCTGGCATATTCCCACTACACACGTGACACTGTGGATCGATGAATGTTAAATGTGTGCAGATCTTCAGAATGCCCCTTCCATCTGGCACTCACTATCACGCCTCGTTCAAACTGATGATTCATTTCGAATGGTGGTCACTTAACACCACTTCATGATTAATTTACATACTGCAATCCAATGACTTGTTAGATGTCAGTGTATAGTAATGTTACAGAAGATTTATCAATCTTCATAGCTAAGACATAAGGGTGTGATCATATTTCACATGATCATCCAACCTGCTCAATCACATAAAGTAAAAAAAAAAAAAAAGACATTTCCCAAACCTTTTGAAGGGGACGTGTTGAAAGACAGATGTATAACAGGTACAGGTAAAATGTCAGATTTAATTTAGTTAAAGTGCATTTATTATTATGTGACCTTTCTAAATGCAGTTCTAATTGCAGCACTACTGAATCCCAGACTCCGAAACCGGTTATAAAAGCAATTTATGCCACAATCTGAAAAAATATGCTGATGTTTATGTAACCATCCCCCACACAGCATTTCCACATGCAAATATCATGGGCGCCTGTATAACCTATTCTCCTAACAGGCCACATAAGAAATGCTTTGCTAGGCACTGGTGGTTAAAAGGTCATATCTCACTCGAGCTGCATTACTTTCCCTAATCTTCAAGATCCACTTGATTTGTTTCCTGTTATCCACTATTTTTCAGCAGCCTTTGCACCTGTGTCCCGCTGTTCCTTTTCCTCATGTCTGAGTCTGAGGCTGATGCATATATGCATGAGAGACTGTGTAACCAATTCCAAAATTTGTTTTCCAGACCCCATCCTCAGGTTTTAATTATAAGGCAAGGCATTTGCAGCATGCGCCCTGTGCGTTTCAGGTGGCTATTCACTTGCTGGTGCAGCCGAAGCGTGAAATTATTTGTGGGTCTAATCATTGACTAAACAATAAAACATTAATTCAGGGAAAATGGATCAAAGTTAGGTGGTGGCCGAATGGGATTGGGGTCCTCAGGGTGCAGTCAAAAAACAGAATAGGCATGCTGTGACGCATTCTCTCTCCCCCCCCCCCTCTCTCTCTCACTCTCTCAAACACACACACACACACACACACACACACACCACACAGTTTAATGTTTAAGGAAAAAACCAACATAGAGTGTATTAGTAAGATATCAGGCAACCACAAGCTGCCAGAACAACTTTAACACACTTTGCTGTCCACAGTCTTCACAGGAAGGGATGGACACAATTACTCCAAAAGATATTTCCTCAGCTGATGTAGATGTTCATGGAAACACTGTCTAAAATACAACTACAAAATCTCCCATAAACCACAGCACATCATTTCTATAACGAACCAAGGGGAACCGAAGCATGCCAGCAAAACATGGCAACATTTTTCCTCTCACTCGTCTGTAGCTGCAGCCACTGATTTTGTTCTTCTAATCACACAATTACACCAGTGAACAAATAACTAAGCAAATGTTACACTTCCTGTTATTCCAAATGCAGACATCATTACAACATTAATTCAAATCTTGTCCGTATGATAAAACTCAAATAACCTGTCATTTCCCACACTGTATGAACAACTCGTCTATAAAAAACAGTATGACTACTTAAGCAGAGACAGACAGGCAGGTAGACAGAAAAAAAAAAAAAGTGAAATAAAACCCTTGCGTATATCAGACAACAGTTCAGCTACCTGCTATCAATAAAAATACGACTGATATTTAATTGAAATCTGAAAATTTTTTTGGATTTATAAACAACCAGATAATTTATACATGCCTAATATACCACTTATTATGAAATTAATAAAAGAACATATCTAGTCCATATGGTGTATAACTGTGTCAGCTGTGCCACATCATGAGTTTTAACCATCCCAACATTATTTAACACAAACTGCAGGCCACCACAGCTCTGTGAAAATCTGTATTTTTTATAGTAATAGCATGAAAACTCTAACATACTCAGATAGATTGTACAGTATGAATC
>JAOVVF010000039.1:8978255-8994407 GCA_028565595.1 Duopalatinus emarginatus | reverse complement strand
TATACACACACACACACACACACACACACTCAAAGCATAAAGGCTAATAAAAGTTCAGTGCTAGAATGCCATATAAATGACTTTCTACTGTAAGTTACTAGGGAAGCTTTGAATAAAAGTTCTCTACACTCAAATCCTTCCACCTGCACAGGTTATGCCAGTCTGTAACAGTTTTTCAGGCACGTCATTGTTTTTTTCTGAATTCTGTTAGGTCTTCTTTTTTGGGAAAGGACATCATGTGAGACTGATGTGACCTTTTAAACTTGCCAAGGACATTAAAAGCCGTTTCCCAAAATAAAGAAACACTATCAACACTGACTGACAGTAATTTAGTCATTATCCGGAAAGCTGTAATGTCTTCTGCTGTAATTAGGCAGCAGGTCTCACCTCGTGTAGTAGAGTATCTGTCCTCTTCACTCGATTTCTCCACAGTTCTTCATTTATTGCCATTTTCCCCTATTTCCCCTTCTCCATCAATTTCTCCCATTCTCATGACAGCTTGCTTGGAGATATGAAAACTCATGATTGACACACCAATTTCCTTTCTGCCAGCACACGCTAAAGCCCCGATTTCTCAAGGTCCCCTTTTTTGTGTGCCTCAGGTAACCCAGTAAACGGAAAAATGACTGAAAAGACATATTAAGTGTCAGTCAGATAAAGGAGCAAAGGTGCTGTTGAATATTGATGTATGATTAAAGTGACTGTTGAATTCCTTCGTTATCAGCCAGCAAGGATGACGGGTAACTTTTCTCTGAAGCGCCATTTTATTTTTTTTATATTGTCAAATAGCTACTGAACTCATATGAAATGCATAAATGACTCACAATGACATGTGATCGTATGGAGTCAGATTTCCAATCCAGTGAAGACTGAAGCTTACAGCTCATTTTTCACTCAGCCTTCGATCCCGAGTCTCTAGCTCACACCAATCCTGTCATGTTTAACAGACCTGTAGACTACTGCTATACACAAATCACTCACTTTTAAGGCAACTTTACAATAAAATGGCCTCCTCTTTTCCAGTAAGGTTCCTCTATAGAGGATGAAAAATTACATGAATGAATAAATAAATAAATAAATAAATAAATAAAAATGTGTCATAGAAAATGACATATTAAAATACAATGTCCAGACAGACAGACAGACACAGACAGACAAATAGACAAAGACAAATAGATAGATAGATAGATAGATAGATAGATAGATAACCCAAATAGACCTTTATTTATGGAAATAATTTCAAGACATTTTATTTCAATATGCTCCTTTTTCATGACAAAAAAACTTAAAAAATTTACCCCTTATATTATTTATTTATACTTGTAATTTAATGTAATGTAATTTGCCATTCTCTCTTCTCAGCATTTTAAATCACTAACACTGCCCACTACTACACAGAACTCCGTCCTCCTCCCTGCCCTCAACCTCTGAGCCATCAGCTCAAAAAGGAAACACTGACTTCAGTTTACACTCCACTTTTGCAGGGAGGAATACCAACTAGTGCCTGGGATGAACTCGGAGAAAAAGGCCTGAGATAAATGTGGGTACATATTAAAGGAAATTATTCTTAGCCCACAGTCACTCCAAAGGCAGGAAAGACACTTAACTGCAAAGGGGCCGGAAATCAATAGCAATTTATTCTCTCCTTGGATTCCAAACACAGTGAGTAAATAATCCTGTCCCCGCTTGCTTCTGTCCCAAGAGTGCATTGGCGTCTGTCTCTCTGAATCCGAGTCGCTTTCTCTCTCTTAGTTCATGAGCAAACCTGCTTGACCTCTTCTGATCACTTCCACTTTGCGAGGATATCCACTGTCACTCTGTTACTATGCTCCAATGCCACACAGCAGAAACAAAAACACCACATACATTAAATTTTTGGAGGGTATTTATTACTCTGTGGTGTTATTTTATTATGGGGCAGTCAGACGCTTGTGGTTAACAAAACCAGCCTTGTGACCGGAAGGAGACACAAATGAATTGACCTTGGCAAGATACCTAACCCCCAACTGCTCTCCGGGTGCCATGGATAGGGTTACCCACCTCTCTTTCACTACATGGATGGGTTAGTGGTCAGTGAGTCACTTCAGCTTATTTTGTCTTGTTGGAATATTTGAAAAATGTATATTTAGATATATATTATGGTTCTGCCATCCAATCATCATCCAGAATAAACATAAGATAAACACAACATAGGTGAGTTTGAGTAATAAATGTCGACATTGCATTTAAAACCATTATTTAGATTTCGGTTATAACCTAGCAGGACTATTATAATAACTACGGTTATTTCACCAGACTATAGTGTATTATATACTATACTGTATTAGGCCTGAACAATAATTCGATATAGGTATTTACCGCGATAACAAATGTTTTGATAACAGTGATATAATTTTTGCGTTATTTCAATATATATATTATTTACAGCATCTGTCACAACAGGCGTTTATTACAGAGCACCGCTGTCACTACATTCAAGCAGAGCTGAACATAATTGGCCTCCGTAGCCTCGTTGCGTCAGTGCGTGTTGACAATCACAAGCAAGCAGCCATATAGGCTAGGATAGCCTAGGCGCAGCACATTTTAGCTGCTGAATGAGTGCACAGTACTTGTGCATTCAAGCCACAAGCTCCCCCTTCGAGAGGGTTTTTAGCGTATGTGGCAACACTGTCACACGTAAACGAGAAGTTCTGAACTGTGTTGCCAAATTAGTGACTTTGCTGCTTTATTTAGCAACTTTTCAGACCCATCTAGTTACATTTTCCTTTAAATAAAAGCGATAAGCGGCCTTTTCTGGTGTTATTGGAGACTTTTGGAGATTCAGACATGAAAGCACATGTTCTTCAGTTTCTGTACTCAGTGAACAGCGGGTGCTGCCGTGAGCCCCGTCCCACAACACTAACAGGCGCACAGTGTCACAGTCAGAGCACAAAGGAGACCCACACCGCTCTACATCAACACTGCAAACCACATGCGCATACCCAAAGCCACAGCCTCTGATCCCACTGATTTTGTAAATATAAATGCGTCCTCAGGCAAGAGGCTTTGCTATGAGCACAATACATTTAATATGCTAACATTTAACAATACAGGACAAAATTGATTCATTTATGTTAAAATTATTTATGTAATGTGGGTCTAGACAAAGCATTAAATTCATGGAGTTATTCTGAGAAGTGACAGTCTGTTTTATTTTAGCCAGATCATGTAGACTAGCTTGTATTTCTTGCCAGAAACCTCTAAAGTTTTAAAAACTGGAGGGTTCGCCACAGGGTGTCATCAACCCTTAAACATGTCCCTTAGCTACATGTGTATTTATTGTTGCACTCTTTTTTTCCTGTTGAAACTTATTATATATTATTATATAGTTTTTGTGGGAGGAGGTTTCAAAGACTTCAGTTCAATTTTCAGACATTAGTGGATACAGACTTCCATGGCAGGGATTCATTGCAGTTTTTATTATCATGGCAAGGCCTTTATTATGTATAAAATTATTTATATTAATATTGGAATTATATCGACCAAAATTAAGGAGCATCACAATATAAATTCTGCCCATATAGTCCAGCACTATACCATATTATATGTATATACGGTGGGGCGCAGCAGAAAGAGGATGCAGTTGGCGACTGGTATCAGGTAACTGAAACGAAAGGTGGAGAAAAATCCGCAGCTGACAGCTGAGGAACTGTGACAGGACTTGTCAGAGGGAGGTACTCAGGTTTTGGCCCAGACAATAAGGCACACACTGCAAGATGAAGGCCTCCTTGAAAGACTCCAAAGCACAAGTAGAGTCGACTGCAGCAGGCCAAAAACCATGTGGACAAACCACAAATGTTTACTGTTGGGATATTGTTCTCTGGAGCAATGGGACAAAATTGTAACTCTTTGGGCCTATACCTCAACGATATTTCTGGAGAAGCAAGAATGAGGCCTATACAGAAAAGAACACCTTGCCTACTGTGAAGCATGGCAGTGGGTCAGTCATGCTCTGGGGTTGTTTCGCTGCCTCAAGTACAGGGAATCTCCATCGTGTGGAAGGTACCATGAATTCAGTTAACTAGCAGGAGATCTTGGGTGGAAATCTCATGCAATCAGTGACAAAGCTAAAGCTTGGGAGAAGTTAGACCTCTAATTCTACCATGGCTTGGTTGCAGAATAAGGGCTGGAAGATTCTGGAGTAGAGTGACCAACGTAATTCCCATGGAAAATGTCTAGTGGGACTTGAAGTAGGCATTTGCAGCATGCAAGTCCCAGAATGTCAATGAACTTGTCATGAGGAATAGGCTAAGATACCTTTTGATTGCTGCAAGAAACTTGTGTCAAGCATTGTTTCATGTCTGAAGGATGTTATTACTGCCGAAGGGATGTGTACTAAGTACTACTGATGTATGTGACTAAGGGGTTGAATAATATTGTGTCAAAGAGGATATCACAAAAAGGAAATTTGTTAATGTATTAGAAAAATGGTGTCGTAATTTAAGTTGCATTTGTCTATTAAAAAAGTCCTTATTTAATACATACACATACATACACAAACATACACATACATACACATACATACAGAAGTGCCAGAAAACTGTTATACCAGTCTAATACTTAATACAACAAGCATAAACCCCACAAGCTTATAGAAATATTTGGTAGGCGATCAACACAATACTTGATGCAGAACGGTTCACAATTCTGGATGTGGTAACATAGATGGGAACGGCAAAACCCCAAAATGTAGTATATCATAGTTAGAAATATGATGTTTCACCAAGTAGTAACACGGTACTTACTACAGTACTTACTAAACGCTTATTAGTTAAAATTTTTTTTTTAAACTTTATTTTTGTTCACATTGGGAAAGCTACAAAAATCAGACATTTGGTAGCAATAACAAGCTTTTCATGTTCTGAATAAAAGTTTAATTTATACATCATTTATACATTTTATAAATGATAAAGTCAGCCTACAATTGTTAGTAGATCTTATGGCATATTTTAAGGACAAATAATTTTTAGTGTTTTAATTGAAATTATTACTTGCAGTTACTTTTGTCATTTTACATTCACTTTTGTCTCTGGTATGAATTACCTAAGTATATAAAGTAAATATCATTTTCCTCAAATGTAATATGTGCAACCAACTGAAATTACTAAAGTGTACAGTGCACAGGAGTAGATGGTAAGTTGTGGAGGATGTTAGAGTTAGAAAATACAAAAAATATTAAATGTTTGCATACTTGGCGTTATTTTAACTTGTACAATACAGCAAAACCACTGAGACACTGGAATATGAAGAAAGCCTGTTAACTACACCTTTCTTAAATTATAAATAAAATTACGACTTACCAAATGTTAAAATGCATTGACAAGGTGACTTAATGAAAAAGAAATAATTCTCTATAGCTGCTGTATTGTATTAAAGATACCAAGAACATGGGACTATAATTACTCATCAAAACATGATTAGACCATAAAATTACCCTGGGAGATAATTCTCCCGACCTCAGGATATGTCAATAATAATTAAAACAATTGGAGTCATTGTTTGACAAGGAAGCAGCGGGTAACTCTTTCACTCACAGTAAGGATGTAACCAAATATGAATGCATAATGAACAGATAATGAAAAGAGATAAAACAAATACTGATATGAACAGTAGGTGCACTATACTTTTTTTTAAGAACATCTGGATTTCCAGAAAGATTTACAAGGGCCACGTATGCAACAGAAGGATTTGTGCAAGGAGGACATTTGCAGTTTCAAGGTCGAGAGTGGTCAGAAAAAAAACACTGAATGTACACACACGTCTGTAGCTGACAACTTATGTGGTGTAGCCAATCTGAAGAACCGACATCACCAGAATTCATAGACTATGCTGACAGGATATTTCTACTTTTAAGTTTCTGCCCCCGAGTTTATTCCCAATGTAGGGTTCCGATTTTATTCAACAATCAAACAAATAAACAAGACATTCCTATTTACACCACAGCCATTTGGGTTTAAATCCAAATACATAAGTATTTAAGGAAGACAAGGGTAATGTCATAGCGCTACACCCCTATTTCTCAGCCAAGCTGATAATGTCAAGATAATGTGATATCGCTGTTTTTCTGCCAGGCCAGGACACCAGGCCTGTGTGTGCTGTGTGAGGAATCTATTTTGTCTTATAGTCAGAATAAGACAGAATTTATGTCAGAATATGGTGCCTAGAAAAGATAACAATATACACACTAAGTACTGTGTATCTGTAAGTCTAGTTCAGTACACGCAACCACAATCAGGGGAAAGAGTGCTGACTTGACAGTAGTTTAGAAGATGAACATCGACACCCTCCACAAGGAGAGTAAGCCACAAAAGGACATTGCTGGCTGTTTGCGGAGTGCTTTATCAAAGCATATTAATAGAAAGTTGATAAGAAGGGGAAAATGTGGTAGGAAAATATGCATGAGCAACAAGGATTGTCAAGAAAAGACGATTCAAAAACTTCACATGGAGTCAACTCAGATGGTGTCAGTGCATCAAGAGCCACCACACACAGACATCTAGGAAAGGTGCTACAACTACTGCATTCCTAATATCAAGCAACTACTGAACCAGAGACAAGCTCTAAAGTGGCTTACCTGGACTAAAGAGACAGAGATCTGGGCTGTTGCTCAGGGGTCCATTTGGAAATTACATTTAAAAACCAAGGTCATCAAGTCCTATTATTTTTGTGGAGATGAACTGAATCCAAGGTGTCTGAAGTCCATAAATGAAATTTCTGCAGTCTGTGATGGTTTGGGGCTTTTTTATTTGCTTATTCAGTCCTGATGAGTTTGAGCAGACTAAAACCCTTTTTTTTTCTTACAATGTATTACTGGTAAAACTTTAGTTGTATGTGGCACACTTGAATAAGGCAGGAGAAAATGGTTTAGCTGCTAGTGAAGCAAACTCTGTCCCTCTCTAGTTTATGTTGGCATTGTGCTTCAAGGATGGGCAAAAAGTCTGTAGAAAATAACTAGAACTAGACGTTAACAGTATTAATGTCTCCTCCACCAGCATATCTAGTCATACTTTTTGCAAAGTTGTATACTTCAAACAGAAGTATATAGCTATTGAAGGGTGTGAATCTCTCAGTGTCTGGGATTTTTTTCTATTCAAATAGTCTATAAATTTCAAAATTTCTAAAATTCTGTTTTATTTAAATTGTGTGGTTGACAAGATGAAAAGACAATGTAAACAAATAAAACATTTTGTTTAAAACAATACGTTTAAGTTTCTTACTGTATCAAATCTTTTTGCATCATTTTATATTTATACCAAAAACAGGATTGTGTATAAAATTCTGTAACTTAAATGACCAGTGTTAGGTTAGCCAGGTTAGCTGCCTGGCTTTTTCTTAAATAAAAAAAATCTATCAGTCAACAAATAAGTAAACAAATATATTAATACAAAAGTAAACACAGCCTTCAGTCTACCACAGTGCATTAACCTTTAACTAAAAATAAAATACAGACTTTAAAAAGTCATAGTGCATTACTGCATTTATATTTTGTATAATTTAGTCAGAATGGAGTCTGCTAGCAAGGGAGCTGGCTAACTAGCTTGCTGTATGGTGGCCTAGACAGCCCTCTTCTACAGTGGCCGAGTGGAAATGTAATACAATATGCAGTATGCTCGAGAGTCGGAGCAGCAAAATATGAAACACATTTTAAAATCGATTTTGGGGCATTTTGAATCAATTCAGAATCACCAGGACTAGAAATCACGATCCTTTAAAGTGTCGATTTTTTAAGCACCTCTAATATCTACTCATATATATTCTTTTTGAATGGGCTAGCTGAGTTAGTATGAATGCGCTGTCCTTAATACTCCGAGTCCTTAATTAGTTCATTTCTGGTTACATAGAAATCCTACAAACATTCAACCACACGTCCAAGAGATAACACACTACAGACAATTTCAGATGGATACAGGGACAAGCTGAAAACATAAAGCATAAAAGTAAACCTATATAAACAGCAGAGGAAAAATAAGCCCTTATGCTTCCTATACGGACCGTCCATTAAAGCACATGCTGCCAAACTCGTGATCCATTAAAGAACACTCATTCATGCAAACATTAATTGTGCTTAAAAACTGCATCAATGTAAAACTACCAAAAATAAATGACAAAGCTACAGCGTCACACATAGAAAACATTACCAAACAAACTACCGCATAATAAGCAGAAGCACTTGAAATGAGTCAGGGCTAGGGGTAGCTGCACTAGTGGTACATAAATACTTGTAAGTGGATGAGGATTGAGCTGCATCAGAAGAGTATAGGTTAAAACCAATTCAATACCAAAAGTCACATGCTTCTTGTTCTCTCAATCCATAACGTTTGTTTATTTGCTTTGCTGAGCTTGTGTCAGGTGAAGTATCTACGGTGGCCGAGAAAACCCATCACACTGCAAATTAAAAACGTGCTACAAATACTCAAAACACAAGCATCAGAATAATAACACCTGCACAACATTAACAAAACGCGCTGCAAATTCTCAAACCAGAATGTAGAGACAAGACAGCCCAAATCCCAGCAAAACTAAGTTTTATCTGCTTATTAATGAAGATACAGCCAGCTTATTGAACAGTTTCTCGTGTTTATATTCAATTCCTCCTTAAGAAATGCACAGTGAGTAGTTAAAACTAAGTTAAGCTGTACATGCAGCTCGCTCTCGAATGGTTCCGTCCACTTTCAGTGTTCCTCTGAAACACTTCTGTTGTGTTCCGTTGTGTGCGTTTTTAACTTGCAGTGCGATGCACTTTCTCAGCCACCGTAGGTATCCATCCCTCTGCCACATGAGAAACATATCAGCTTGATCCAGCTAAATTTTAAATAAACAACTCACAAAGGTCCTAATGTACGTCACAAATGCCCTTGAATTGACCTTGAATGGTACTTTTAAACCCTGGAAATCAGGTCAAAATTTACTGCGTCAAAATGACAAAAATAATATTTCAATAATCCTAAGAACCTCATCTTTGCAGTAATAAGCATGTACTCCAAACAGCATTCAGTTCCACAACAGCACGGCAATGTGCAAGATACTGACAACTTTAAAAAATGTGTCAGCACCAGTACCAGTACTCAGTACTGTAGCCCTCTCTCAGCTCGACTTTATATCTACAGTGCCCTTCAGAAGTAATGGAATGGCAAATCCAATGCTTTCAGTTTCGCTATACGAAAACACAAGATGATGAATCTGATTTTTTTTCTCAGATTGTTCCTAGAACAAAAAACTGCTGCCTGTCCTTTTCTTTTCTTTCCTGGCCTTTTTCTTTTCTTACCTCCTAACAGTGTTTAGACAGACGGTATTCTTAGTCCGTGAACTACTGAACCTGCATTTAATTATTGATAGAGACTTCAAGGTACTTTTGTAAATCAGTTTGGATAAAAGCACCTGCATAATGTTATAAATGTAAATTTGTCCTTCTTGATATTTACATCTAGATATGTTAAACAACTTAGAACATGGCACCCTTTGTTTAACCACACCAATTTCTTAACTGATAAAAAAAATACTGGAACATGTGACTCATAGGTGTTTTCTGTTGCCCAGATCAATGCCCTGTTAATAGTTCTGAATGTCTATTCCTGGTTTGAGCAGTGGGTTTCATCTGTAAAGACTGTATTTGTTGTTTAAAAACCAACATATGGACCAAAGTGCTGTTTATGGGAGATAAGCCATTTAAAGCTGAGAAAAAGAAGAACATTCTTGGACTTATTTTTTGCCCAAGCTGGGCATGACCAAATATGCCAAGTATGACATTCAATAATTTGAAATGTCCTGAAAAAAAATAAAGAAACCACTGGTGTACTAACAACAAGACATCAACAGGTTTAGCAAAGAAAATGACAGAAACATTGCAGAAGCTATATTTAAAAACCCAAAACAACAGTCAGCAAATCCTCAAAAACCTCCACAGGGCATGAGTGAAGGTATCACAATGCAATGTTCAAAGAAGAGATCATAATATAGCAGGCCATAATAACCTCTACAAAAGTGATGGAAAGGCCAGACAACTTCTTGTTATGGCTTAGACATGCATTCCTGCTTCTGCAATAGGTTCACTAATCTTTACTGATGATGTGACTCATGATGGTAGCAGCAGAATGAATTTAGATGTCAAAAGAAACATTTTCTCTGCCAATTTTCAGAGAAATGCATCCAATCTAATTATGGGGAACTTCATCATGCAGCAAGACAATGAGCCAGAACTCACTGCCAACACAACAAAGGATTTCATCAGGGAAAAAGTGGAAAGCTATAGACTGGGCAAGTCAATTCAGACCTTAAAAAAGTTGAGCAGCATTTCAACTCTTGAAGAGATGACTGAAGAGAGAACCCCCCTAAAAATCAACAGCTGAAAGAATCTGTGGTACAAACATGGAAAATGCATGTAAAGAAAGAATGCAACAGTTTGATGATGGCAGTGGCTCTCCAGCAGTTACTTCAAGTGATGTTAAGACTACCAGTTCCAATACTTTTGCTCACCTAAAAGTTAGGGTGGTCTGCCACCAAAAGTACCATGACCCAAGTCTAACACATCTAGATGTAAATATTAGAAAAAGACAGCTGAAATTCAATCTTATTTAAATCTTTTGATTTCAAACAGATTTGCCTACTGTGTATAGCAAAATAAAAAAACTAAAAACTTTGGCTTTGCTCCTTCAAGACATTCAGGGGACTGTGTGGCTTTAGAGATTAGCTTGACTGAGATCAATATTACAGATTTTTTTTTGTCCTCCAGTCACACAAGATCAATTCACCAACACATGGAAATGAGTATTGCTTGTGTCTGTGGTTACTTTGAAATTCCCACAGTTACTGATCTGTCCTTCTTAAATGGAACAACAATCGCAAGATGAGGGCAGCCTCACACGGACCAGCTGGAGCAGCACTTTTACACCAACGTAACTTTTGGTCCAAACACAAAACGAACTGATCAGGCATTTGGGAAATTAAGTCAGTTAAACAACAAATTGTCTAGTTTCATGGCAGTCCAAACCGATCCACAGTGTGGCTGTTTTCTGTTCACTGTTTTTATTCCGATCAGCTTTGATTGTACTTAGTGGGAACAATAACCTAGTCACAGTAGTAGAGTGGACACCTCTGTCCATATCTGTCCACAAATATATAAACTGCTGTCACACCTATTAACCTAGTGATTTTGGATAGATCCAGTTATGATGATATACTTTCACATAAAATAAAACTGTCACATAGACTCTCATTCAGCTGCTTATACATTTAGACTTTCTTAAATGCATTCCCATTTGCATGCATGCTTCGTACATTTGTCAGTTTCCTCTCACTTTTACACACATTAATCTCTGACATTTTCTACAGCTTGGATCCATACTCTAGCACTCAGTTCCAAGAAGTCCTGTCTTCTTAGATCTATACCACTTGCTTCTCCCATTTTAGTAAACTAAGCACTTTTCCAGCCACTCTGACCCAATGAGCCTTTTGGTGGTAGGTACAACCTCGAGTGTATTATTGCGATTATACCACAGTTCCGTTATCAGCATTTATTAATAGATTTTAGAACAAAAAGGACAGAAAAATAAAGAGAAAAAAATCTGCTGATCAACTTTCCCCAAGGTAAAATAGCTCCATTCTATCAGACAGCCGGCTGCTAAAACATCTAGCGTTATATATCTAAACGGTCTGCTGCTAAAACATCAGACTATAACAGATAAGGAGCATCATTAATTACCCAATAATTATTATACAGATAATAAACACAAATACACCCATTCATAAAATAGGATTCATGAACTCACTATAATTCATTTTGGCAGATGTTGCTAGGGTTACGTGTGTATGTGGCGGAGTGAGATTTGGAGAGCTTTGGTCCCAGTGCCGTTATCGTGTAATAACGGCACTCACGGAAAGTCTCTCTGCAGGTTCAGAACTTAATGTTTACTGCTTAGAACAGAATTTTCAGTGATTATGGTTCAGTGAACAGTGGTAGGATTTCATATGCAAAAATACATGTGTCCTAGTTCAGGGTAACTTGTTTGAACAAAAGTTTAGTGCACAAGCTACAACACTATACATTTCCATAATTGGGATAAATACTACAAAAAATTGCTGTTCTTTTAACATAGTAAATGTCACTAGTTTTTATAGTTTATTAGGTATTTATGTTATTTATTCTAGATGTTTTCAACAACTTGTCAAGTTACAAGTCACTTTTTAATTTGTTGCTACTTTCTATCCAGTGTGACCAACTAGTCTACTACCAGATTCCAGCCATGACAAAGGCAAGTTCTCAACTTCTACTCAATGACGGTAATACAGTGCTAATGACTGTAAACAATTTTTTTTTTTTAAATGCACTTTATATAAAGCAACAATGATCCATTTACAGCTACAAGACTTTCAAATTAATGCACGTAAAAAACCTAACAGACAATATCAGAGCTTTCACCTGTAAAATTTGATTCATTGTTTCCTTGTTTTGTTGGTCACTTTCAGACACTTGAAAGACATTAGAAAGTAAATTTAAGTCAACATATTGTCCCCTTGGATTATAAGGCAAACAGATAAACTTATATGTGGAACAAGTCTCTGTCATATATATATATATAAAAAAAATGACAGACACCCTAAATGTATTCGTAGTGTACAAATTTTAGTGTACTCTCAGGGTCTCAAAATCATATCAAATTTGTCAATTTTATTATTATTATTATTTTTTAGAAGAGGTCAAATGCAGATAGAACCTTTTAATCTTGAGACTTCTTTGTCTGCTTAGAATGTATATATATATGTTCTTACACAGTATGAAAAGAAGCAATGATTTCAGGAAACAGTAACAGTTTATTCAGGGTTTCATTCTGCATTAGGAAAGTAAACTATAAAACATCAAATATGTTTTTAGATGAATGAAGAATGAAAAAGTTTTTTTTTTTAAAACAATTCATATTTAAGTCGTAAATAAGACCCTATCAATTCAAATGTACTTAATTACACTTAAAGCTTTATATTCAAAATTTGTCAGGAACTTAAGACCTTAAAAGAACTGCAGGCAACACTTCAGCAACATTGTGTCATGTTTCACAATGCTTTGGATATGTCAAACAATGCAACAGCTCAGTTTCAACAGTAAAAACTCATTAAACTCATTATCTCATTAAATTTATTAAATAATTACTCAATGCTGGCACACTCTGAGGCCTAGTCTTAGCCTTAGTCTAGTCTTTTTTTAACAAAGCACTATAATACTGTCTAATTTCCTGTTCATGAATAACCCTTATCTTGTCTTATTTTATCGACACATGCAATAATACAGGAAGTATGACAATCCTGCACCTAATATCTGGGTCACACACAGAAACCAGCATGTTCCCTACAACCATGATAAGCTCTCCTATTTTGCTGCTGACGATCCCACTAACAACTAACTGTTAACTACGTTACCTGCATCACACACAGAACAGCAGCTTCTCTACACCAAAATTCCAACAACCACAACCTTGTGAACTCTTCGCAGGGGTCATCGAGTAGGCACCTCCCTTCATCAGTGTTTCGCTGAATTAAGCCCACGACACCTCTGGAAGGCTCAGCAGTGATGTCTGGCGTCCCAGACCCACTACCCTCCAAGTTCACCTCATAAACCTACTACCTACATTCAGCTGTACATACTATACACACCACTCGTTCTGTAACCAGCCCCACTGGTACAGTTAACACATGCTCAGTGCCCCCGGTTCCATGTAGGGTTTACACCATATATAACAACATATACTATCTAGTCGTTTCTTGACCTTTTCTACTCATCCTGAGCACTTTTTAATCCACAACCACTGGCTAGATCTCTCAGCTCCATCTGACAGTTCTTTTACAACTGACCTTAGCGCACAGCCTTTAATTCCAAGTTCAATTAGCAGCGACGTGGTGGACTTTGCTACAAAACCTCTAACCCCTATCTCTACTGGTCTAATATGTGCCTGCCAGCCACGCTCTCTCACTTCAGCTACTAGCTCTGAGTAATTTCTTCCTTTCAAATGGAACTGTCGGCTCTATAAAATAAACTATTCTCCTGCTCTCTGAGTATAACACCATGTCGGGCCTCCCCGTAGTCACCACTATGCAGTGTGGAATCTGCAATCTGGTCTTTAAATCCACTATTAGCCTCCAATCTCGTGCTTCACTCCAACTAGCAATATTCACCCTCTGTGTTCGTTCTCCTCTCTATACCGCCCCTCATGCCCAAAATGAATTAACCTCTTACCACTACCAACCGCCATACTGCTAATCTCTATGCGCTTTCTGTCGAGCATCCCTGCTAGCATCCTGAGCACCTGATGATGCCTGCATGTGTACCGGCCCTGCAATACACCTACTTGCTGAATGAATCCAAACACAAACGCAGCTCATCAGCAATGAAACAAATGCACATAAAAGCAGTAGTTAGCAGAATCACCAATAATGGCTGGCTTAAAATTCTCAACATTCCATCTGGCAGCTTCATTTCAACAGACCTGCTCCAGGGCAACTCTGTTACAGTGCACAACTGAACTAGATTTATATTCCAGTTTTGTTGAGCATTTAGGCAGCAATAGGACGATCACTTGCTCTGTCATGCACTTAATACACTGGGAAGCTGAGTTAATGTAAAATCGCATTTATGTGACAAGATTCCTGGGAGAGATACCATTGCCACAGCAGACAACGTGCAGCCTGGGGGTGAAGATATCCTGCTCAATTCTTCCCAGACAAGCACCAGTCAGCTCTCTCAGACCAAATCCCTGTCTTGCAGCAATCAGCCAACACCTGACATCTTAGACACACAACAAACACATCGATATGTCTTTCTTTAGAGCGTGACTCTCCTTAGGGAGAGACAGACTCTCTGTACAAGTGCCCTTTCCTGTTAGGGCTATTTATTATATTTCAAAGAGGCATGAGTAAAAAATAACACTTGTGCTGGCTACTAATGGTTAGAGTTACTTTGTTTCTCATTCATTTATTGTTTTTATTATTTTACCATGATTGGGGATGCAGTGCATCCAGCACCGATTCCAGAAGAACATGACATGACAAATGAATATATCCTAAATATGGAAACATTTGTCTAACATTTGTAAATCGAATATTACATTTTTCTGCCTGGTCTAAATGATTGTACTTGTTCACGCTATAATTTATCGTGCTCCAATAGCTATAAATTAGAAAAGTATATCTGTCCATAAAACAAGATTATTTCAAGCTTATAATTACTAAAATAATCATATATTTAGTTTTCTGTAATCCTATAATAAGAAGTTGTATGTACATCTGACTATATTCCAGATGTTGAACTTTCAAGATGTCTAAATGAAAGATTTATTGATTTCCGATATACACTGTCATAACCTGTAAAACATGTTTTTTAAGCCAGATCTCCTAAAAGCTCTGCAAAAACACTACCCTACCCCTGTCTATTACGCAGACTGAACATATTGGCTTGTTCAGGCATGGGAGAGCAAAGGAGGGACAAGAGACCACTAAATGATGACCTGAATATGATTCACACATTCTGCAGAATAGATAGAAATAGATTTCTTGAACTCTCAGTTAGGCCAACCATACAATAGCAATATGTATCACAAAGCACATGTCATCAATAACGTTCAGAAAAACGTTTAGTGGATTCACAGAAATGCATTAAATGTAAACTTCTAGAAAAGCACACAATGAATACGCTCTGTTTGGCTTCATGAACAAGCCCCATGCATCCTTATGCCCTGGCTCTTACATAGCCAGTCATATACTTTGATAATGGAATGTGCTGTGAGTGACACTCAAACAGCCAATCATGTAACAGATTTATCACTTGACATGACAACAACAGAAACATTGTGAGTGAGAAAATAAAGGTATGAGCTGAGGAAATAAAACATGAGGAAAAAATGACAGGTCAGCGCTCCAATCTGTCACGAACAAGAACGGGAATACAGCAAAGCTTTTTAGCACCTTATTAAATCTGTATATAAAGGTAAGATCATTTGTATATGCTCATTTTAAATGAGCTTGTAAACTTATTAGTGTGTAGTCTTTAAAGTTCTGTATACAGTGCATCCGGAAAGT
Organism: Duopalatinus emarginatus; assembly: GCA_028565595.1. Classification (NCBI taxonomy): domain Eukaryota; kingdom Metazoa; phylum Chordata; class Actinopteri; order Siluriformes; family Pimelodidae; genus Duopalatinus; species Duopalatinus emarginatus. The sequence continues at coordinate 8,978,309 of JAOVVF010000039.1, read as the reverse complement.
ATTCACAGCGCTTCACTTTTTCCACATTTTGTTACGTTACAGCCTTATTCCAAA
>JAOVVF010000039.1:8928216-8961080 GCA_028565595.1 Duopalatinus emarginatus | reverse complement strand
TTATTATTATTTATTTATTTATTTAATTTTTTTTGGGGGGGGCATTCATAGCTCTTATAACAGAGCATCTAATCCAGTTGCTGTCTGCGGAATCAATAAGGGTCTTCTGATGTTTTCATTTATCTGCACAAAACGAGATGTGTCCTCCAGTCAAAGCCAGGCACACAGCATGATAGGAAAAAATCATCAATAATCATAGAATGTCAGCTCAAAGAAAAAATAATAAAAAGGAAGGGGGGAAAACCCAGACACCTCACAGTGTATTGTTCTTGTCCAGTGCCAAGTGCTGGTATGTTGTTAACAACAGAAAGATGAACTTTGCACTGATTGTGTTTCAGTGGTTGGAGAACATGATGGTGGGGCAAGAAAATATGGTTTTTATTCTGCCTTGGGTTTAATATGTGAAGCTTTGAATAAAGCTCAGTGATTTGCTCCAGTATGACTGTAATGACATTGCTCTTACCTATTTAGAAAAATAAACCTATAATGAGTGGCAATGGGTAGCGCTGTCTTCTCAAAGCAATAAGGGTCTGGGGTTCATTCCACAGCCAGGCAAAGAAGATCATTTCTGTGTGTAGTTTGCAAAGACATTAAATGAGACAAATTGGACAAACTAAATTGCCCCTTTGTGTGTGTGTGTGTGTGTGTGTGTGTGTATTTGTGTGTGTGTGTGTGTGTGTGGTAACCTGTGATGGATTGGTGCCTTGTTCTGAGGGTATTCCTGCATTGCAGCCAACGATTCTGAGTGAGCTCCAGACAACCAGCGACCCTGACGGACTAAGCAGATAAGAGAATGACTGACTGAATGTATTATATATAATGTACAATTTGGCACAATAAATTCACATACCCTGTGTGTTTTTTTTGGAAGGTGTGAGGAAATCTGAGCACCTGGCGAAAGGTAATCAACACAAGGGGAGAACACAGAGAACTCCTCACAGACAGAGACCAAAGTGAGGATCAAACCCATAACCCCAGATCTCTGGAGCTGTGTAGCATACACACTACCTGTGGTGCTGTCTTATATAATACATTATACGCATTTACAATATATATATAGTTGTTTTGCTCTGTTCAGTATATTTTATTATTTATACATGCAAATTTACACAGCCCTATTACAGTATTTTTTTTTTTTGCTCAGATAGTTACTGTACATACTTTATACAGTATACAACCTATTCTACATGTGTTATCTTTACTCTTTATGCTACCATTTGCACATGATTTCTACCATAATATTGTAAATGATACTGTATCTTGCACTTCTGACAGAGACAGACTGTCAAAGACAGTGAAAGCTAATCTAATCTGCTCTACCACAGAAAAACCCAGAATTAAACTCTGAAAAATCTAGCAGCCTTTGGAGTCCTTTGGGAGCTTAAAATAATTGGTTTACATCTCTTTAGTATTATTAGTATTTTTCTAGTAGTATAGTAGTATAGTTTCTCTATAATAAATAAAAACAAGACACTAATTAGCTATCCATTTCATATTTATCTGATAGTTTTGAAATTGTATGTGCTGTCCCTTTAGTGTAGACTAACTGGATTTGTCGACCCTACCAGCAGATGGTGCACTAACTCTGGTGCTTTTGGGGTCATAAGAACATTACGAAGGACATAAATGAACTTTTCTGGAACTTTCACACATGCTGGTCATGCATTTTTATGTCAAAGTTATTACTTGTAGTTCACCAGGATGCCAATTCTCTCCCTGACATCATCCCCACAAACCACTCGTGTTTTTTATGAATTAAGCATTTACTATGTAAGACAATCTGGCTTCATTTACATAAGGACTTTAGCCATTGCCTTTTCTACTTTCAAAGTAAGATGCCTCATTTGCAAGTGTAATAGCATTATTAAGTTCCCTGCAATCATCACGTTATTCTATTAATTATTAAAAGGATGGGTGACAGGGTTCCCCATTAATCACTGTTGCTTTGGACGGCAATCTGTCAGTACTGCCTAATAATTTTAGCAGCGAATAATTAGCACGCAAGATGCAGCCTAGCAAAAATGCTACATGATTTCTCTTGTCTTTTAGATTTAAGTGCTGTGTACAAAATGCATAGGATTGCATGCATGCAACAAGAAAGAAATAAATAAAGACAGAAAGAAAGAAAGACAGGAAGAAAGATAGAAAGTGCTTGTGAGAATCTGGACAGGATCTGGTTTAGGACCTCCTCATTGTCCCCCGGTGCTTGGCAGTACTTTCCAGAACCCCTATTTCCCTATGTGTCATTCAAAGGAAAAGAATACAATATTGTCTTCAGGCCAGGCCGATGTTAGAAAGACTGTAGAGAGAGGACATAGGGGAGGGCTAGCAGAGAGGGGGTAATGAACAACTGAGCAGAATCTTAAAGCCTTAAAGTCTTTGTTTCTCTCACTTTATGGTCACTTACTGTGGAGATTCATATTCAAATGGACTAGGGCTGTGAATTGACTGTTCACACATTCACAGTCGTATACTCACCTCAGCCATTGGCCTCTCTCGATAAAAAGAACACCCCCTATGAGTAGAGCTAATTAGAATGAAGGTTACAATACAAAAAAAGCATCTCAATCCAATAGTCACTCATGCATTAAGCCTAATTTTTGTCGGCTCTTGAAGGCCAAGCTGTCAGGCTTGAAAAAAAGTGTAGCTGGTGGAGGTTTGAATATAAGACCTATGTCTGACACTAGGTCAAATTCATCAGTCACATGAGGGCACATGCCAGGCAACAGTGCTTTTTTTGTAGTACTGCAAGTTATTTAACATTTCAGTCGATAAAATCAAATCTTGAGTGACATATTCTACAGAATATGTGTCATATATAGGAAAGCACTGTGATGTGATGTGGACATGCCTCACTGAATATATTTTTTTAAAAAGAAAAGTGTAATCTGTAGCCTTAAAGCCCCATGAGAGCTCTTCAACAACATGCCAAGAAGAAAACCCGACAAGCTCAAGCAAATGTACTTGGATGCCTGCATTCTGTGCTTGCTAGTCAATTTTTTTCAGTAGAGTTTTCTGACAGTTGTGCAGCTCACTGGATGATCCTTGGACAATACAGTGTATATCAATTAGTGCATGGTGTCTTGCAGCCTTGACAACCGAGCCTTCCAGTCAGTCCAGCATTTGCAGGTATGTGTGTGATACTACTTCTGATTCCTTCCATTCTAGTGACCCATTCTTCTCCAGGGTTGTGCCTTGTCTGACAGATCAAATCACCTGGAATCCTTCAGATGTCTCTGGCGAGCCCAGCTTCCCTGCCGGTAATCAGGGGAGTTCCTGCAGGAAAACACACAGACATATTGACTGTGCTTGCATGTCTCCAGTCAGCAGTGTGAAGAAAAACCCAGAAGGTCAAAACCCTCCAGCACTCACAAATCATATCAATGTGTGAGGAGGATTTCCATCACAGCTGCTTCCTCATCTGGATAAACAGGACAGGAAACGTGAAACATCTTCTTCCTCTGGATGGGCTGGTTCAGAAAAGGGAATATGTTGATCCTATGGTGCTCAAGAGCTGTTTTTCAACACAAAGAGGGATGATATTTCAGGTAAATGTCGTTCACCCAACACGGGGTATTAGCTCAGGAATATCAGCTCAGCAGTTGAGGTTCTAGTCATAGTGACTGGAAGGATTGCAAAGTATTTGTGAGTTCAAATCCTAAAAGAACTAGAAAGCCAACACTTTCTAGTCCATAAACAAGATCAAGTATGCAGTGGGCATAAATTCATGTAAAAGCATTCTCTTAATATGTAAATGTAAAATGCACAAAGTAAGGAATGAAACATGATGCAGCATGCTGTTTAATCATCAACAGCAAGACGGTTTGATGTGAGAATCCTTATAACCTTTCTGATGTATTTTATTCCTTACCAACTATTAGACAGTTTTTTTTTCTTCAATTTATGGATATGTTGTTTTTTTAAAGTACAGTTAATATTGTGGAGCATCTATAAGATAAGAAGGATCCTGTTATCACCTACATTATAGCAACTATAAACAGGTGTTCCTTCACCAGGATTTTTTTCTTTTGTCTCTCTTTAAATTAATAAGAGGAACTGTGCAGCTTGTCATATTACAGAGAAACAGGAATGTGTAAACTCCTCTGCCCTGGAGACAAAGACTGGCTCTTACAAGTGAAGTGAAGTGAACCACTCATTGAACATTGTGCTTGCACACGGAGGAATTTGACCTCCACATTTAACCAATCCATGCACTGAAACACACACACCAAGAGCAGTGAGCACACTTGCCCAGAATAGTGGGCGACCCTATCCGTGGCTCGCAGGGAGCCGAGTGCCTTTCTCAAGGGCACTGACACAGTTATGTCTCAAGTCATGCCTTTTAGTCTCAAGGCTGGTTCTTTAACCACAAGCCTATGGCTGCCCCAGAAATCCCTTCTGACTCTTGCTGACACTAGGGTCTCATTCCATGTAGAATAAATACCTCCTCACAGAAAACTTCACCACATCAACGACAACATGTTGCTTAAACATGTCTATTATTAGTCTTAGATTATGTAGTGCATTACACTGTAAACAATTTTACATATTTGAGCAGAAATCTGTGATTCGCTTTACAGCCCACTATTTGGGTTAAAATTTGAATTATTCATTTATCTTAAGTGATAAAGTCACTTATTTAAATGTTAGCATTATATAATGACACTGCAAAATCTGGAGGTCACACTGCATTGTTTCTTGAGAGAGTTTCAGATGGTGATCATGTTTGCCAGAATGGTTTGGCATTGTACCAGTAACAGCTGAGAAATATTAGTAATCTCATTTGCTGTGATACATTACTATTGGGATGTTCTAATAAGTGGCTGGAACATCAATCTATCACTGAATATTTTGGCTTATATAATCCACAGTCTCCAGTCCATCATATCTAAGATCTCTGCAGTGACTCATGAGTTTTATGAAATAACCCTCAGAACTCTTAAGAGGAATGCTAATGGAGCCATGATCTCCAATTTCCTCCTGCAGCTCGGGGGTTTGTTCTCTTCTAGTTTCAGGGTGCTCCTCAACAGTCTATGCAGAGACATTTTTTTTGCAGGTTGCACTAGAGTGTGGTGTGATATTAAGAAAGACATTGGTGGTAGAATGTTAAACCAGACTGCACTGGAATGTGTACTCTTTTGCATGCTGAAAGGAGACGATCAAAAGCACCATGGTCTGATGAGGCCTGGGATAAAAGATAAGTGTCAAATTAATTAGATGGAATTTTAATTACTGAACTGAATAGTCGAATTAATTCCCAAATGAAAGCCTAATAGACAGTAATGCATGGAATATGGTGGTCATAATGAGTTGATAGTAACATAAATGAAATATACAAATGATCTTTAATCCATAATCATTTTACCACACTGAGAGAGCCCTCCGAGAGTGTGTTCCAGACTAATTAATTACACTTATCTTGTTGTGTGAGGTGGCAGGAGCATGCTGTCTCCCCAGAAATCAGTGCTTGCATTCAGTGTCTCATTCCTGTTCATGGTCTGAACTATCTGATTCCACATTCCTCTTTCCATAGAGGCCGCTGAGCTCAAGTGTGATAGCCACAATGAGATCTAATCAGTTAGACTTCAGTGCTGACATGGATAGTTGTAGCTCACCAGCAGCGTTCACAGATTTTATGTCACATTCTGAGAGTTTTATAACGAGCCACGTTCCCAGGCTTATATAAAATGAGTATTTAAACTAACTCAGCGCAGTCACACACCACTAAGCACAGATATATGAGAAGAGGCATCTTCTGTGTTCATTTATTTCTAGAATTACTTGTAAATCTCACAAGTAATGCCTTGCAACAGCCTCTTCCTATTAGCCATTCCACTTAACATGCATGCTTAAACTTGCTTAAAGGCTTTTTCAGTATTAACAATGCATTTTAAGTGGAATGTTTTCTGTCATATTTTTTATTCAAAACTCTCTGCCTTCTCCTCAACCTAGGATTGCTATATTCTTATTAACTCTCCCCAGTTCTGCCCCACAGGAAGTCTAGATATGAACGCCTTAAATTCCCTCATCTGCCTTTATGAATGTAAATTATGTAGCCAGTGGCATACCAGCAGGCTGGGGATAAAGTAGCATTGTCCGGGGTAAACGGCAACACCGTATCTTCTGTCTCTCTGCAGACCTCTCTGCCTCACATGGAAAGTCATCACAGATAAGGGCAGAATAGACAGAAACAAATGTGAAAGCAGTCAAAACATGCATGAGAGATGATATCAGTAACAGAAAATGAGAGAGAATGAAATGAATATCCTGGAGGGGGCAGCAGCTTCAGTTCTTGGTGCTTTTGATGATGTGGGGAAAGAATAAGGCAACAAGACATATCACTGTATAATATAAATATTACACACAATGATCCTCACATGTGATACAAAAGTAAGATTTGATGACATTGCAAAATGTGCTGTTTAAATTAACATTTAATGTAATGCTGATTCAAATGAAACAACTCAAACACATTTAATATCATTTAAAAAAAAAAATACTGCTACAAACAACACACATGCTGCTAATTCCCACCTGGTTTGACGAAATAAAATAGTGCAAAACTTTGCCCAGTGATTTATGGGTGTAAGGATGCTATGTTAGTTTTAGGCTCTGCAGCATCATATGATGTTGATGTGATGTAAGGTGGTCATTTTTTTTTTCCCTGCAAAAGGTCATGCTCAGATGAATCATAATTTTACTGCACTGGATTCACCATCAGCAAAACCAACCTACACATAGTAACAGCTAATGCCAGCCACTGACTTATTAAATTCAGTCTTTCATGCCCTTCTCACTAGTCTCTGCAATTCAACAGTAATGTTATCCTTCTGCTGCATTTCTATAGTCACATGTCACTTCATATGTGAAAATGCCATCTAAATCCTGCCATTTCTAATATACTGTCTACTGTGCTACTCTACTGTGTAAGCCTTAATTAAGGTATTCCCTGGAATAACAGCCAGACTGCTATGCCTGGACACAGCTCACGTAGCCATCACTACTTTTTAACATCTCCAGAACTACTTTGGTCACTTGTAATGCATCTAGTTGGAAAGGCCTGCTGCCTCTGCTCCCCTGTCTTTGAAAAAAATCAGAAATATTCAGCAGATGAGCAGATGCGGTATGTGGGTATGTGTTCAGGCGTGAGTGCAAAAGTCTTACATGTCTTTTTATAGACATTTTATCTTAGATGTTTATTTGATGTATTCTGCATCAGTGGAAGACAGAAAATTCAGGTTTCTAATAATTAATTATTCGTAAAAAAGTTACAGGAAATGCTTTAATGTCATTACAGTAATTAAGGCTTATGTAGATTTCCTGTACAAACCCCAGCAGACCTGTGGCAGTATTTCTAAGATGCTTGGTTAGCTGATTTTTATATATAAAAAAAAAAACCTGCATGACCCTGCACCTAAGATATTTGATACAACATTGAAGACCAAGAATGGTCACACAAAAATTTCATTCTTTTTCATTTCTTTTTCAGTACTGTAGGTGCTCCGTTTACACCCTTATGTGTTAAGGCTATGGTCACCAGAGACGCCAGGCCCTAAATTCATTGCATCAAATGAGTGACCAGTCACTTTAGACCAGTGCACATCTATAACAGTGCAAAGTCAATGTACACTACATTTCTGGCCCTGACAAGATGGTAATTAGTCTTCGTATGGTCCATTGCTACTCTTCAAACCCACCTATAAAGCCACATGACATTACTCAAGTAATGCATCATTACATTAGCTGTTCTGTTTAGCTGTTCATATAAATGATAAACTATCAGTAGCCATGGAATTAATATCAGAGTTTACTTCTGGTAGCGAGCACTATGTGTCGTCCAGCTGCATGCAGTGAACACTGGCTGACTGCTCTGGACCTAATGCACATCTGGGTGATAGTTAGAGGGGGAAGGGGAGTTGGAAGAAAGAAGAACACGAAAGGAAGGATGAATGAATGGAGGAAAAGCAGAGAAAGAAAGACAGATATCTAAAATGGGCACTGTGGCTGCTTGGCCCAGGCTGAATGTTGCTCTCATTCTACGTGACGGGCAAACAAATGGGTCACTGGCTGGCAGGACTGGGATTTAGCTTCATTTGGAAGTTTTCTGCACAATTGGCAGCTCTTAGGGACATATCAAATATGAATGGGGAAGTCTGTGACAGTCCAAGTGAGAACTCCCAACGCTAAAAAAGTTTCTGCTTTTAGTAAAAGCAATAAAATGACTACAAAAGCATCGCAGTTGATAGATGAAGATGATATGTGTTTTAAAAGGCGGTATAATTACATCAAATGTATTCACACATCTAGTCCTGAATGTGATTCCTGTCTAGCAAATTGTACTCACACATTTTACTGGCACTCGTACAAAAACAAGACTCCTTGGCTATAGCGGGCACACTGAAATCTGTCTAGACTGCTCCATTTGTTGCCACTGATTTTGTCACTTGCTGGTTTTCAGAGAAATGTTGACATCCTGAAATGTTCAGCAGCATGCGGATTGTTCTGGATGTCAGTGTTTAGGTCAACTCTGGCCTGCTTACAATGAGTTTAATTTATGTCCTTTCCCTCTCTTCCTCTGGTTTAGGCAAGCCATAAAGTGGCAGCCATGTTTGTCTGCTCCCAATCCATTTAGCTGTCAGAGAATATTAAAACAGAACTTCATCACCAAATTGTGAACAGGCGCTCCCCCAGCTAACCAAATCAATTCCATCTCTCTGAAAGGTAAAATGTAATTACCTTTTCTGTTTGGTTGTTGTTGCTGCTCATTTAAATGACAATGATCTATGTATACCCCTGAACTGACAGCAGGTAAACATGTTTCTCCAGGCCTGGCTAATAGGCCCTTCAATCAGAAACTGTTCAGTGCTCTTTGACAAATAGCTGCAAATGAATATGTGCACACACACACTTACACACACACCCGCAACTGTGCAAAAACATATACCTAGTTTAAAACCGCCATTTGCGATTGAAGAAAGTCGACATATCTTTGATCTGATGTAACCTGCAACTGAAATGAATGTGCATTATGATTTGTCTATCTGTCGGTTAAAGCATTTCTGCTTCTCAAACACGATGTGTCATGCTTTTCTCTGGAGACAGACAGAAAGTTGTCTTTTGCCTTTGAACAGCCTCATCGCCTGCGGCTGCCCACACTTTGCAGTGGCTTATTGGGACCCATGGGGAAAATGTTCAAACAGTGAAATTTTATTTTCTGCATTTCTGCTGAAAACAATTCAACCATTCAGTATTTAACCAAAGTAACAAAAAAAATGTTCATATTAAATTAATACTAATGTTCTTTTTGTTCAAGATAATGACTGTGGATAGGTTTTATTTACTTGTTAATATGAAATCCTTCACAGAAATGCTCTTTAAACATCAGAAGTCTAGGTCAAATCCTAGCATCACTCTTTTCTGTCAGCAGGGAATTCAGCAGGATCGTTTTTCTTGTGGCAGGTAAAAGGGTGTAAGGTTGAGTTATCTCAAAGCTCCATAAATCCAGGGGATTCAAAGCAATCAACCATAACTTTGAAGGAATAATATCAAACATCAAATGGCTCTCCATGTGCAATCTCTCTCGCTTCAACTCTTCCATTTTCTAATGTCTTGTCTTTTACTCTGACTAATAATCAATACTCGATCAGCATTATTCTCCAGCATAAACTCCTGGTTTTACTTTACACTAGATTTCATGTGTCTTATACTAAATGCCACTGGGCTACCACTGTTGTTTCAAAGCACATTTTAGATGCCTGGATATTTGGAATAGATGAACCTTTTGCATGTGTGTTTACAAATCTGCATAGCTATCCTAATTTTGTAAATGCATTGGGACAGTTACGAACCTGGCAGCTACTCCAAGTTTAACTATATGCCAAAACAGTAAATCCACTTCCTAGAGACTACTCATCAGGAAATGGAGCAGGGATAATCATAAACTGATCTAGTAGAAATCCATATGGATAACTATAAGGCACATGGAATGGGATATACCATTAGTGGCACTGTGGATTAACATGGGAAGAGGAAGTGAAGGAATCTGAGCAATCGCCATTGAGTGATCTAATGAGACTCAAGGTGTCTCCTGTCCCAGAAGGCCTGGGGAGGGGAGAGGGGGTTATCAGTAATTACCTTCTCCTATTACACACAGCCTTTACTGCTCCTGAGGGACAGGAACTTGAAGAAGACTCTGAAGTCAATGGAGCCACTGCAGGAGAGGAGAGGTGCCTTCATTTATCTGATGTGCACTATTTGGAATGCCTGAATAATGATTTGTCCTCAGACAAGCTAATTGACCAGTCTCTTAAACCAGCTTTCTTAGTACATAAGGTCTGATTAATTCATTCTGTAAATGTTTACACTGTCATTAGCTGCTTTAATATACAGTCCAGTGTAAAAGTCTTAGGCACATGCAAAGAAATGTTGTAAAGAAGTTTTTACTATTGAAAGACAAACACTATAATGAAACTTACAGTTACAGTTACAATTACAGTAAACAGTAATAAAGTAAAGGAAGTCGGAATTAAGTGTGACTACCCTTCCCAGGTAAGGATGATACAGTTTTATTAGGGAATTAGGTGATCAGATTTACTGAGTGTGCTGTGGAATCTGCAACAGTTTTTCTGGAGGGACTGACTGTCACACTTGCTTTTCCTTCATTTTGTTTTTTTTAAATCTCATTTAGGTTGCTTTCTTTACAAACATTTTTTTCTGTAACATTCTCCTTCTTCTTCTTCTCCTTCTTCTTCTTCTTCTTCTTCTTCTTCTTCTATTATTATTATTATTATTATTATTAATTTTATTTATAATTGTTGAAAATCTAAAATGTTTTTACTGACTCAATAATGCAGAATAATATTTAATTTCTGAATAATATTTAACACTGTAAAATAATAAAAACACAATAAAATAGCAGGTAGTTTCTCTCTGACTGATAATTTTACCCATTAAATAGCATTTTTAGTTATTTCTGACTGACTCATAATGCCAGCTTTTAGAAAACCTGCCTAGCTTTGCAAGCAAAGAAGAAGCAGACGACCATGAAACATATGCATTATTCCAGTGGTACTTTCCCATGGCCCTCTCGATCAATCACAATGAAAAGCTGAACCCCCCACACCCCCAACCTCCTTGCATTGACCCCTTCTGCCATCCCCAGTAAACAGTTTTCTTTTGCTAAGTAAATAGAGGCAGAGAGAGAGAGAGAGAGAGAGAGAGAACAGCAGTAGAGGGACCCATGAGGAAACAAAAGATACAGCCCAATTATCCCTGGCAAGGACAGCAAGTTTGTCTCCTGTCTTCCTCCCAAAGACTCTTAGTGTGAATGTGTCTATCACTCTTCCTCCACTGCCAACTGCAACTGCATCCTCTGATTTCCCATTGCAGACATTTCAGATCAGCCAACAGTATCTGCTAAGGCTCAGACAGCCAATCGGTCCTCTCAGGGTCATACAAAATGTAGAGCAAAAGGACAAGGCAGCTGTTGCTGTGCAGAGATACAACTAACATAGAGGAATTAAAAGACAATGATGCACATAGCTGGACTTTTGGAAATCGTGAATGCAAAATTCAACAAATGGATTTTATAATGAAAATCCTGTCTGATCCTAGTCAAAACTATCAGTGACAGTGTTTTTGTTCTCTTTAGCTTCTCCTATTCTTCGGGTGACCACAAAACCACATTTGATCCTGCACAGGTTTTAGGCCAGATGTCTTTGCTAACGCAACACTCCCATTAACCTGACTTGGCCTGCTAATTAACCGATACAACAAGAACCGTGCTCCCCCATTGGCTGGGTTGGGCAGAGGGTTAAGGGCTTTGCATAAGGGCCCAGCTGGGGCTCAAACCCCTGGCCCTCTGATCAGCTATCTCTGGCCTTAACCGACTGAGCCATCAACTATCACCAACACTATTTGACAATATTTGCATCTAAAATGAATACACTGCCACATATACAGTAATTAAACAATAACTCCTAATAGACTCTACTTCTTTAATGTCTTTTATTCCAGTGGTATAAAGAAAAATATGTTGGTTTTTTTAGAGTGAATGAGAACTCTGGGGAAGGAGAATACTGAGCCTCAGGCACATCAGCAGGGATTCCTAATAAGAAATATTGATTCCTGTGTTTTCTTTAAATGGGTCTGAAGCACCAGCTGTGCGAAACATAGCATAACGTTTTAAAGGTTTGTGTAACGATCGAGACTACACATGCTGCGTGTCTGAGGGATTAGGTGGGAGATTGAGAAGTGGAACTTCTATCATGAAAGAGAGAGAGAGAAAGAGAAAGAGAGAGAGAAACAAAGAGAGAGAGAATAAGAAAAGAAAATCTGATTGTCATTGCAGAGGAAGAGCTATTCTAAATTAGATGGTGGAAAAGGACTGAACAGGAAAACAAATCACTAAACATAGTCCTAGGAGTTGCTTTTCAGAGCCAAACCAGATTGTAAGATTTGGGACTGAAAGAGAGACTTGAAAGAGAGCCAGAGAGGAAGACAAGAGAGGGAATAATCCTCAGGTCACCCTTTTCCCGCTACCCTGTGAAATACTGTTCAGGTCCCTGGCATCACGCTGCTGTTTGGTTACATGAGCACAAAAGAATATGCCATTGTTCAAATGCCGAGGGAACAATGTCTATCCCACCCCCTCATATCAACAGCATGTCAGTCATGTGCTTTCAGCAGTGGGTGGCTGCATCCTATTCCAACCCCCCCCCCCCCCCAATATTGTCACCCAACTGCACGGCTTGCTGAAATAGTTCCTGTCCCCTAGAAAATACTGTAGGCAGCTAGACTCTTGAGGCACAGCTGACGATAGGCATATTTGGGCCAGCACACATAGTTCTCCCAACAGCATTACAAAGGAGTCCACAGTTAGTCCAAGCTGCTAATGCCAGACAGTGAATAGACTCATGACAGGGGGGGGCTAATAGAAAAACTGCGAATAATGAGACAAAATAAAAGGAAAGATATATGTTTGTTGTTCAAGTCATGCCAGGCATTCTGAGAAGGGCTCAAATGAGGGGAGTTTTTGTTTTGTTGTTAGAAGTGGCCCCAAGTCACCATTCATGTTCTCTCACTCTGTCTGTTTCACACATACACATATACACACTCATCCATGGTTGGTACATTTGGCCTATTGTGTAGGGGTTGTGAGAAAGGCTGGTTTGTTGAAGCAGAGGCTGAAACAGGGGTAGGGGGAGGACAGGAAGCATAAGCAAGTGATTGTGTTAGTATGTGAAGATGTCTCTGGCCAGCGGTTCCAGTAGGGAGCTGGTACTGATCATGTGGATACTAACAGCCAGGGCATTATAAAGCCCCTCGCTGCCATGCTGGTGCCATCTGACCAAGCTGTGTTTGGCTGTCTAAAAAGATCTGATTCTTTATGCTTAATAATAACAGTAGCAGATTGTATGAGATGTGCGTATGTGTGTTGGACTTGTCTATCCTTCTTGACAGCTTTTCCTCTGTCTTTTGTCTTTCTTCTGTCTTTTGTCACTGTTGCACTAGGCACCATACAATGCAGTCATAGAAATGATACCTGTTCCTCAGTACTGGGGTCTTGCCATCAAGTGTATATTCTTTGTACCTTTAGTCTTGCATAATTGGACTTTACTCTTCACTCCTAGGTAGAAGATCAATACCAAAGGAACATAACATGTTTCACAGAAGTGAAGTACACCACTCATTGACCACTGTGCTTGTAGTCACAAGGCTGTTTCCTTTACCACAAGCCCACAGCTGACCACCAGAATGTCTCCACACTGTATCCTCCCCCCATCCCTAAAGACTATCAGCAGTTTGGCTTAATGTGATTTTTTTACTCCTTTTGGTTACATTTGGTTACAGATTCCATACACAGTATTTAATTTAGGGCGATATGTTTTTGCCCCAAACTCATCTCTTCTCTGTGGAATCAATCAATCAATCAGTAAAAGTTGTCTGTTTGATCAAGTTTATCTTCACACCTGTGGCCACCCTCTTCTTCCTCATTGTCATCCTTCTCTTCTATCAAAGACATGCTCTGCTCTCCATGGTGACGGCTAGCAGGGAAATGTGAGACACTCAAGGCAAGAGTTTTACGTGCCCACTCTCTCTTGCACACACACACACACACACACACACACACACACACACACACACACACACACACACACCTTCACTTGCATATCCTAATGGTCTGGAAAGGTGATAATGCATTTTTTTCAGTTAATTAACCACTTCAATTAGCACTGGGGAGGTGTGGAGGAAAGCATGAGAAAAAAGGCAGAAATAGAGGGAGAAGGAGGGAAGAGAGACACCAAGGGAATAAAGGGGAAGATAGCAAAGGAAAAGAGTAATTGTGTCCAAAGGTAATACCCTCAGAATTAAAGACCAATGTGCATCACTGGATATGTTGTCCATGTCAGGATTACACCAGGAACAAAATGAGAAATCCTGCTCATTAATTTGGCACTTTGCTAATGACCTGTAACTTTTCTAATGCCCCTGTTGACTGTTATTGTCTGGCCACTGCTGTATGTATCCAGAAATTAAACTTTACAAATGAGAGCTGGAATGAATCCTGAAAAGGTCAGTCCTAGCAGCGTGTTATTTGCATTCACTTATCGTTGGATCAACTGTGCAGCAATAGGACTCAGGCAATACACCTCCGAAATCGATGCAGTTGCTGTAAGAAAAGGACAGAGCTGTGTAAAATGAAATTGAAAAAAGAGTGTTTTAGATCACGTAATTGAATATAACATTAGCATAGTATTCACCACTATATAAATCTAGAAATCTGTCTGGAGGGATTATTGCCAGTATAGTGTTGTCTTCCACTGTAGCTCTCAGTAGCTTCCCATTCTTGCATCCTTATCTTTTTTTCTCTCCTCAGTTTTCTTCCTCTCCTAAGTCTTTTCTACATGTTCCCACCAAACCCTCTATCTAACAGGTTACATTCACAGTGCCAAGGTAACATGCTATGTTATCTATCCAAGCATTTCAGCATTTGAGGACATTTCAGCATTTGAGGACATTCTCTGTCCTCATTATAGTGAATGAAATACACATAGTTTACAAATACATAAAACCAACTGCATAATTATTCCCTGCAAACAATTTGTCAATTAAACACACTCAATATTTGGTATTTTATTTTCTTTTTTAACTAAATGTTGCAGTGGCAGTAAAATGGTATGTCCTTGGACTTAATCAGGTTTCAACAACTAGCAGTTTTTTTTACCTTAAAATGAACTACTAACTAATCACTGAAAACAGTGTTAAAAATGCAAGTTTTTACTTTACTCATAAAATCATAAAAATATTTGCATAAATAGTGGAATTTGCATACATTTGTAAAAGTAAAATGTTAGCAAAATCTTAAATAATCAATAAGTAGCCTAGCTATCTGCTTCACCACATTGCTAGCTATTGCATTGTATCCATGGCTGGGGAACAAAAGGCACATTCAAAAAAGATGAAGAGAATTAATTAAAATGCATTGTATTTAAATGGTTAAATATATTTTTCAATTTAATTTTTTTACATTACATTACAATACATTATAAATGTATAGTTTTTAATTTTATTTATTTTATTTCAAAATGTTACATGTCAAGCCTTTATGTTGTATGAAGGTTTTAAATAGTTACAATTGCTTAGGTTAAATGTTTGAAATGAATGTGATTTTTTTATTAGGTTTGTTGCTTCTTTATAATTTCTAAATTGTGAAAGTTGATTGTACCATAAAAGCTTTAAATGCAAAAAAAGGTTTTTTTTGTCTGTCAGAACCTTAAAAAGTGAGTCCAAAGTATTTTAAAAAGTTCTAATACATCACAGTAGAATAAACTAAAATAACAATAACTTGACACTGACATTTAATGCCACATAACCCAATAATGTCAACCCTGTTTAATCACTGTCAACCCTGTTGTTTATAAATATTCAAGAAAATAAAAAAAATAGTTTGAACAGAATTGAAGAGGAATATTAAGTAAACTGTCAGCATATTTCTTGCTAATATCAGATTTAATGTCATTTTACCTAAAGGTTAAGAGACACAGATGGGTGCTCTTTGTATGTAAAGACAATAATTTTATAAAAAATAGCTTAATAAATGATAAACATACAGTTTGTACAATAATGCTGTTTACTTGGGGACCAATAAAGAGATATAAAAAGTGTTTTTTATGCCACTAAATTATTGCTAAATATTCCTTTCATATAGCCATTTGTCCATAACAGGGTTGACGTATGAACCTGGAAAAATTTTACATTTTTCAATACATCTTTCAATGCTGAGATAGCATGGTATGTTTTCTAATAATTTAATTTGTGTCTTATTCAATATATAATCAGAAATATCAAAATGTGATTTTTTTTATAATATTTTCAAAAACATTAACGTCCTCCAATGCTGAAACGACCACCATACTCCCATTCCTTCTGTTTGAGGTGCTCTTACATCCTCCCTAACATGTCAGAATGCATAAAGAAGAGATTATGTATGCTTTATAGTGTTTATATTCCTCCTCAGACTAGCAACATTCAATTAGAAAGACTAGCAAGACTGGCAATGCCAGCTTTCTCAGATACTCATTAATGGACAGCTCAGAATACTATTAATAATGATTGTGAATGACGCACTCATTTGAAGATCTGAAAATGGTACTGAATATGGGACTGAAGATTTCCTGACATTTTTGTCACTGTTTTTGCTTGTAAGTTGTATCGCGGTTCCTATAGTGAAAATGTGTCCCTGTGTTTATTCTTTCTAGTTTGTGCCCATATTTAATTTTTTTATAAAGCTTATTGTATCCTATGCTAAAGAAGATGAGAAAGAAAGCACCCTCCCACAGCATTTAGAGAATTTGACCGGCTCTTATCATGGCTGCCACTTAGATACTTCTGGGTCATTTCACTCAGTTAGGAAACTTCCTAAACAAGAAGCTTACATTGCCTTGTCTTTACATTTGTTTCTTGCAGTCATGTCATGTCATTTCCTTTTGTATCTCCAGTTGTGATTGTTGCCGATCCCATAGACTCTTTCTCTGTTAGTTATTAGGATATTGTATTGTTTCTGTCAATTTTAGAAACAATACATACACTGAAGTGCCAGAAAAACTGGTACAGACAAGTTTGCTGCTATCGCACATGTGCGCTTTATGTTGTGTTGTATTATGTATAGTGAATTGTGTATCGTCTAGATGTTCTATGCAGCACATGCTATTGCATATATGCACATTATGTTGTATTGTGTAAATTTGTTGTTCTATGTAGCACCTTGGTCCTGGAGGAACGTTGTTTTGTACACCACTGTATAGGATTGAAATGACAATAAAATCCACTTGACTTGACTTTTTCAAAAAGGCTAATGGTGGTTGTACATGGTACATTGTCCTCTTGGAAGAGGCCAAACCCATCAGAATGAATGCAAGACATAAACGGGTGTATCTCATCAAAAAGAGGCATTTGAAGACGTTCCAGAGATCCTGTGGATTTCCAGATATCATTATGGAGCCACCACCAGCTTATATATTTTGCATAAGCTCATCTGTACCCTTTTTTTTGGCACTTAAGTGCACATCTATATCTTTGGATTGTGATTCTTGGATACTCCTTAATAAACTGCACACTGAGCACACAAAGTTGAATGGAGCCTTGAAACACCTGTTACAATTTTAGCCCACAAGAGAGTCTCATACGTGTGTCAATATTTGTATAGGTGAAGACATTGGTTACATTGCAGCATGGGGTCTGAACATAAACAAACGCATGCTCAGTTGAAGGATATTCATAGGCATTTGAAGACCACCAAAGATGCATTTGTCCCCTTTGGGTGACCCGTGGTGTGCAGCCTGAAGTGGTGTGTGGCGAGTGCCAGTGGAATGCTCTGTGTGACATTCTGTGGCCTTACTGTAATTGAATTGGAGCTGGACTGTGAGTTTCAGGAGGTGGTGTGCATATATTCTAGTATGGATCAGTGTCCATGGAGAGCTACATCTATGAACATGAACCTCGGAAGCATTTAGGTTTTGTGATGATAAAAGCGAATTCACACAGGATTCACTAAGGACGTTACATGCTCAAGGTTTTCATTTCCTATGTCTACATAGTTCTCTTCCAAAGATCAGAACCCTGCCTGACATGAACCTGTGTGTATCTATGGATCCAGGATGAATTTCTGCAGGCTTTCCCAGTGGGGACATTAAATTCTCTGTACCATTTTGTGCGAGTTTAAATGGAATCATAGCTCTTAGGAAGAGGACATCGCCAGAGCTGAGGTAGAGAAAGTCAGACCTCATCAAAATGAGGTAGGGCTTTAGGAAATGGGTTTTCTCACTCAGCTGTGTTCATGGATAATTCCTAACATTCCAGCCATGCATGATAGGGATTTGCTGCTACACAGCCATGATAAACAACAGTAGTCTATCTCAATGGAATAGTCCCAACATGACGTTGAATTTCGCACTTTGGTATTCCTATACTTAAAAATAAATGTGACATCTTCTCACACCATTGCTCCAAATGCCCTCTCAGAGGTTACACCACTCCAGCCTCACTCTCTATAAACTCCTGGAGTGAGTCACCAAAAAAAAAGTCTTTTCATATATCTTCATCATAATTAAAAGGCTTTCCAGAGCTGGTGAGGGTTCATGATGAGGTATTTAATCTATAATTAATGGACAATTCTAAATATTTTAAGTGAGTGAGAGATAAGGTGGTATATCTCAAATTTGTATAGTCACTTTACGATCCTCTACACCATATGATCAAAAGTATCTGGACAACCAAGCACCACACCCATATGTGGGCCTTTGCAAAATGGGAATGTCTTTTGTTTATAATGTCTTTGTATGCTGCAACATTAATTTCCCTTTATTTGAACTTGGAAGCCCAAACCTGTTCCAGCATGATAACACACCTGAGCTCCCTGAAGTCATGGTTTTCCAGTGGAATGGCCTTCACAGAGCTCTGACCTCAACCCCACTGAAATGTCTGATGCTCATGTAGCTAAATAAGTACAAATCCCCTCTGCTACATTTAATGGAAAGCCTTCTTAGGAGAGTGGATATATGTTGGTATAACCGCAAAGAGAGATTAAATCTGGAATGGTATATCTAGTAAGCACAGATAAAAGGACATCCACACTTCAGTGATCCTGCTTAGTATACAGTCTTTATTGCTACGTTTTTATAATATGAAGCCCTTATTAACTTCCTGTAGAGAAAAATGAGAGAAAAGTAGTGAGGCTTGAATCATTTTGGTCATGATTTCGTGTGACTGCTCATCCCGTTAAGTTTCTGGATCAGATAATTAATTGCCATCAGATACTGAGTCATGCAGAATGAATTGGGATTAGTCAAAAGGTCAGACGTCAGCTCTGGCATGTGCCACTGCTTCGTTCTGTGGTCACATCATTTATGATCAGCTGTTGTAAGGATTATCTGGTGGCCAGTTCAGTGTCCCGTTTTCAGCAGTGAGTGGCTGCCTGCAGAAACAAATGCCACTGAAACTCTGGCTCCTAGTGAAGGTCAGATGATGAGGGCCCAGCTTAGGGAAAGTAAAAGCTGTGTTCATTTGCTGGCTTTAGGACAATATAAATTGATTTCAATATTGTTTATAACATTACCCCTGTTAACCTCCACCCCAATTGTTCTGCCCTTCCGGTATCCCAGTTACTATATTGTGAGCACCAGACCAGATTTTCATAGATCAACCAAGGGACCATGTCAACTTAACTGTAGACTAACGAAGTAGAATTTGACCAAAATGTGTTTCAGTGACCTTGTCAGTATGGTTTGAAAAATGGAACCATGACATTTTGGCTATCCATACAAGCAATATGATTGTGGACACACTGTGATTGCTGCCATTGGCCCAGGTGGAGTTTGGTGACAGATCTGAGTAGCATCTCATGGGGAGGTCTCTGAGGGTGTGTTAGACAGAACTGAAGTACCTACCAACTTCTGGCACATGGCATACTCATCATGCATAAAAGCAAACCAAGGGCAGCTTTTTGCTGCAGTGACAAGGTGATCTCACGATTGCTGAAAGCAGACAATAGAACTGATTGCTACATAATATCAGGGAATGTCGGAGGCATGTCACACATCTGCCTGTAGGGGGCTAATTAAATTTCTCAGTAGTTGCGAGAAACTAGAGAGTTAGCAGACTCACACACAAACACACACACACACACACACACACACACACACACACACAGCACTGCTTAAGATAGTTTGCACATTGAGATCAGAACTCGAAAGCAGAACACACTTGGACATAGACAGGGAAGTGAAAAACTGATCAGCGGATGTAAGTATGTTCAGGCAGAGCTCCACAAACGTGACTGTACTGGCTGCAATGCAGTATATAATGTTAATTTACTTATGCACTTTTTCCAAAAACCTTACATGAAAGAGAAATTTAGTGTGCAACAAACAGAACAACCATGAGTTGTTTTGAGTGGTTTTGGGCTAAATATAATGAAATGATATATACAGAGCCTAAGACACCTCTTCACCCCAATCTCCAATGCAATCCTATAAAACAAAGCTAGTATCTCTAATTAAAACCATTCAGATGTTAACAGGGAACAGAGCACTAAAAGTCAGTAAAAGGTAAAACTATAGCTCCTGAATGCAGGAGTTTGACAAAGCAGTCATGGAGATACTCGCCTTTTTTCTGAGGTTGTCTTGGAAAGGTTCTTTATTAAGCAGCATAGGACTAAAAAGGTTTTTAATAAGTGAAGTTAGCAGCTAAATGTTTTCCTGATCTCCTACTTCTCTGTAGAGAATTAAGAAATATTGTAATTCTCTTTTAGTGTTCTGTCAGGACTGTTGCTGTCAGCTCACTTCAGGCCTGCCATGCTCCATCAATGAGACTACAATGCTGAACTCTGAGTCACAGAATTCCCAGTGGCCATGCAAAATTGCCACGCCTATTACTTTGCAACCAACCATTCCCATTTTAGTTGTGTTTATCTTACCTGTTTTATATTGCTGTGATTATGCTGATTGTGTTTACCTTTGAGTTTGCTCTGCTCCTTAGTTTGTGTATTAAACCTCTTTTGGTTCTTCTGTTAGTTGTGAAGTATTAGGAAGCCACGCTACCCTGTACCAAGGCATTTGATTGGTTCAAGTTTTCTGATATTTTGGATTCTGAACCTGTGTTTGACCTTGACTATGATTCCGGTCCTGTCTTGTCTACTTTTGTTTGCTGATTACTTGACTTAAGTATATTTCCTTGACCATTTTTTGCTACGTGTTATATTTTCTGTCTGTTTTTTTTTTTTTTTTTTTGGCTACTAAAAAGCACCTCATCTCAGCGAGTGTCTGTGCACTCCACCTTAAACTCGCTGGAGACTAAGTGGGATGCAAATGCATGTTGGCTTTATCAACAGAAGTAGACAAATTCAGATCATGAAGCAAACTTGTGCTCAAAACCAGGCAATGAATCAGCAAAGATCACGATTGAGGACAAAACCAGGAAACAAAAATAGATAAAGTTAGTGAGATCAGAGGGCTTGGTAAGACAGAAAGGAGCACAATGTTACAGCACAATAATCCAGAATCTGTTTATATAGGCAGCTGCAGTGATCAGTGGTGATTGTGCCAGTGGAGTGTGGTGGCAGGTTTACAGGTGGTGTGATTTTACATGTATTCTGATCATACTGTTACATACAAATACAACATAAAAAAATCAATAGTGTTTTATCAAATATGTCAACTCCATATGTCAACCCAAACAGATGAGTTTCATTGTTTCATTGTTTCCCTTTCAAGATTTTATTTACAGAGCATCATCTCTATATCATCTTTATTTTACTCATTTATTTCCCCCTTCAGTTAAATACACGTGTCAGGACTTCCAGCCCCAGCTTCCGCTGGCAACGCAACATGGTCGCTCCCAGCCAGAATATTTCGCATCACACCTGTTCTCAGTCCCCAGAGTTTTATTTCTGTTTTTCCCACCTATGTTATGTTGTGTTGATGCTTTAATTGTGTTCACCTGTGTTGAGTTTGCCCTTATTTTTTGCTTATTTTAAGAACAATGTCTGTTTAGTTCAATGCAAAGTATTTTGATTCCTGTGTAACTGGTACCACGCCGTGCATTGTTTTCTGACTTTTTGCCTGTTTTTTAACCTTGATCTTGCACCTGCCTCTGTAACTGACTGTGACTGTGTTTACTCTCTCTGTTTTAAACAACTGAAATTATCTCCACCTCTGCTTTGATGAGTGTCTTTCATTCACACCATACAGTATGCAGACAGTGGAACTGGTTACACTGTGGGTGAATGTGTGTGTTCATGGTGCCTGTGATATTCTTCTGCCTAGTCTCACTAGGATAGGCATGAGATCCGCCTCAATCCTGAGCAGTGTAAAGCAGTTACTGAAAGTGAACTAGGTGTTGTATTTTCTGAATGGAACTTTTAAAATCATCCGTTTGTCCAGTAGCTTATTTGAGATCTGAGATTTGACACAAAGCTCACACAAACAGATCATTAAAGAAAACCCAGTCTAAACACACTTGTGAGTAAACCTCATGAGCTTTGCTGTGCTGAGTATATTCTCCATCATAAATAAAGGAATGCCGTTGTAAAATCTGATTGTTCGATTATTATGTGGACATTAGAGCCATGGGGCACACAGTAAAGCCCAGTGCAGTGCTTAATCAGCAAATTCATCCATTCTCCAAGGTTTTGTGACCACAGAAATAGATTAAAGTTTCAAAAGGATAATATATAGTCATGTTTAATAGGCCTATCTGTGCACGTACAAACAGTAATTTCATTAGTTTCAATCAGGTCTTGGTAATAAAATGCTAAGATTTATTTCAGCTAATATAGGGCCAAGCTGTTCAATTAAAAAAGATGTTGAGACAGTTTCAGGAGACATGGTTTCAGCCCTCCACAGAGGCTTGTTTAAGGTCATTTTTGAGAAAGTATCAAAAGTATTATTATTATTATTATTATTATTATTA
Organism: Duopalatinus emarginatus; assembly: GCA_028565595.1. Classification (NCBI taxonomy): domain Eukaryota; kingdom Metazoa; phylum Chordata; class Actinopteri; order Siluriformes; family Pimelodidae; genus Duopalatinus; species Duopalatinus emarginatus. The sequence goes on along the minus strand of JAOVVF010000039.1, from coordinate 8,938,112 downwards.
TTGTTGTTGTTGTTAATAATAATAAAGAAATAAATAAATAAATACATGGATAAGAGAGGGAGAGACAGAGAGAAGGGAAAGAGGCTTACATTAGAAAGTGATACTGCTCAAGTCCTCCGCAGAAAGCTGCAGAAGGGTTTTGAAGACTGTTATAAAGGGTGAGCAGTACCTAATAAAGTTGTCTGTTGAGCCCCTCAGACCGAATAAAAAATTTTGGAGGCGTAAAAAGAACATAACATCTTTAAGCCAGAGTGAGTCTTCCAACTAATAAGAATTTGTCTTCTTCTTTGGGAACACTAATTACTAAGACTAATTGGGGGCACATTAGATCATTTAAATGCAAAGTAATATACAAGTAATGTACACTATCTGAATTACAATTCAAACACGTTTTCAGCATTTTGACCTGCTTTTTGACCTGCTTCCTTCTGGTTACTAGAAGAACCTGTGGAGTTATAATCCTTAACCTGGTGTTCAGTCACATATACTGAATATATCCTACATAATCAAGAAATTAGCTCCTGCTGCCAAGTGTTGAGTAGCTCATCTGCTGGAACTGTTCTGCCTTCTTGCACATTAGACTCTCGTTTAGCAGCCATCTGTTTCACATTTTTATCTGTGACAAGGGTGTAGAGACGTTTTGCATACCACTAGTGTGGCATGCATTTATAGCCACAGCAGGTAAAGTATAGATACATGACTGTCAAAGAAATCATTCATAAATGTAGCTGTAGCAATAATTATAGCACAAAAACACACACAGTACACAGAAACAAGACCCTTTAAATGTAAGTTCTACTGAGATTTTCTTTAAATATCTTGATTAAATATTTGATTTACCTCCAAATGCCTCATAACCAGAATCAATCAATCTGTAGAGTTGATAGACATGTGTCTAAAATATCTTTTTGCCACAGTTCATTTTGCTGAAGTGTTGCAGATCATTCAGTTATAACCCATTTCAAGCTAATACAGAGAGAGTCTGTCCATCTCGTATGGTTCATTAAAATTGAATGGAACAATTTTAACACGTCCATGTGTAAAAGGTTTCCTGCATGTTTACCTCCAAGACTTCATTAGCTCAAAAAAAAAAAAAAAGAAAGAAAGAAAAGGCTTCTTTGTATTAGCTTGGTGCTCCATTATTTATTTTTTCAATGTGTTGCTAAATAAAAATAAAAAAAAAGATAATTTCTTGTACTTTTTGGTGCAGATTATTGTAGTACCACATTTAATTACCTTCTGGATTTATTTACAGATTATTTGGCATGGAAATCCATGTAGAGGGAAATTAGACATACCTGCCCTTAAGCTTCTGAATAACATAGTGTGTGTGTACACATGCAATTACAATACATTTTGCTGGAGGACAAATCATTCTGATCTGTTAGTTTGGCTGTAACTAATATTATTGTTTAAGAATCATGAAGCAGAGCGTATGTCAGTGTCTGGTTAAATGTAAAGGCTTTGTGTTAAATTATCTGAGCGGAGAAGTGTTTGATGTGATATAATGTCTATGGTGTGCACACGTTCTGCCTCACTGTGACGCAGACATGTGATCTACATATCTGCCAAAATGCTGTTCAGATCTACAAAACACTTCAATAAACAGACCAGCCACAACCTGTTTAGTGTTTCAGTCCATTGCATATGTGAGCAAAAGTTAGCAGGGAGACGTCATCTGAGTGACTGAATGGCACGGTTTACAATCTGAAGGCAAGAATGGTGCAGCAGTGAGGTGACAGATGATGAGGCTTGCTGCACTTAGGCAACAGCGACTGACAGGACCTATTCTTAGTAAACAGTCATGGCTTGTGCTCAAATTTTATAGACTATATTACTCTGTCAATTCAACTCACAGAGTGATAGCTGACTCTCTCTCTCGCTCTCTCTCTCTCGCTCTCTCTCTCTCTCTGTGTGTGTGTGTGTGTGTGTGTACATTAGCGTGAAAGGCTTAAATTACTAATATATGTTACCTGTTTGATATAAGAATTGAAAGCTCACTAAAATCTGAAAGGGATTTTTGTCAAGTTTTGTTTTTCACCTACACACATCCTCCTCCTGCTTTAAAACCTCTCAGGCGTTCCAGTCTGGGGGCAAACAATACAGGAGACATGCACTCTGGAAGCTTTTCAGTTGGGGGGTTCCTACAGATCAAATCAGAAAGCAGTGTGTTACTGGTGACATTCCTATCCTCTGATATTCTGAATCTGAAAACAATCACACCTCCGGTACACCAGCAGCTTGTGACTGTAAATAAATAACGACATAGCACCTGACAAAATGAAGTCAAAAGGCTATCATGTTTGATGTACACTTTAATAGGCACACCTGCTCATTTACACAGTTATCCTATTATGTCATAGCAGCACAATGTATAAAACTTTGCAGATACAGGTCAAAAGCTTCAGCTAATGTTTACATCACACATAAGAATGGGGGGAAATGTGCTCTTTGTGACTTTAAGTAAGGCATAATTTTTGGAATCTGCTGATCTCCTGATATTTCACACATAACAGTCTTTAGAGATTCCACAGAATGGTGGGAAAAGCAAAAACCTTTAATTCAATGACTTAATGACTAAGCGATCTGACACCAACCACCATGCTACTGTTAAAGTCACAGAGAAAGGCAATCCAGTCAATGAAATATTAATATGTATCTGTCAAATCATTTATTTAAATGTTGGTATTTCAAAAGAGGTAAAATTACAACAGAATTAAAAATGTATTTATGAATGAGGATCTGCCCCTGTGGACAATCTGATACTTCTGTAATTAACAACTTCCACTAAGCATGTTTCCATTCCTGGTTAACCTTTTTTTTTAAACTACTCATTTGCTTCTATGTGTTATTTATGGTTGTTCTCAGCCACTAGAATCTAAAAATTGCATCATACATCCATCAGACACAAGCTTGCTTTATCCGTGGGTCATCCTTTTATCACCCGTCTGTAAATGAATGTGTGTTCGCCTCCACACATTCCATCTCCATGGTAGGCTGATCCACTAGCATGCTAATCATGTTAATTAGTTGAGACAGGCAGACCATATTGTTCATGCTGTCAGCTGGGTACCTGTACATCTGCATCACAGGTTTGAAATTCTTGGGATTGAGAAGAGAAAGAGTCTGTAAATCTCATTTCCATAATAATAGCATATTTTAGGTGTTTTACTATTCAAGAATCTTTGCTATACGGTATTGTCCAAGCAATAGAGCTGTATGAAAAATATGTCATCAGTGTGTTACAATATTTTTCAGACACAAGACAATAGATGTTTAAGCTTTTTAACATTATGGTTATGAGCCCTGTCTTCACCTGTTTTTACCTGAAGTCACAAGATTGGATGGACAGAATGTCTGGTATTGGGGTTAGAATGTCCCCAATAGGACCATCAGTCTACTTTGGCTATTCACACCCATCCCCCTTTGACAAGGGCACACCTGCTCCTGGTCCACACTGACAGCATGCATCCACGGACAGCGAGCCACAAATAGCTACCTCGCTCCCAGCGGCTCACCCAACCATGATTTATGAACTAAGTCTAATATCTGCACAACAATGGCCTAACCTTGGGTAACAATGACTTGTCAAGCCACTGACACTAAATGCCATGTATATTTGTGCTCTGACGGGGAGGTCGTTTTAGTTCGATTAAAAGCCAGCAGGGTTGAGAAAAGGCAATTAAAGGGAAGAGCTGACAGGTTATTAGATAGTGTTCTGTTATCTATGACACCAAAATCTGCTTTAGTTAAGCTTGCGAGATGGAAATATTATTATAGACACATATAACACATTGTAACCTGCATTATTGCATGCATTTTATATTAAGTGACCACAGAGGGATGCTTTTCTTCCAATAAAGAGAATCTTGCTCACAGTTTCAGTAAAGGTTGCATCAGTAGTGCAAGGAAAGAGGGTTCACAGAGGGACTTGGTTCATTTCTCAGTTCAAAATCAAATTGTAAATGCTATTCCAGCTGTTTAATTAGATGTTCAAATGATAACAACCCAGCTAGCTTCCTGAAGCTCTGGATTTTATGTTAAACAGTGACAAACTAATGTCCCCAGGGAAACAAATTACCCTACAGAGATTCATTGTTTTTTCCATTAACACAATCTAGCTCATGTGGTCTTAGTGATAAAAGGAGTTATGCAAGTGAAAGTGAAGTGAAGTGGGTGTTGCACATATTTGTAGACCTCCGCATTTAACCCATCTGTGTAGTGAAATACATACACACACTATCGAATGGAGCAGTTGGGGGTTCGATGCCTTGCCCAAACGCACTTCAGTTATGTCTTGTCGGTATGAAGATTGAACCAGCAACCTTCTACTCACAAGAACAGTTCCCTATCCTCAAGCCATGGCTGCCCCAAATCATGTGTGTTGAATGAGGTAAAATGTTCAACATTTTATGTTTAAGATCATGAAGGTAAGACTGAACTTTAATCAACCAAGTCCAAGTAAAAACCCAGAGACTATCATGTCATTAAAATAAGCCAGAAACAAATTGAAATTCCAAACTGTATAAAATGTTGAGTTTATTTTGACATTTACCTTTGACATTAAGTATAAGTAAGTATAAAAGCATTGACTTTAAGGACTATTTGTTACTTTCTCACTTTCTCATTATCTAAGCTGATTATCCTAGTACTGAGTTGTGGGAGGAGCTGGAGTCTATCCTAGCTGGAGGAGGAAAGCAAGTTAACACACTGGACAGATCACCAGTCCATTACATACACAGCCCAGGGGCAATTTGGTATATAATCAGTATTTAGCCTGACTGCATGCCTTTGGGCCGTGGAAGGAAACTGGAGCTCCTGGAGGAAATCTACTCAGACACAGAGAGAACATGTAAACTCCACACAGAAAAGGTCACTCTTGATAGATCATGTGCCCAGAAGTAGTGTCCCAGTAAATTATATGTTGCAGTCTGATGTTTTTTGTTAACCAGGGGTTAGGCCTGGGTACATACACTGTTCAGCTTCATTGAAGGACCCTCAACCTCACCACATCAACAATGTATATATTGTATTTACACTTCTTGGTTTTAAAACTCCAAACAATGACTAACACATTAATTCACTTTCTCTATTAGGTCCAATAGCCCTGATTATTTGCAGTGAACGTGTGTTGTATGTAAGAGGTAGTTTAACAGGGCTCCACTTCATACTCTTAATGCAGTTCCCCAAAAGAAGATTAAACCTGTCTTTTGTCATTGAAACTGTGCAGATGACAAAGAGATTGATGGTTGGTGAGGCAAAGGGGGAAATAGGTCAGAAACTGACACCAAAACCTCATTTGTTTTATAACTGGACGCACATTTGCACATGAGCTTAATGTGCAATTTGACATCAGTGATTTTATAAATAGCTGTTTAATATTAGTGCAAAATGGTAAGTGGTAGTTTGCCTCTGCAACCTACCTGGCAACCTCAAGTTTAAGTTAACCTGTTAAGCTAGCTACATGTTATAGGTAGATAATAGAAGCTAGATTGAACACTTCCTAGCTATAACATTAGTGACTAATGTCTGTGTATGTTTTAGTATAGGTATTTATTCATTGTTTATTTTTATTATCATTTATATTCAATTATTTGCTACTAATTATTTAGTTTACAATGTAATATATTCATATAAATAATATAATTATTATTAGTCCACATATTAATTTATTTGTATAATTGTTCTTTCCTTTAATGGTAGCCTAACACCACCATTCTTATATTTGATACTGATACAAAGGAGAGGGAACCTAAATGTTTTTTATTATTTAAATGTAGGTTTTTGAGTATAAAATATTTTGGCTGTCACTATTGCTGATGTACGTTATCAAACTTCGACCCCTTACTATAAAGGAATAAAGAGCACCTGATAATGAGCGTGCATTAGAGTTCACTATAGCTACATGGGCAGGTAAAAAGAATGTATATTTGTCTTGTAATTTATCGTGGTAGCAAAAGCATCATTATACAAACCTACATTACACACACTCTTGAAGCCCAACCCAAAATTCAAGACTGATATTCAATGCTCCGATGCTACAGTACTGTAGCCCACCATGATTGGAGTCCAAACTCTCTGGTCTAGCACTGCATGGTCCAACATTTCAGCACTAAACTCAGGATATGCATTCCAGCAAGCCCTGCGCCCTCAGTATTGTGGAGCTGCAGAAGTCACCTCTCCTCCCTGTGACCTCTTGCTTCAGGCTGTTACGAGCAAATAATTTTGGCCAGAGTAGTTCCACTGAGGCTAAGGCCTCCTCCACAAGCCCACACCCCAGCATTCTGCTCGCTCTTTCTGCCTCAGCAGGCAAACTCAGCTGCTTACTGGGGCCCTTGAGCAGCTGCAGAGACCCACCCAAAGGCTTTCTCCTCCTCCGCTTGGAACATACTGTGCAGATGTTGGTATGCAATAAAGACACAACACTGCAAAAGCACCATAGGACAGCTCTAGATAGACAGTTAGCAGTTTCTTCCTGTTGCAACTTTTCTTTGACAGTCATTTAAAACATGTCCTAGTAAAAGAGTACACAAAAAATAACTAAAACTGACTTTGGGTTTACACTTAGCTTACATTTAGGGTGTGTTTCATGGATCTTGTATAGTTTCAGCTTAAGTGATGATCCATAGCCGTATCCATATAAAAAAAGAAAAAGAAGAACTAGGAGAAACATATCAGACTGACACAAATAAAAAATGAAGGAGTCCTGATATAGAGGAACGGTGTATTCACTAGCCACATTTGTCTGCTGTCTGGTCTACATTTTCTGAAGCTCAGTGTCTCATGCCCAACAAGAGAAATTGATGTTGGGAGACTGCTGACTGGCTGACTGGGCTGAGGTGATCTGAAGAAAATGATTTGCTAAAACACTGAATTTGGATTGGCTGGATAATGTGAGTGTATTGGTGGGAATGCTGTATGGACTGGATTGGGATGGGAATGTTACACAAAGATTATGTTTTCTCTGCACGTCTGCACCTGTGCTGTTCCTGCTGTTGCTCAAAGGGTGTATTTCCACTCATACCTTCTGAAGGAAGGAAGGAATATCATTCTGTTTTTGTTTGTTTGCTCTGTTTGTTTTTATCACCAGATCAGCTTTTACCTAAAAATGTTCATATTTATGTGTCATATTCTTCCATCACACCATGATTTATCTTCCTAAACATATAATGTACATAAAATACACCCCAATGTATGCAGGTGCTGTAATAGTGGACTAAAAATAATAAAAACAGACAGCAAGGTACAGGTGTGTGAATTATGTGAGATCCTAGGAAATAGATCTAAATGGAGGGTAGACAGTAATGCTTAGTAAAGTCTAAGTTGTTTGATACTATTCTTTTGGGTGTCCTCAAAAATGTAATAGAATGTTATGGAAAAATGTATGTGTGCTATAATTTTATTACATTTATAGATTTACATATGGTTACTGAAGCCAGAAAGCAGGTAAAACATTTGACTTCCTATCAGCTTCACAGTGTTGGGCAAGCTACTTGTAAAATGTAGTGAGCTAAGCTATCAGTTACTCGACAATAAATTAAACTTCACTACACAAAAGCTACCACCTGTAGAAATATAGCAAGCTACGTTCCATAAATATGGCAAAAGTAGCTTAACTACTCAGAAGCTACTTCACATTGTACCATCCTAATGCCAGATTAGTGCAAAATGACAGTCAGGTGCACTGGTTAAAACAGTTGTAGAAGAAGAGCCCATGGTCTAACACAGTGTAGACAATGCTTTATTTAAAGCATTGAGACATAAATACTTCTACGTCTTACTTCTGGGAATAAAACAAAAAAGTTATTTGCCTATTATTATGTGATAAGTGATTATTATTATTATTATTATTATTATTATGTGATAAAGAATGTAAGGTCTACAGTATCTGTAAGATTATCAACAGGCCAATAAATGCTAGACGTCTAACACAAATTTGAACACGTATTTTTTTTTTGACCATTCAACAATAATGTGTTATATATTTCTGCAGATGGACTGCTCTTCTCCTGTGTCTTCCTCCATCCTCTTGTGCTGCGCGCGTGTGTGCATGTGCCCCTCTCGGCTGGTCTGCTGCTTCCACTGCCATACGCATGCGCGTGTTTCAATAGACGCAAGCAGAGTAGAAGCTCAAGCATAAATATGCTTTATTTCTGTCTGTTTCAAAATCATACTGCAGAGCAAACCTCTGCTGTTCTCACACATGTCCTGGAAAATGTAGTTTTTGTGGACGCTACGTCGCTAGTTGATCAAAAAAGTGACGTAACTACTGTAAAGTTATTTGATTCAGTAATTAGCGAGGTTACATTAAAATACAGGAAAATGTAGTTACACTAATAGCTTTGCTAAATGTAGTGGCGGTACTGCTCATCACTGCAGCTTCACCTACACTATATATAATATTTACAGCTGAGTTTTATTCATTTGAGAACTTGGTCCGTCAGGTTTAACTGATGTCAAGTGTATTTAAAGTATAATATATAAATATAGAGAAGGGATTACAATGAGCGCGTGCTGAGTACTAAACTAGTCAATGCAGATCAGGCTGGGTTTTGTGCATGTCATGGTTCTCAGCAAGGCCTCTTGTGTTTTAGTGAACATTATCATAGATAGAGGGGGACACGAGAGGGGGGGATATGGTGCAGTGCAAACAAAAGGGAGTTGCTTCATGTCACTGCTCTCATATCTGGCCCAGTTTATGGTGGACAATAGCAGTAGGGATTATGTGTTGTTGCAAAACCCCCAAATACATATGCCTATGGCAGTTTTGGACGTGGCTTTCAATAAACATTTGGGTGATAGTTTAATGAACAGTCATGCTTTTCAAGTGCAACATGGACTGGCTTTAGACAGCATTGATGGAGCTTGGTGGGTTTCAAATCAATGCATAACAGACTGGAGAAAATTAGACATGGTACACTTATATAATCAGTTGCCGTTGAGTACAAAGGTTTGCATATTATTGATCCAATACTTTAAATACCATATTTAAACAAAACAGCAACAGTGCTGTGGTATCTGGCACAAAGATGTTAGCCACAGATACTTTGGATACATTGGACTAAACTCCCACATGCATCAGTGAGCCATGGGTGTCCATGACTGTATTCTTCCTTGGACCACTTTTGGTATGTAATAAACAATGCATATTGGGAACACCCTACAAGACCTGTTGTGTGGAGATGCTGTGAATCAGTATTCTAGCCATCACAGTCGTCAGAGTCACCTAGATCCTTACATTTGCCCATCTGACTATTCACTTGCCGCCATATACTGTTTACCCAACCTCCTGACAGTTCAACGTTATTCAATTCACCTGCCAGTGGATTTGTGATTTTAATCTTACGGTTGCTAAGTTTGTATGTCTATAAGTTTTATACTTCTGTAAGTTCATTATGGGCACTAGTAAAAATGCTTCTGTTTGGCAAGATATTTAATTTTCACACAATCACACAATCAGTGAAATGCAGAATGTTATGGATATTAAGATGACTTTCAGAGTTGACACAAGCTGTAGAAGTTCAGTGAAATGTGTATGAGCTTTTGTACAGAGGAGTTAACATTATCAATATTATACATTTGCTTCAATTTAAATAGCGACCTTGTGATTGTGCAACAACTTTGATTGTTGAATATTTAGTCTTAAATACTGAATAGTCAAAATGGTACATTTTTTGTTTTTATAACTTTATTCCATGTTATAATCAGATTGCTTGGTAATCTTTGGACTTTGGTCATGGTGCAGGATGCTTCTGCATGGATTTTTTTTTTTTGTAAATAATTTGTAAAATCAGTCAGGCAACCCTGCTCATGGAAAGATTATTATTAAAACAAATCAAATATTTGTTGTTTTTGTGGATTTGTGGTCAGTGGTTAGCTCCATTAGCTAAATATTA
>JAOVVF010000039.1:8893999-8907742 GCA_028565595.1 Duopalatinus emarginatus | reverse complement strand
AGAGAGAGAGAGAGAGTCAAACTACGACAAATACGGACGCTCATTTTTTAAAAATTTATAAAAGGGGACGGGTTAATTAGATGGCACAGATTTAAGCAGATTAAAATAGGAAAGAAAGGAAATTTCACTTTCAAACATTCAAAATATTGAAAACATTCAAAATATAAGACAAACTCAACCAGGTATATCATGGTTACATATTTACTCAGATTCCCTTAAATTAATGATTACCAAAATTGCCAAATATTATTCACATGAAAACCTGCATTATGTATTGAGAACAATGTTGTAGTGTAACTTATATACTTTAGAGGTTTTGTCTGCTGTACCGTGCACTGCCATTTTCATCAAATGCATTTTTATGTAAAGTCTAGGGGAAGTGATGTAGCATGCGATATAACATGCTTCATCATGCAGTAATAAATAATAAACATGCTACTCTATAGTAATCTTTGTCACAATCTATTATTATTATTATTAATAATATTTTTATTATGGTTTTTTGATTTTTGTTGATTAGTTGTTGCATTCCTGTTTAAATCAGTATATCAGTTCCCTGCCACTGTAGTGACTAACCAGAGAAACAGGGCCACTCCTGGAATTGAGGTTAATATATCACCATACTCACACAATATGCTGCCTAACAGGGCTCATTGATCATATTTACAGATGTAGAGAGAAGGAAAGCTGGCCTATGGACTGATAATTTCACATAGAGGCCTAATTCTGATGACTTCACCTTGTAAAGGGCAGGATAAAGTGGTGCCGCTGCTGTAGTCATCTCTCTAAAGCCTTTAGTGGTCCCACAGGGACTTGAGAGGCTCTGACAATTAGTCTAAGTGGTTGTATTCATCACTTAATTGGAGCAATTAATTAATTCACAGGGGTTTCAGTAGGGTCAAAGTCGATTTATCCTGAATTAACTTGGATGAAATGTTGCCCTTAGTTATCCTTTCTGGAGCTAGCTGCTGTCCTTCTCACTTTGTACCATTAGAAGGAAGAAATAAGAGTGTTACAGGGCCAGAAAGTTCTCAAATAGTTGATAGATCACTATATGTTGTATGTTACAAGAGGAAATTTCATTTGAATCATATAGGGATTAGTTACTATGTGGATCTGTAGACAACAATGTGACAATTATGCAGTAAACTATCACACTAATTGCCTGTTGTTGTTTTTTACTTATGATATAATCACAGTTGACTATGTTACTGTGTGTGGATCTTTTTTTTATGATTATTTTAAATTACCTTCTAAAACTAAAATTAAGACATAAAATTATAAACGTGTCACATGATGCTTCTAAAATTAGTTCTAGTTTTCTAAAACTGTGTACCTCAGGTTTAAATGCACTTTATAATAGCTTACAATGAAGATGACATAATATTTTATATAAAATAATAGTTAAAAGGCATTTGATGCCATTAAATGTCTTATTTGGATATGCAAAGTTGTAAGCAGATATGTCAGCTTGTGTGTTAATCACACTGTGAATTTTTAATACTGTTCCTCTCTCGTGTCAGAAATTCTCATTCTTTTGCAGTAATATTCTGAGAAATGCTTTGTTGGACTTTGAGCCATAATGTTATCATCATTACTTGATCACAGATCATCTATCACTCACAGACTAACCAAAGATGTGATGAGTTTAGCAGAAGGACGAAAAACAGACAAACGTACAAGCATGTACTCACACACAGATGCTCATCCTAGAGGACTCGTGTAAATTAGTGACAGGCATGACAGGGGGGATGTCAGGAGGCCATGAAGCCATGCGTCTTGTTTACATTCATACAAAAGAGAGAGTTTATTTAAAGGGAACATCAGTCATGTTTTTTCCCCCTCTCTCTTCCCCCATTTTCTCGTCTATTACCCACTCCATATATTATTGCAGATTATTATGGCTGGCTTCCTGTGATGCTGTCATTATTAGTGAATATATCAACGTCAAGTCTTATAATACAATCACAGCTCTCATTTTAAAAGCACTCCATATAATTGAAATGGTTTTGCACAGACTGCTGAGTAAGTCTTTAGGCCACGGTGGCGGAGCAGGACTCACTCAAAGAGTGCGGCACAGAGTAGACTATGAAAGTCTAGTAATACAAAACGTATGCTATTCATTTAAACTAGGGCTGGGCGATATAGCCTATAAATAATATTGTGATATTTTTAGACTATGTCGTAGTACACAAATCTCAATATTATGAAATCTTCAGTAAAGCACTTCATAAAAGCTCAACTTGATGCATACACTCACACCAGTATGATGATTCTAGTCTCTGCAGTGTATGTGTGCATTAAAACATTCTGGTTTTCATTCATTTGTGGTTTCTGTTTTAAACTATTTTAAACTAGCGTGCAACCAAGTTACATTGAACTAAACAGTATTTATTCAAACAAGGCAGTAGCACACTTTTAACAGCTCAATCACTCACTTTCTGAGCCGCTTATGCTGCTACATCACAGGGGTGCTGGAGCCTACCCCAGCACTCACCACGTCTACATACTCTAGTTAAGTACTGTAGTCTCATGCCACCAGCTTAGAAAATGCTGTGAGAAGTTGTACTCACTGTTTATAATTTACTCTTTAACAATGTTTATTTGTTATCATTTAATTGTCAGTTGACAGTTGTCAAAATTCAACAAAATCAGACGTCATGTTATAACTATAATGAATTTCCTGGTTACTTGGGCTCTTCTAAAGTCTTTTAAAGAGTTTTTCCTTTCAACTGTTGCCACTGACTTGCTCATCAGGGATAAAATTTATATAAATACTGTAAATAATCTAAAACTTATACGCCTGTAAAGCTGCTGTATAACAATTTCCATTGTTAAAAGCAATACACAAATAAAATTCAATTCAACTGAATAATAAATGTTCCATTATTTACTATATCACACATAGAATATGCCGCAATACATTGAGTATGTAATTGGAATATTCTCTACTTCTAATTTAAATATGAGAGGCCGCATATGAGCATGTTTATATGAGGCACTCTTCATCACCTCTTCAGCTCTTCATGGTCACTTCTATTCATGCATCTTCTCCTTTAAAGGGAACATATTTAATTGTTCAACATAATTATTCCTATTTTAATTAGCGGTGTAACAATCCATCAACCTAAATTGATGTGTCAAACGAATAGTAAACACTGATGCATGCATGCATCACACCTGAGATTTTTTATAATACCTTACTGTACATTCCTGCATTCCTGCAGTGAAAGCATGTTGTGTAATAGCGTTCACGTTAAAGCGGCAAAAAATGCAGCAGTAATCTAGCAGTAATCTAGCAGAAGTACTAGCAGGCAAGAAAATGAAGTTTTACACCTGCATCTTGTAGTAACAAACCATTGGTCTGAAAATATTTTGGTTTTTAAATAAAGGACTTTTTGCAAAGAATGTGAGAGTGAATTAAGAGGAAAATATTACACAGTGTTAATGCTGGTGGCTCAAAAATGACCAACATTTTTTCATTAAAAACTGACCCATAACTCCAAAAGAATCTAAGCAAATCACATCACAAGAAATGTAGACGTTTTGAATATAATTTCTCTTCACTGGCTAAAAGATCTGATGTGGGACACATAGTCATAAAAGTAAATTCAAAGGAGATTTACACTCATAATTCGCTGAAGATAATTTACCCTTAAACATTCATTAGCTATTGATAACACACATAGTTTTGATACATTAGGCAGTTTTTCAGATTTAGAATAATACCATTTCATGTCTAAATGAGGCTAAATTACAGATAGTGATCTTACAAACGGCCTAAAGCTAAAGTGTAATCCATGTCCAGATAAACAGCCTTATATTTTCTCTGAATATTACCAGAAACCTTTAATACTGTGGACAAACAGCTTATCTGTTCTACTCGCTTATGTCCAACAACTATGTCAGCATGTTGGTCTTGCTGTGAGCCCGGCTGCTCTTTGTCTACGGGCTATTTTTCTTCTCGCTCCAGATAGTAAGTTAACGCTTGGGCGGATCTGAAGATTGTTGTTGCTTGAGGAACAAAAAGAGATTGATGTGTTTACCTTCATCAGCAGCGCAAAGTTCAAGGTGCAGGAGAGACATTTAATTAGATCTCCCATCTCCTAAATGATTTTCAAATGTTCCAGGCTCAGGCCCAGGCAGCCGCTTTTTAAAGGACACTCTGACGTACCACCTAATGTGCCATCCATTAGACTCATGTGCTTAATACAGATAAAAAGCCACCCAGCCGTCCCTGAGTAATGATCGATTCTTCACCTCCTTAGTATGATTTAGTACCTATCCCTTATAGGCCAAATGTGCACTTTAATTCTTTGTTAAAGGCTAATGGTGCTCTCAAGTTTTTACAGAATGTCACTTTCCAGCCAAAAAAATTTCCTCATTAATAGCTTCATGACACTTATGCCATAATTGCTCCTGATTAGTCAGACCTCATGAAGGGTTCAGACTCCTGCTTCATTTCGATTGTGCCAGTCTTGTAAAGCTACACACTGATTTAGGACTGAATGTGGCTTTTAGTAGGATCAGAGGGCGCTCACAAGCCCATCAATCATTTGGCAAGCTCAAATATGACCTTCCATTCTGAAGGCATGCGATGTACATAGACGCTCATTCTGCAGCATTAAGCTAGCGGCTTGACTCATGACAGCACAAACCACGGCCAACCTCGAATCCAGAATTTAGAAGTGTACTGCACTGTGTTTAACCACTGAAAGGACTCCACATTTAACCCATCTGTGCAGTGAAACACACACCAGTTAATACTAGGGGGCAGTGAACACACTTGCCCAAGCCATGTCGCCCAAGGAGCAGTTGGGGGAGTTAGGTGCCTTGCTGCGATATATATATATATATATATATATATATATATATTACATTTTACATTTTATATTTATGTATGTGTTTCACACTGTTTTGTGTCTCTGTATGTTTTAGCATTCTAATAATGCTACATGTTCTTTTAGCATTCTAATAATGCTCCACTGTGTGTGTGTGTGTGTGTGTGTGTGTGTGTGTGTGTGTGTATGGGGGCTGGAGGAGGGTTTTATCCGCTCTGTGTCAGGAGACTTGAGGGCATCCTACACTGGAGCTAGGAGGTGTTTGATGCACTCTCTTGAGTGAGAGAGTGGCCCATATGCTGTCCTCAGTGTGTAGCCCAGCATCTTCTGCTTCATATTGGCGCATTACCACTGAGAATCATCATTTCTTTTGTGTCACCACCCCCTGAGGCAGCAAGTGTTGAAAGGAAGAGCAGCCCGAGCATGTAGATGCTCACACAAACAGCGCACTTTAAATTTCCTCTTCATATTTTTCATACACACAGATACACTGCACTGCACAAAAAGGCTTTTAGTAGAGCTGTAATCAGTACACACAACAGATTAAGAACAACCTACACAGGTTTTATTTTAATTTATCAGTACTGTGTTAAATTGCAAATTTTAGCTTCAAATTATGTATAAAAGAAGCATTGTAATATTCCTGATAGCTGCTGGTTCTGAAAATACCGTCTCTGCATGACTGTCTCTGATGACTCTGCACTCAGCCATGCTGTTGTCATCCATCTGTGCAGGCCGCAGGGAAAGTGTACTTCATGCTTTTAGAGACACAGCAAAGCACCAGCGCCTGCTCGCCACTGTACCACATAGAGCTAATTGAAGCGAGTTTTTGTCAAAACCAGTCATGCAGGTAGCCCTCCCCACCTTCCTCTTCTTTTTCCTCCTCTCCGCTTTCTTTTACATGATAAGATCAGGATTCTTAGAGAGCACGCCTTTTCACTCACCACCTGAGAGAAGCTGCGTGCACGTTTCCTTTCTTTCTTAAACACAAAGTACCACAGTCTTCCATAGGCTGTTTGGTTGACATGCTGTTCTCATCCCATCGTATTGTCCCTTTTATAACGTGTTACTTTTATAACGCGTTACTTTGTATCTGATGACTCTGATGATTCAGTAATGAAGTAATGTAAATGACTACAGTTAATAACTTTATAAAAAACACGTTACTTGCATTACTTACACACACATTTCCCGAGCTGTTCTCTGTCACTGCTGTCCCAGCACCAGCGGGTTGCCATGTTCTCAAACTTAAAGGCGAATTTGAGTTTTAGAGTGAAATAATGGTTTATTATGACTTAAATTTTATGACTGTAGATTCTCTTTAAAATATTGGTAGTCATTTGTAGTCAAATAAAATTGCTTATTTGGACTTGTTCCGTAATTTGGTATCTCTTTAAAATACCTGTCTAATGAAGCTAAATTACAAGTTAGTACTGTTGCACAATCTGTCCACAATCCCTGTAACACACAAAATAAATCAGAATTGCACCACTAATGCTTTAGAAGAGTTTTCAGCTAGTTATCAAATGTCATAGATTTAATGGTCAAATGATGAAAATAGTGTTAGTGTGCCACTCAACAATAAGGGATTATACTTTAACCTCTGACAAGGACTATTATTTTGAAATCTTTTTTATTGCTGGAAGTATTTTCTAATCATGTCCCTTTTGGCCTTTTAAAAAAAATAGGACAAATGCATAGTAGTTCATAATAATAATAATTTATTATTATAAACTATTATGCATATTTCTAAATTCATTTTCTTTTTGTTTATACCTGTATATATATTTTTTGTGATACTTTTTTTGGACCCCTGAAGAGGCGTTTATTGGATTATATTTTTCTAATGTTTAATAACAGTTTGATTTGTTCTAAGGAAACAGCACCATAAAGAATAGTAACGTTTATTTTGGTTCAGTCGATGTTGCTACTGTTGCTACATGTGTTTTTAAATAAACCACAGAAAGGACTATTGTCTTATCAGCTATCTTTTTGTACTTTTCTGATTCTATGTAAATTTTATTTAAGTAATTAGTTATTGGATTACATTTTCCAAAAAATAATCAGTAAAGTTATTCCATTACAATTTTAGTTAAGTAATGAGTAATCAATAACGGATAAGTTTTTCCCCAACACTGTAGTACGTGCATGTGTTTATGTCTGTGAGTTTCCTGAATTAGAGCCTACACACTTGGTCACACCAAATGGTCCGGCCGTTAACCTTCATTAGTCAGAATCTATATCCAGCACAAAACTATTTACTCAGCCAAATGCTAACTTAACACTGACTAAAATAACGCTGACTCATTGTTTATTTACAGTGCCAAGAAACCGTTCTGGGAATGACATGTAAGACCCAATGCGGGTGACCAATCCAGTGCTCAGGTTTCTTTGTTTAAGTTTAGTAAGAATTACTGACTCATATCTGATATCTCAGTTAAAGGACAAAAACTGGTCGTTATCTTTCTGGGGGAAAAGTGGAGATTAGCACTGTCCTCCATCGTCAGCCTGATTGCCTCATTTGAACATTATTTCTTGGAACAATTTCTAGAATTGTTCACTATTATTCAGTGTAGCAAAGTGAGCATTTTTTTGTTAGATTTTCTAAATAAGCAGAGCTGCTTATAATTGTACAAGTACAGAGATTAATAATAGTTATTATAATAATAATTATAATTAATGTATGCAGGATCCATTACTGATCACGATTGTGAATAAACAGCTAGCTGAACCTAGCGACCCAGTCCTAGGCTGCGGCCAAAATCGCGTACTCAAGCAGTACATACTGAATTCGAAGCAGTGTGTACCGTTTTACCGTTAAAGCAGTACGCAATTCCAGTATGCGTGCAAGCAGTATGCATAGCTTCGGACGCACTAGATCCGCCATCTTTCCATTGTCATGTGACTCACAGCCGTTTTTTAAATCCCCCAATGTACTTTTTTTAACCTTAAAATGTATTTTTATACCACAGAAGAAATTATTAATATAGAAATTATTAAAAAAAAAATACTTTTATGTTGCTCCTCTTCAGTTCCAAACGTCTGCGCTGCTCGAATTGCATTATGGGATAGAGCAGTGTGCTCAGTTCGCTTATTGCAAAATGTCTCCTGAAACAGTACATCATCCGGGAACTTTTCGCATACTGCTTGATGCATACTGCACATTCGGACACACTAGTCACACCCGCGTACTGTTTTCGCGCACTGTTTAGTACGGAAGTATGCGATTTCGGACAGAGCCCTAGTCCATTTGCACTGGGGGCTATTCTAGGCTCTCTCCTAGAATTTGTTGACCAAGCAGGTGCATTTTTTTCACATGATAGGATTTTCAGGATATGATAGTATGGGTGCATGTTTGTGCAGCCATGCGTGAGTGTAGGTATGTGTGGTGAAGCAGAAGGTATCCTTGCAGGTCTGGGCAGCTTCACCATTCTGCACCCAGTGCAGGCCCAGATGGCATCTCAGTTTGAGCATGTGGCCTTTCGTTTCCTCCCCACCTGCACCCTCACACACAATTACAAACACAGAAGGATGTTACGTTCCCCATCTCTGGGTGTCTGTCACCCTGTCCCCAGCTATCTGCCTGTGCTTTCCGCCTGTCTTCATCACACCAGTCCTGACTCCCTGATTTGCACTGACTGACAGTAGTTTGTGGCTGATAGGTTTTCCTTCAACAGTCTCCCTGTTTTAGTCATTTAATCTTTATCCACTCTTATGCACATCTTCCCTGACTGGCTGGACTCAACCTCAGGCATGTACTTATGTTATTGAAAGTGTCTGTGTCCTGGAACTTTCTATCTTTCCTTTTACTCTCTTCATTTCCTTGCTTTTATTTTCTGCCTGTCTGCTTCCCTGACTTGTCTTTTAATGCTTAGCTTTGTCTCACTCCCACACTCTCTCTCTCTCGGAAACACCTCTCTACTTCTCACCTCACTCTTTCTGTTCATTCTCTCACAGGTTCTCCACTCATGTGAACCTTTTCCTGCAGTGAGTGATGGTAATAGCATACTTTAGCCTTGTGTTTGGAAGATGGCCTCATGACACTCCATCTCCTCACATCCGGTGGTGTCACAGTACAGGCAACACCACAGCGCTCCTTACATCTGGGCTAAAAGCCAGAGATTCCACAGCTGTTTTATTAATATAATACCCAGTGTCAGAAATCACTTGTGTAATCTTTATGTGGTCAGCTAAGGCAGCAGCTGTGAGGTTTGGCTGTTGAAAATCCTCTGACTAAGAAAAGGTTATGATTAGGGCTGTGGTTTGTTCAGTCTGAACTCTGCTAATAGTTTGTTCATATCATTTCGCGTTCATGTCCGTTAGAGTACAAGAAAAACACCTGGAACTGGTGTCAGTACAGTGTGTGTACTATATGCGGTTTTGTTTGGAATGTAAATGTTGTAAATGCTTTTGTGCTGTGTGAAAAGATCTAAAAAAGTGAACTTGGCAAGGACTAGCAGTCCAAAACAAATCCCAGTATATTATTATACATTTTTTTTGAAGATGTGCTTGAGGCCCTAATGAAATGAAGAGAAGACGTTTCAATAAATTATAATATAGCTATGAATAAAATGGCTTGGCTGCCTTATGTGTCTGTCAGCTGCTATTGCACTGCAGCCAGAACCCACAAAAGTGTACGTTGATTAACAAATCTGGAGATGAAAAGTATATGGTGTTCAGCATTTGCATGGGGTCAAGTTGACTTTAGAGAGTTACTTCAATTTATAGAGCTACTATGCAGCTGCTATAGCAGAAGACCGCTGGCTCTCTCATTGATTGATCGCTAGTTTAGATGTGTACTCTGTACATATTTACTTCTTTGCAATTTTTACATAAATGTGGTTATATATGGGTTGTGCTTTATTCATCATTATTATTTTTTATATTAGATATTTACTAACATTTATTATACCATGCTACATATAGTACCAGTGTGGAGACAGTAAACCCCCCACCCCCCACCCACCCCTTTCACACTTCTCAGTGTGTGTGAATACAGAGACAAGCACTGGACTGCACTTTAAACCTTTGAGCATTTTATTACATGTAACTAAAATTAGGGTTAAACACATCATTCTCATAGATTCATTAGCTCAATTGTGTTCATTAGTGACGTTATGCACAAATATCAATATAAGAAATAAAGGCTACTGATACCAATGTCAGTCGACCAGTTCTTAACCGATGTGCTGTAGAATGTGAACTCTGCATATGTAGTCTAGTTTAAATTGGTCACTAATGCTAATGTTTGTTGCTTCACTTATTGGTACTTTGAGGACGTGCTATTCAGATGCTCAGTGGGGTGTGTGTGTGTGGGCATGTGTGTGTGTGTGTGTGTGTGTGTGTGTGTGTGTGTGTGTGTGCATGTGCTGGCATATGTGTGTGATGTCAGTGGCTGACTGTATCCAGCATTTGTGGCATATGTGCACAGGTGGCTGCTGCATGCTCAGTCGTGCAGCAAGTCCAGCCCTTGAGGCCAGTGATGAAAGTGATTGAACTCGGCAGGCAAGAAAGCTGACAAATCACTAAAAACTGCTTTTAAAATGCCATAATAACGTCATTCATAAATCACCATTGACAGTTTAATCATCCTCAAGTCTGGAGCCCAGTCTGACTGCCGGACAGCACACGCAGTCAGAAAGAAAACAAGTGAAACTACGCAGACTGTTTGATTCTATGTACACTCCGACCTCTGATTTCCCATAGCAGATCGTGAATGACTGTCCTCATATACTTTCAGATTACCTCCATTATGAAAATATGACTATTCTCTAAACTTTGTTTTCTCATTGATTAATAACAAGGCATCAGGCATTACAAGCAGGAGCTGCTAGTAAGTGCAGGTGTAATAACTGCTTGCTGTCCAGGAGAGACAGAGAGAGAGAGAGAGAGAGAGAGAGAGAGAGAGAGACCGAGAGAGCAGAATGAGGCTACACTCTACATTCACAGTGAGGCATCCTCATTGATGACAGGCTCTGTGTATCCTGTTCCCCATATGTAGTGAGTTAATCCTCGGCACTGCCGCTGCGTTCAACCTGCCGAGTGCCAGCCACAGAGGGACATAGAGGCCTGTGTACACATGCTATGCAGATACAGCAGTCTGGGGGGAGGGGGGGGATGTGGATTAGCAGTTTTGATTATTTTAGAGTATCAGCACTAGATATTTTTAGAGCTAAAGCTAAATATCTGACAAAAAAGGACCCTTGGGTTTGTTCTGAAGTGTTCTGACGGATCTGAAGTGAAATGGCCTTAAATAACTTCTATGTAAAAGAGGATGAAACACATTTGTGTGTGTGTTTTTTTTTGTACTTCTCTATCTCAGCAATCAGGAAGGAAGAACTTGAAAAGGAACAGCCATCCTAGGCTTTGGATTGCAATAGAAATGTTCCATTTAAGTGATGATATTTGAAAGCATGTTGTAGAGACTGGGTGTTTTTACTCCTGTTTGCCACTAAGTCATCCCTGGTGCATTGATATCTCTTATGTGTGCTGCTGCTTATACTTTCACACTCTGTGACCAGCCTGGTGTAAGTGTCATATTTCTTATCATCTCTCATCTGAACCTCTCCCTTACTGGACCAAGTCTCACAGCGAAGTCCTTGGTTGCCACAATGGATGCATAAATCATCTTTGATACCAATGAACCCGCCATTTGCTGCCATCATAAGGCTTTTTTAGGCTGTGATTTATTAAGGTGAGCTAGACATGCCATTTAACAGACATTTAGTCAAATTGCATGCCCAAGGTACACAGAGAGCACAAGCCATGTATCTGATGTGAAAAGGTTGCCTGATGTGAACACTTTTAGTATTCTGGGTCTCCATCTATGTTTTTGATTATACATTACAGCAGAGCATTTCCTAGAAACTGCTTATTGTTTATTACCAAGCTTTCTCATTTTCCTGTCTTACCTACCCTGCGATGATATATTTACGCTGTGGCATAAATCCATAGGTGTTAATGCCCTCATGAATAAAAAAGGATTTATGAAATACAGATTGAACTGGTCATGGAAATAGCAGGATTATGGGGCCGTGCATGTGCGTCATATGTATGTCTTAGCTGCGTGTTATTCCAATTGTAATTACACCTCTCCATCCTCCATCATTTGCCCCTGAGGTTTGCCCCAGAGAATCCTTCCTCCAGTAATAGAATTACACAACACACAATGGTAACTGCTAGATTCCAGGATGTTATGTCTTTTATGAAATATTAACAGAACTGGTGGTTTTAATTATCTCTCCCACCTTATTACAAGGCATTCTCTCTCGTTTCTCTCTCCCTTCCTTCTCTCTTTCTCTCTCTCTCTCTCCCTTTCTTGCTCCCACACTCTCTCTTTCTCCTCACCCTACTCCTGCACTTCTGGTTTTCCTGAGGGATTATATGGGTTGTTTTAAGAAATGGAGACTTATTGCTTCCTTCATTAACTTACAAAAGGGATCGTCTATAATTATAGTGATTATCCTTCCTGCCTGTTCCGTAGTTTCCTGCTGTAGATCCCATCAGCAGCAGTAATGTATAACTTCTGCAGTTCACTAAAAGATGTGTTGAAACAGGTAGTTTCTTCGGCACCTTTATAGCTCCTCACCCTAGTCTCACCCTCTGATGATTTGTTCACAGGCCATGAAGTACCTGGTATCTTTTGTATTTCTGGCGACAAACTTTAGACTCTTGATGGTCTCTGCACTTTCATGTACGCGTAAAATAAAAAGTTTTGGACGGTGAACAAAACCCAAAAGAGAATGAGTTCCCTTTTGAGCTTTTCCTCAACCTCGGTCATCTTTGGTTTGCTTATTGGTAATGTAAACCTACAAATGCTTTCTGACAATGTCTACGATCTGAACTGAACATACTTAAATAAAGACAATTCACAGAATCCAGTCTTTATCATCTGCCATGTCACCACCCTTTCATGGTTCTTGACCATTGCTGACCAAATGTAACAGACACTGTATAAAGACTGGCTAGGAAATTACTCTCAGCAAGGTCAAAACAAAACTGCAACAGCAAGGATTCAGCAATGCAGTGATATGTCTTAAAGCTGGTGGTCTATCTTAAATGCAAAAAGATCTAAATGAAATATAAACACACAGCTCTACTCAGAGCAAATCAAGCCTGTGTCTTCCTAGAACACTCATCACCAGAGATGAAAAAGCTGTGAGCTCTAAGCAGACATAACGCTGTAGTGCTGCCAGGTCAGTTTTTGCACACGTTTTAAACTGGTGCCATTTATTTTTAATACTGCCTTGTATTCTAAATCCATTGCAATGTGTATTGCCCCAGCCTGAGCTACAGATGTGTATTGCCTGAGCCTGAACTACAGACATGTCAGATAGAGATGTCAGTTGCAGCATCAGTTTATTCTGAAAAAAAACATAACACTGAAGCAACTATGAGGATGTGGAATTTTTGAGTTTTTGAGAAAACTATTTATGCTGTTGGCTTCACAGCCACAAGCAAACGCACAAACAGCTGACCTGGTAATCAGACTGCCACTCTGTGCACTTACAACAAACAACCATGTGATATTTAAACTAATTTACAGACAGGAGGAGGCCTGTGGTGGAGTTCTGTATGGAAGTCTGTCTGTGCACAGGAAACTCAGGACCAAGTGTTGAATGTTTGTAGGATGTACGGAAATATTGTTTTAGTTAAGCTTTTGAAAATGACATGATCAAGGTCATTGGTCAAGGCCACAGTGGGGTCTGAAGTTGTCTATCTTCAATAGCTTTATACTTTTATGAAGTTTATTTTATAGGTATTTGTGGTGGCACAAAGAGTCTACCACTATGCTAGTTAGACTCTACCACAAAACCTGATAGAGCCTACCAATATTAGACAGAGTCTACCACAATGCTAATCAGAGTCTACCAATATTAGACAGAGTCTACCACAATGCTAA
>JAOVVF010000039.1:8863180-8893899 GCA_028565595.1 Duopalatinus emarginatus | reverse complement strand
GCTAATCAGAGTCTACCAATATTAGACAGAGTCTACCACAATGCTAATCAGAGTCTACCAATATTAGACAGAGTCTAGCACAATGCTAATCAGAGTCTACCAATATTAGACAGAGTCTACCACAATGCTAATCAGAGTCTACCAATATTAGACAGAGTCTAGCACAATGTCTAAGTCTACTACACTGTTAGTTAGCGTCTGCCACAATGCTAGTTAGCCTACTACAATATGACTTAAAGTCTGCTACAGAATTAATTAGTTTACTACAAAGCTTCGAAGAAAAGGCTTGGAAATGACTCTGGGCATACACATTTTATCATGAATTTTGAGAAAAAGGGACGCAAATTTAAACAGAGAAAAAGCATGCTGCCTACATTGCACTTGATAAACTAGGGTAGTGTGTATTATGCTGTGATTACCCTGACTGAGAGTGTGTTTATTTGTTGCAGAGATCAGCAGAGTACGGAAGGACATGTACAATGACACATTAAACGGGAGCACAGAGAAGAGGAGCTCGGAGCTTCCCGACGCTGTGGGTCCAATTGTACAGCTTCAGGAGAAGCTTTACGTGCCTGTTAAAGAATATCCTGATGTGAGTATCGGCTTGTGTCCTTATTTACACACTATCTAGTAAAGTAGCTAGACATTAATGAGTTACAATGGGCAGCCTCATACAGTATGTACAAAATAAAGTTTTAAACACACACGCATGTACGTACATACCAGTAATCATTTTCTCATATCCTACCCCAAAAGAAGTGTGTTTCGTGAGTAAAATAAATAATAAAAGTTTGCTCCGGAGATATATTTACACAGCAGCTCTTAGTTAAATCTTCTTAAATAAATGGAATTGTAAATAACTGGACAGAGCTCCATACAATATTGAATTATTTAATTACAGAGGTCTACATATCAATGTAATCTAGTTTGGCCTGCATTAGGACATGGGCTCACGTCCAGTGTATTGATTTCATTACAAGAAGCTTAGCTAGTAAGCCACATACTGTGTTTTGCTTTATTTTATAGGTCCATTTAATCTATTAGAGACTAAACAGACAGTTTGTTGTAGGCACTTACTGTCAGAGCAGCTTCAGTTTTAACAATTTCTCTGCTTTAGAGCATTTCATACGTACGTCTCTGTTTTAAGTGCAATCATTAAGAGTGTCTTGTACCCTCTGTGTCTGACTCCTCTGGTGTGCACACAGCTCCAGTAATAGAGGTGACATTGAACTGTGTCTGCTTCCCAGTTTGTGTTGAGTCAGGTGCACTCAGCCGAGTCACTAGCATCCCAGTGGTTAACAAATCTTTTAAGCAATCGCTGTCAAATCCCCACTTGCCTAAGCCCTCTGGCCCAGGAGAGTGCACAGAGTACCAAGTTGATTGATCCCAATTAACTTGCACTGTTCCCCCATGATTCCTGCATGGGCATCATTAATTGAGCTTTTCTAGCATGGGCAGGGGCACAGTTTGGGATGACTCCAGTCTCATTCCTCTGAATGCTTTTTCTTAAAGTTTTAAAAGTTTGTGAAAAAAGGTGTTATTTAATTAACATTTCTCTCAGTAATTCATATGTAGATACAATGATGAATGTAAAATATTATTTAGCAGAATTAAAAAGAAAAATTTAAACAGAAGAATTGGGTTGTGGTGATTTGGTAGATGCCATAGTGCTGGAGTGATGGATCGAAAATAATAAATTAGCTATAATATATGGGAATAGTTTTCTAGCCTCTCCTCTGTACACTCCTGTTTATTCCCCAATGCTGAGTTAGAGAAAGTTCACATTCAGTGAAGCTACCCTTGTCTTTTGAGAACTGTGAGAGTTTATGGCTGTGCAAAGGCCACTGGTGTGTGTGTGTCTGTGTGTGTGTGTGTCTGTGTGTCTGTGTGTGTGTAGGCTCTGGCTGTCCTTGCTACTCTGAAGGACACCCAGGATCATTATTAGTGTGCTTGGGTTCATTAGGAGGAATGAGAGATGAAATAAGAGGACTCAAATAACCACCAGCCAAGAATAGAGTCTCTACAGATTTAAAAGGGTGTGTGTGTGTGTGTGTGTGTGTGTGTGTGTGATTGGTCACTCATTTATAATCTCTGCTAAATACTATATAACATTAATTTCCTCTTAGATAATCCTCTTTTAGTTATTTTTTGCTTATAGTTTTGTTTGACAGCTTTTATAATTGCTTCATAATGATTTTTTTTATGTAATAATAATAATAATAATAATAATAATAATAACCAAAAACTATCACAGATTCGGAAATACAGAGAGAAGTGTGTGTCAACATCTTCAATTAGCTCTTCATATGTGGTCATTATTACTTAGATGTTACGAGAGACTTACCGTTTAAAGTACATCAACAGTATTAAAGAGTGTGTCTGTGTATGTGTAAGAGAGAGAGAGAGAGAGAGAGAGAGAGAGAGAGAGAAATAAAAAAGAGAAAAAGAGGGGGGTATAATACCCAGCTGTGGACGCATGCTGGTGATGAATGTGAGGGATGATGAGGTCAGGGAATCAGGGCAGAGGAGCACTGGCCTGGTCTGCCTGATAAAAGAGGGAGAACAAACTCGTACACACCCTGGTCTTTCCCATACTCATCTCCAAGACAGACTGCCAGTGGCACGGAAATTAATTTGGTCCTTCTCGCAGTGCTGTTTCTCTGTTGGCAGCACACACTCGTTCCAATTTGGTGAACAATGTTATTAGACTAGGAAAGACAACAGTGCTAGCATAAAGTTGCTGTTCCCAGTAATTGTTGCCATTCATTTGTGTGCTCAAATCTGTAGTAAGTGTTGTGTGTGGAAGATAATGTTAGAGAGCAGGCAGTGCTCTGCAGAGAAAGAGCTCTATAAATACTCCTCCCTGGCTCTAGGGATGGACTGAGCTTTTAATTGTAGTCATTGTGGTGCGTGGTGGGTTTGGAAATGGAGGAGAGAGGGGAGGGAGAGAGGGGGAAGCAGGAGAACAAGAGAAGGCTGTCATCTATCATTCCTTCCTCAGTGTCCTTTTCTGGGTCACGCTCGTCTGATGCGGAGATGAGCAGCTATCACTGATTATTAATCATTATAAGCATGCACGACAGAATTGATTCTACCTCAGTTCTCTCTTTGGCCTTGGTTATCGTTCAGCAAGCTCAGAAAGTCAGGACAAGAGTGGAGCCGAGGGACATTTTGCATATGTATGGCTGTTTGCTATGCTAGGAAATACATATGGCTGAACCCTTATGTGCGTTTCACTACCTACTGTAGCAATGAATTTTTACACTGATTACCATTTAATAGTAATAAAATGTGTCAAATCTTTCCTCGTCTCAGTGTAATCAAATAAACAAAATCCAGTTATCAAATGTGTGCATGGGAGGATCTGCTACAGAACTGCATTAGTTAAATATGTCATTTAAAACTTGTGGCAAACACTGCAGCTCATTGTACTGGCATTGCTCACATTAAAAATCCAGTCTCACTTCACCCCCTGATGTCTGACATGCCACTGATAAAATTTTCTTTTAGCTGTCCTTCCACCCTTCTACACCTGCCATGTGCCTCAGCATGCTTACAGACTCTCTTAGCGGTTAGTGCTTACAGCTACCAGCTTGACACAGGGTCCGTATGAAAAATGACATCACGTCTCCTGTGTCAAGCTGTAGCAACAGTGAAAAGCGAGGGTCAATCAAAAAATGTTAATGTGGTCGTGATGAAAGTTTGTATTGAAGTGTCGCCTGTTTCATCGACCCACCAATGGCGACAGACCTCATTTATTTTATTCACCAGTGGATTTTAGCTCACACTTTGCAGGTGCTAATCCTGAACCCTCCATATGTGCTTTTTGAAAGTCCCTTTCCCGATTCATGGTTGTGGGGATTTGCCTATTCAGCTACGTGAGCATTTAGTGAACTTCAAAAAAACCTCTAAATGATACAAATACCCTTTACCCCATAATTATCTAATTAGTGTGCTGACATCATCTTTGAGTGAGATGCTTTTTTGCTGTCATGTTAACTCTAGTGTGAAATGCCTAAGGTGTTGTGAGGGTTGGAGGCCAGAGTTGGCCACCTGCCCTGCTTCTCCAGGTGTCGTTGTTTTAATTGAACCGGGCTGAGAGGATGGCCCCATAACTCACCACTGAATGAGCACCTAATGAATGCTAAACTGCTGGATGTAATCTGGGGACTGGCCACAGTCTCTGGACCAGCTGGTCATTGATTAATATGACTTAGTTTCATGCGTACATATAAATTGTGTCTTTGCAGCTTAGAAAGCTTTTTGTGGTCTAAAATTAATTTGTAGTACAGACATGATAATTTACTTTGTGCGACCACCATTAATCTTCTATCTGGAGTAAACATTTCTCAGTAAGCACGACCACAGCCTATATAAAAAGAAGGTTGTATACTGACACCCCCCTCACATTCATTCAGCTGTGATTAGGTGAGGACTGGCACACAGAGCACGAATCCTCTCATTATTCCTGACGATAATAAACAGGAATGCGCACTTGGGAGAATGCTGTGGCAGGAGCGCCTGTGTTCTGGATCACTGCAAAGCTAATGAAGGTTAATTAGGGTTCATTAGGACATGATGGCTGTTCACAACAACACCTCAGGCTCACATGAGGCAGCCAGACAGCCCTTCAGCTCGGCCTCCTCCCCTTCACACTCCTGTAATGGCAGCACTGATGCTCAGCCAGCTCAGGTATCACGTATGTTGTCAATCTGGAGCAATCGCAGGGCAGTGTAGTGTCCCAGTGGAGTGTCAAACCCAGCGTCAATCCCAGTGTCAAATCCAGTAGAGTGTCAAACCTAGCGTCAATCCCAGTGTCAAACCCATTAAAGTGTCAAGTCTAGTGTCAAACCCAGTAGAGTGACAAAAGCAGTGTCAAAGCCACAAGAATATCAAACAAAATACAGTATTAAACCCAGTGTACAGCGCCAAATTCACTACAGTGTTAAACTCACAAGAGGGTCAAACCTAGTACAGTCAAACCCAGTGTCAATTCCTGTACTGTCAAACCCACCAGGGCCAAACCCACAGGAGTGTCAAACCCTGTAATGTCAAACCCACTAGTGCCAAACCCACAGGAGAGTCAAACCCCGTAATGTCAAACCCACTAATGTCAAACCTAGTGTCAAACACATGAAATTGTGAAACCCATTGTGAAACCCATGACAGGTTTAAACCCGGTTGGGTATCTAATGCAGTGTCAAACCCAGTAGTGTCAAACCCAATATAGTGTTAGAATCAGTGTCAGTGCAGGTAGAGTAGACATAGCTGGAATGACATTTTGATGGAATCAGTGTTTTATGTGAGTATGTGTATACCTATTGGTATACCTATTGTAGTCCTAGCTCTGTACCTGTGACACAATATTATTCAGTATTATTTAAGTGACTGTTTATGCTGTTTATTTTAAAGTGTAATTCAAAATGTGACTAATAATTTAGTTTATTATGTCATTTTAGGTTCTTTTCTTAAGATGTTCAGGGACAGAGTGAAAAAAAACAGCTACTGTTAGTGTTTAATACACCTGTAACTGTATTTCCCCCACAGCAATGTGGTGTGTGCTTGATTTTGCAAACGTTTAAAGAGCCTATCCTTAAGACATTTCTTAACAGCAAATAACCTGATGTGCCAAAATAAAAAATCTTATACTAATGTTTTTTTTTTATCTTTGTTGGCCTTGCTATCCTATTTATACCAGCCACTCCTGCTAAGTACTGTTACTGTGAGTACTACGATATGATCTACTAATAGGAGAATAAACCCAGCTGCTGAACCAACTCAGAGAAATCAAGTATTTCAGATATTAGATTTCCCCCCCACCCCCTATTAAAGGAGTAGGGCAGTCTTCCTGCCCTGCATTCCCTCCCCTTGTTCCTCACCGTAATGAAAACAAAAGACATCTTGCAGCAAGGAATCAGAGCGCAGTGGTATTTGAAGTCATGCAATAATTAATTTGCCTATTAGCAGTGCCAGCTCGTTTATCTTCATAAGATAATGCCATCACTTGCGCTCTCTGGCAGGCCTGAGTGCGCTGTTTTAAACAGCCCTAATTACGTCCCTGCTGCCTGTTTTATTGTAGTTGATGGAAAACACGCATAATCTCCACTGTGCAGATCGTGTAAATAGGCCTGAGCATTGAACAGCAGATATTAGAGATTCTATTACAGCCTAATGATTTTCTTTGTTGTTGTTTTTATGTGTGTGTGTGTGTGTATGTGACTGGTGCTGGAAGCAGTAAATAGTAATTTCTGTGCAGGGAGAGAGTATTGAACTGAGCTTGTTGGCTTTTCAAATGCTCTTTTTTTGGTGACTACAGCTGACAACAAAGGTGACAACACGATTTAAAAAACTGCATTATTCCTAGAAGCGAATCCCTTTCTTTCTGTTTCTGTTGAGCTGTGGCAGAATTGCTTCTTTGAAAGTAAAGGGACAGTGGTGACACACTGAAAAGGACACAGCTAGCTGTAATTCTTCACATGCACAAAAATGAGCACAGAAAGCCTTGTACGTGGTGAGTGCACTAAGTGAACAGTCAGGCTTTAAAAAGAAGAGGAGGTGTCCTGTGACAACATTGAACACAGCTGTTACCTGGATTGCACAGCACTATGACGGTTAGGGTTAGACACAAATGCATACATGTTATCACTCTCTTACAAACAGGATCAAGTATCCACCCATTCAAATAGTAAAGTGCCATATGGGAAAACTAGCACACATGCCAGGTACTTATTATTTTGCTTGAAAGAAAGTTTCCATTTGCAGCGAAAAGAAAGGCAGGCGATTCTCTGTGTATGTTTACACATACAGGGAATTACCTTCCAGTTGTTGGTGTCTCTGTAAGTACAGGTAGTAAATAGGTAGTGTACATATAATTTAAAGACAATAAACAACAATTCAAACAATATACGTAATCTGTAAGAGGTGTTATAGTGCAAGCAACAGTGTGCCGCATGGACTGTGTTGTTGATTAGTTATTTATGAGGGTGATGACATGAGGAAAAAACAGTTTGTGTTTATGGTAGTTTTCAGCTGCTATAATAAATAATAACACGAACGAACTTGTTTTGTGCATATGTGACTCTGCAGAGTTTTATGACAATAACATTAAATGTAACTACAAATAGTAAAAAAAAGTCATTCTTTAATAAATAAAAAAACGTAACCAATGGCAAATAATATAAGAGAAATAAAAGACATCAGGATGCAGTGTTAGAGTTTATTTGTATCAGCAGGACACCCCATCATCTTTTAGTCCTGTATCGTTGTCATGAAGAGGAAAAATATTTATGAGCTGTAGTTATACACTGCAGAGATTCACTTTGCCTGAGCAGAATTAAATGCGTTGGCGTATGTATGTATGTATGTTCATGTGTATAGTTGGCAGTGGCATCTCCCTGGCAAAGTAAATAACTCATGAACAGAATGGAGATAGAGCAGAAGAAAATAATTCTTCAGTGCTCTTTTTTATACACAATGGGTCAAAAACTAGATTTCTATATGGTTTGTCTAGGCGGTTTGTGGCAAGCACCAAACAACAGGAACATTAAGTTAAAAGTTAAGGTTGGATGTTTTTGCGATTCATGCATTGCCACATTTAGCTGGTGTAAAATCTGCAATTCCAATCAGCACTTGAACAAATATGTGTGTGAATTTTGATTCATACGGTGGATAGTAATACGGTTACTTGCTGTAGCCGTCTCCCTATATAGTTCTGTACACCCCCAACTCTGCTGTAGATATAGCTAATAGCCGGAAGCTTATTGTGAAATTATGTCAACAGCTGTGTTCAGTCAACAGATGTGTTCAGCATAAGGGTTTTATGCCTAAACTGGGCTTTTTGTAGGAACCATGAACACTCAACAGTATTGACAAAAATGTGTGCAGAAATATGGACGTTTTGGCTCTTAAATCCATTTCGGCATATCACCTTCATATCCTCGACCACCTGATGGGTGGAAGATGAAAATTTAATTCCCCTCTCTCTTCTAGGCTCCTTTCTAAAAAGCACAGACATTTGCACTTCCCTTCCATCCCATCACAGATGCGTATATATACACACACACACGAACACAGATGTGTGCACACACACACACACACACACACAGAGAGACACACACATACTCATAGGCATTCATCAATGCCAAGCCCAGCAGGAGAAGACCCAGCACAAAAGGCCCAGGCTCAGAAGCGTGTGTGTGTGAAAGAGCAGCATCAAAGCTCAGATGACAGCTGGAGAGTGGGGAGGGATAGAGAAGTGATACATCCACTCAGGTAGAGTAGTTGCTGCTGTCACATAGGCTTTGGGTGTGCATGAAGTGTATGAGTAATGCAATGTGTGTGTGTGTGTGTGTGTGTGTGTGTGTGTGTGTGTGTGTAATTGTGAATCCTGACATTTAGTCTTTTAGGAGAGAGGTTTATTGGGTCATGCTGTATGAACTGTTTGTGAAAAGACTGATTTGGCTCGGTTTTTCACAGGCCAGGTGCAGTAATCTTATTTCATCAACACCATTCACACAGATGCAAATCTTGTTTGTAGAGATTCTCATCAGTTCAACATGATTATGGTCATTATATTGAGTATGAATCAAAAATGTGCCAATGATACTTTCTTGTGCATACATGCGTGTGTGTGTGTGTGTGTGTGTGTGTGTGTGTGTGTGTGTGTATGTATGTGTGTGTGTGTGTGTGTGTGTATGTATGTGTGCATGTGTTATTTATTTATATTTATTTCATAGTCCAGATGGTAGGTTAAATCATCAATAAATGTAATGATCATATTTCCTACTTTTATTTTTTAGCTATTATTTAGCCCTACCTATGATTCTTGAGGCATACACTGAAGTGCCCGAAAAACTGGTACACTGGTATAATTCTTGGTAGTTCCCCCACGAAAACTTACAATGGGGCATGGACTCCACAAGCTTCTGTAGACAATGAACACCATACTTCCTGCAGAACAGTACACAATTCTGTTGTATTCTGTGGGGTAGGATTTCTATCCTCCTTCTATCCAGCATATTGCATGGCATTCCCAATGTGTTTGATAACGTTGAGATCCGGTGGGAATGGCAAAAGCCCAAAATCAGATGAGTGTTTGTCCAACAATAATTTGGCATCTCTAGACGTGTATGGTGGTGCCTTGTCCTGTTGGACGAACCCAAACCCATCAGAATAAATGCTGGACATGAACCGGTGTAATTTGTCAGAAAGGAGGCACACATAGCGTTTACTGGTCATACCAGATTTTCTGGCACTTCAGTGTAAATTGTGAAAACTGTATACATTTGAGGTATTGCTGTTGCTATCAGAGGTAAGCGTATTATCCAGTACTGTTCAAAACTCTATAACATTTATTCTGTTGATTTTTTTTCTCATACTGATATTGATATTTGAGATTGATTGTTCATGTGAATTCATGTTTCTGTCTATTCTGCCAAGTATTGCACTGAAGCAGCAAAGTATTCCCAAACCATCACACTAACACCACTGCATCTCTGTTAGTAAATGTTCATATTGTCTTAATGTCATGCCAGATCCAACACTCCCTCACTTTCGACTCATCAGTAAACAGAACTTTTTTTTTTTGGCTTTTATTAGTTGTGCCTTTTTCCTGGTTCTCCCAGGGATACCATTTCTCCCAGTCTCTCTCTCACTCTAATGATAGAATGATGAATGTTGACCTTATTAGAGGAGAGCAAGGCCTGCAGTTCCTTCGATGTTTGTCCTTTATGACTTTGTGCATGAGGCGTCTATGAGCTCTTGGAGGAATTTTCAAAGGCTGGCCATTTCCAGGAAGATTTACTCCAGTGCAGAATTTACTTCATTTGGAGACAATGGCTCTCACTGTGGTCCCAGAGCCTTAGAAATAGCTATATAACCCTTTGCAGGCCGGTATATTTCAAGAATTAACTTTCTCACCACCTCTGGTATTTCTTTTAATCAGGGCATAGTGATGCTTTTAGCTAAGTGGATAAGAAGCATAGTGATGCTTCTAGCTTTTAACCTACTTCACATTAAAAGATTTAAGCAGTGTATAGATTCAACAGGACTGACAGTAGTTTAACTGAACACAGTTATTAATTTCATTTAGTTAATTGTTTAAGTAATTTGGAGGCAATATGTTTTCACCCAGAGACAGTTGATGTTTACTTTTTTCCCTTCAGTAAATAAAATAAAGTAAAATACTGCATGTTTATAGAGGTTGTCTTTATCTAAAAGTGTGAACAATATGAAATTGTAGACAATCAGGAACGGGCAAATACTTTTTCAAGGCAAATAATTTGTAAAATGTGTTCTAACACTGATCCAGTGTTTCAGGCCAGTGTTGGCCCTAATAGTAATACTCTATTTTGCACTGTGCACTATTTATTCAGAAGATTGAGGCAGTAGAAAACATCCAGTTTAGAAGCTTTGTGTTACATGTGGCTACGATAATAGTCTTTGTTATTAAATTCTAGCAGGATGCTTAGGTTTAACATTAGCCCAAAAAGCTTATCTGCTCGGCCATTTTACAGAATATGAACACTGTAAGAAAACACACATCACTAAAGCATATTCCCTCACAGCAGCTGTGATTTGATTAACTTTCTCTTTCATTACAGTTTCAGTTTCAGGCTGTTTTCCTTTTTTAATGCAAAAACCATTGGTACAGTTTTACATGGAGCCCAATTGCAGTGTGGTCATTTAGAACCAGAGCTTGCTGGCAGAATTGTCATTGGGAAATTACAGTAAAGGAGCAGGTAGAAATAGCAAGACACAGACCAGATTAATGCTGTTGTTAGCCAGAGCACTGTTAGTTTTAATATGGCAGACAGCGTTACTTTTTTTTTCTTTTTTAATAAAGTTGATTGTGTGCTACATTTAGATTGTTAATAAAGGGAGCTGTGTTGGTCCAGCACTACAATTTCCAGCAAGATTTTCCTGACTGAGCTTTCTAATGCATCCTTAAACTAGCTTTCTCCGAATGTTTGTTCTTCTTTGCTGAAAGCTCTTCCCTGAAATGTGTATGTACAGTAGAATATTACACTGTTATGCAAGGTGATGTTAAAATAAAATACAGGTTAATTAGACAAAGGTAGACCAGAGATGTACAATTACAGATATCTTTTTGATAACACCCAGAGGCCACCCCATACAAGCACCTCATTAGATTTATGTAGTGTACAGTAGGGTATATTGAGCTTGTTTACTGTAAATACTGTAAAGCATCTAAATAATTACTTTCTTAAACTGGATCTGGTGTCTTTCACTAAGTGCAAAACCATGGAGTTGGTACAGCATCAGTACAAACTAAAGTTAATGTGATTCTTCTATTAGGCAATTTTCTCATTCTACAACCATATAAATCAGTCAGGATCCTAAAAAATAGGATCGTAGTTTGATGATTGGGTCTAAATGTGTAGTATATGTAATAAGTATGAGATGCAGAATGCTGCAATGTGGTGAGTAGTAACTGTCATATGGTTTTTATTTATTACACATAGTGATGTTTTAAGCCTTTTTTTGCTTTACTTTTATATCTATATAAGGTTGTTAGTGGCTGTTTGCAGAGTGTTGTATAAAAGCATATTAATGGAAAGTCGACTGGAAGGGGAACATGTGGCAGGAAAAGGTGGTGTCAGTGCATTTAAAGCCATTGTGCACAGACGTCTTCAGGAAAAGGGCTACAACCAATATCATACCACTCCTGAATCAGAGACAAAGTCAGAATTATCTTACCTGGGCTAAAGAGAAAGACAACTGGGCTGTTGTTAAATCCTTCTTACAGATAAAGTAAATTTTGCATTTCATTTGTAAATCAAGGTCCTAGAGTCTGGAGGAAGAGATGCGCAGGACTTCAGAAGGTGTCTGAAGTCCATTGTCTGTGATGCTTTGAAGTGCCAAGTCATCTGCTGGTGTTGGTCCACTGTGTTTTATTAAGTCCAAAGTTAACACAGCCGCCTACCAGGAGATTTTAGAGCATGTCATGCTTCTATCTGCTGACAACTTTTATGCAGATGCTGATTTCCTTTTTCAGCAAAACTCAGCACCTGGTCAAAACTGGCCAAAACTACTACCAAATGATTTGCTAAACCACATATTACTGATATATTATTGATGCAGTAATTCATAGTAAAGAAACATTAAGTGTATAAATTAACATACCTGCCAGAAACATGTCACTTTAGTTCACTTTTGATTTCAGTTATGAACAAGATGCACTAATGGTAAAGGCAAAGAAATGTCTTCTTATGTTCTCTGACATGATGTGAATGCCGGATGTTGCCCTTCAGCCCACAAAGCAGTGCTGTGGTGGGGAACATTCTATGCTCTTAGCTGTCAGTGTCCTACTGCTTACACAGTAACAGGAGAATAAGACAAATTTAACAACAATGCGATGCAACTGCATTAGTGTGTACATGATTTACATGCACACTTAAATGGTTGCATCGCAAAGGACTCCTTGGGGACAACAAAAAAACATTTTCACTCAGGGAGATGTATACAGATAATAGGGTATACAGCAACTATATGTATCTGCAATTTGCCTCCACCTGTTCATGAACACAGCTGTAGCTCCTCTGGCCGTCCCTCTGATTTCTACCCAAACAAGAGCACCTTGAAAATCTATACAAGAAAAACTGTACACAGATATATTAAATTCCCTGTAATATATCAACCCTAACATTTAGACTACTGACAGAAGAAGCGAATAACATTGATTCTGTCATTACAATGGCACCTATCAAGTGGTGGCATATATTAGGCAGTAAATGAAGTTATTTTTCAAAAGTTGATGGGTTTGAAGAAGATAAAATGGGCAACCATATGTATCTGATTGGCCAAACTGTGATGTTTTGACATCTGAGCAGCGTTGGGAGCATTTTTAATGTGGGGGAGACACATGAAGAAGGGCAGGGGGGTGGGGTTTAGATGCCTTTTCTTACATTTTGGTGCATTTTTAACAAAGTTAAATGAAAGCTATCACTAAGTTAGCTGATCTTCTAACAGTAACTGCGCCAACATTTCCATTCCAAAAGTTTGACTTACTTTCCACTTCTTTGTAAAGAAGTTCTTTATGTCTATTGTGTCTGGTGAGAGAGCAAATATTGCAAACAACTGATCATCAACCAATTATATTTCATAATTCTTATATTTCATAATTCTTTGTTTGGACCCCCCCCCCCACCAACACACACACATTTAACATAACATATTGAATGATTGAATGTTGGCGACGCCTATGCATCTGAGTCAGAGAATCTTCAAATCAGCAGGCCTTCTGGAGTGTTTTCAGTATACAGTTATTAGTACCTACCAAATGTTACCCAAAGCAAGAGGTGCATAAGGAGTGTAGGCTAGCTAATGTCAGATACCACAGTACACCTTCAGAGGTCCTGTGGAGTCCATGACCCGATGGGTCAGAGCTGTGTATGGTGGCACAAGTAGACACAACACAGAGCTGTGTTACGTGGCACAAATATACATTTTTGGCATGTGGTTTTATCGGTATGGTTGATCGGTGTGCACAGAACCATTAGCTTAGCTCAGTTATTGAGACGACTTGAATAACATTGAGGAGAATGTCAAGAAATGAAGACAAGATCACCTGTTAGTTGCCTGATTGGTGTAGAGTCGAGACACCCACCTTCATATTTCTCCTGCTCAGAGGTTTTGTATGCTCATAAATAAAATGTCATGCGAGTACAGTTGTTTTTGTGCCTTGAAGCACAGTTTAATTGCTTCTTTTTATTCATATCATGCCCATGTAATATGCAACAGGAGCAAAAATATTCTGTTATCCACTACACATACACTTAGGAGTGTTTTACAAGGAGTCGATTATGCACAGAGTCATTCATGTGCAAACGTAATTGAATCTGAATATCAAAAGCATTGATAAATCAGGCCTTGAAGGACTATTGATTAGAACAGGGAACTTTGGTGTAAACTAGGATTTTGCAGCAGCCCACTGCCTCACCACAAAATTTGTTAGAAGTCGTTATTGACTATGTTATTTTGATGAATGGAATTCATTTGAGGAGGAGGAAGAGATATAAAAACTGAATTGGAATCAAATGTAGTAGTCTAGTAGAGCAAACTTAGTCTTTGTTTACAGCATTTGTGGCTAAACATTAGGACTACAGAGAGAAGCTCCTAAATCTTGTGACAGTTAAATGAATGGCATATTTAATATCACATTAGCACTTTTTATCCCATGACTACTTTTTATTTCATGTCTCCTATAAACTATGGTAAAGCTGTCCAAAATAGAAGCAGGCTCACAGAAAAAAAAAGTTTCTTATCTCTTAAAAACACTCAAGGTTGGCTTTGTTTTGAAACTTGTCAGTCAAATCCATTCACGTGTCAGCATATAGCAGCATTCGGACGGCGCCTGATCTTTTGACTGACAGGTCTCAGGTTAGCTCTTATACGCAATCGATCAGGTGAAGGATCAGTGGCTCTTATCTTGTCGTGATGGGCTTGGAGCAGGCAGGGCACACTCACCACACATCGAGCGGCATTGTCGGAGCTCAGGCTGATGAGCTTTAGAGATAACGGTCAGACAGCTCGCTGAAACAAGGTGCCTCTCAGGAAATCCTCCTATTCTCTCATTTCCTTGTTGCTTCTTTTATTTTATTGTACTCTACAAATAAATAACAAAAATTGTATAATGTTTCTTTTCTTCAGCAGCCAGTATTTAACTATTCTCTGGTGATTTTGTTTGTGGATTTTCTTCAGTTTCTTCAGTTTTTCCATTGTTTAACAATGTATACAGTAGATTTTACTAATTCTGTTATTTTTACATTGTTTGTCTTAATTTGCAGTAAAGGCTGAAATCTTTGAGGATGTGCAGTAGAATTTTAGTACAAAGATTACTGATTTGACCACTATTGTAATTACGTTTGCGTGTGTTTTATTGTAGTTTTTGTCTTAGCTACTTTTATTTAATACATTCAGTCCAGTCCAAAATGCAAAGAGTAAGCAGAAGATAAAGTGTTACGTGTGTTTGTGTTTTTCCAGTTTAATTTTGTGGGACGGATCCTTGGCCCACGGGGGCTTACGGCCAAGCAACTGGAGGCTGAGACAGGATGCAAGATCATGGTGAGAGGCAAAGGCTCTATGAGAGACAAGAAAAAGGTAAGCACCTACACATACATGCACCATTGGTCATGTATTAGAGCAAAGGTCCTAAAAGAAATCCTGCTTATTTATTAAGTGTGTATGACTAAAGAGGAAAGAGAATGTGCATCATGCAGGTCTGGTTTGGTCCATTCTCTGATGTGCAGTTTGCGGGGCCCATCTGAAATGTTCAGCTTCCATGAACTCCCTCCCCATGCTGCAGCTGAAAGTTTTGGGCAGGTGTTCAAACATTGTCCTTGGCCTTGGATTGCATGGGGGCTGATTCCAGTGTCCCTGCCAGGGCTCCTGTCCCAGTCAAACGCCAGATTGAGTGTTACATGTTGGATATCTGTCTCGCTAAGCCTGTGGGGGTCTGGGAGGATCTGAGGGTAAGGGAGTTTATATATATGATCTATTACTAGAGTCTATGAGCACTTGGGTAAACATATACACAGACTTTTGTGGATAAGTAGAGATAAGTCTGCGTTTCTGATACTTCATAGTGTGACTGTGGATTTCACTTGTAGCATGTAAAACACTAACTATAATAATGTATGCAGCTGGTTCTAGAAGTAGTGTAACCTCCCATGTTCAGTATGAGAGAGGATGTGAGAAAGTGGTGCCTGAACAGGGCTGGTCTTCTATTTAGACAAGTGACTCTCGCAGAGATAGTTATCAAAGGTCATGTTGCACGGTGCTGAGTGGGAGCAGGCAGAAAAATAAAACAAGTCCTGTGCGAAAAGCACTGTTGTCATCTCATACTCCGTTCCCACATCTGGATCGGTTCTGCGTCCTGTTGGAGCACAGCTGGTCGTCGGCATATCGGATCTCAGCTTTGTGTGCACGTCCATTCCGTGTGTTATTTGTGCGTTCATGCGTGCGTGTGTGAGTTTTGTGTGTGCACAGTCATGCCTCTCACAGCCAGCACTGCTAGGGCATTTCACCTAGACAGGGTTATCCGAACCTCTTGTCTGCAAAGGGTAAACATTCACATGCATGCTTGAGTGTGCTTGGTTAGGTACATGGTAACTAAGGTTCTCAGATAAATAGTAAGGAACCTCTGTGTAGATATTCTTCGACCTTCATGTCATTGTTCGTTTCTGCCCTAGTGTCAGGTTTTTCTTATACCTACATATTTGATTAAATTACTCTCCATCTGGACACATGCACACGCTTAAGTGATACAAATGCTACTTGACGTGTGTGTGTTTTCACTGAATGCAGATTGTCTTGCTGACAGCCCCAGCAAATAACAGAACTATGAGATATAGAATGAGCTGAGAGTCTTTTCATGGTCTGTTAGCCAGACGCTTAAATGTTGGCTCTATTCAGTATTATAATGTGCCATCTTTCTTTAAACATACTGAGTACCATCCCAGTTATATTTATAAAAGCATATTCGTTTTTTTCCCTTTCACACTATTAATCATGTTCAACTATATTCTAACAGCCTGGTCTTCAAAAACACAACATAGCCTCATCAGTTGTACATAACCAGACAATAGTAACACTTATTGATGCTATCTAAATGCAATTGAGTTTCTTTTGTCTAATGCTTGCCTAAAGCACAACTTTAATGTGAGCAGAGATGGCATCTGGCAGCGGGATCATTTTCTACTAACACCCAAGGCAAGACTTTCCACAGCCTGCACATCTATCCCACTCTCATTTTAAAGACATCTCATGCTGCATCCTAAAACTGAACAAAATAGACTTTCATCGTCTTTCTAAATCTCTTTTGGATGTGTAATGGAGATGCCCAAACAATAAAGTGAGTGATTAAGGCACACTACACACATACGCACACTCAATCACACACACACACACACACACACACACACACACACAAATATTCAGATTTTGCAGATCTTTTTATCTTTTATCTCCAGTAAAAGAAACAGGCCTCTGCAATGTTTACGTAATTCTAAAAAGTCTAAAAACAATTAATTATTAATTATGAATAAATATTGCAGTTTCCGCATAAATATATATGTTGTTAGTTAATATGTCATTTAGTCAAAATTCAGTTCCTTATATAATCAAATCACAACAAATCCTCGCATCCTTATATTTTAATCATTATTTTCAGCTTGGCTATTTATAGTTTTGTTGCAAATAAGCTGTAGATGACAAGATTTCATATGTTACATATTACTCATTCACTATTTCAGCCGTCTATCCTATCTCCAATTCACCTGAGTGCATGTCTTTGGACTGTGGGAGGAAACCAAAGCTCCTGGAGGAAACCCACACAGACACAGGAAGAACATGTGAACTCCATATGAAGTGGCGGCATTAGCCATAGCGCTCTCTGATAATCAATTTGTGCAATTTGTGATGTTATAAGAACTTTAGCAATTAAAAACTAAAATAAAAAAATAAATACAATTTTCAATCTGATTAATGTCATGTTCGAATTCGGATAATATAGATGGAAACGTAGATTTTACAGTTGGTCTTGGAAAGCTGAAATACACAGATGCTTTGCATCTGATGTGCCAACTAGTCAATGTTCTATATAGACAACTAGAAAAACTGTACATAAGACGCACACAACACCAATATCAATACCACTCAGATATAAAGTCATGTGTCAGGTATAAACCAGGTTACTCAACTTCGTATCAGTCCATATCACCACCCTGGCATGGATTATTTTCTTATAACAGAATTCTTCATGATGTTTTTCTTTTTATGTATAGCTCAAAATATAATGTAAGAGCAGAAAGAGATGCACCTTCTCAAACACACCTCCAGACTTTTTTAAAAAGTGTGTCAAAAAATGTAAGTACACTATTTCTATTAGGCTGGTAGATCTACAATATGTAACAGATATGTCACTATGTCACAGGAAATATATAATGTCCATATTGAGGTTGTTTTTAACTTCTTTCTGTTATAGTGTGAAGATGATCAGTGAGATATGGTTCTCTGGTGACACTGTTTCTATCAAAGGCTGTACTTGACACTTTGTCATGTCACAATTTATTGTTATTAAGGCTGTCAAAATCACTTTAGTCATGTCTAGGCATAGCACAGCCACCACGTGATACATTGTGTGTGTGTGTGTGTGTGTGTGTGTGTGTGTTAACTCTGCATTTGCCGAATGTGTATTTAGAGCAGCCATGCAGTGGTTTATATGAACCTCGGCAAACTTAAATTAGTATCTGAGGCACAACGTGACTCTCCTAACAAGAAGTTAGCCACAGGCTCATTGTCTGGTGATGTACATTTTAAGGAGCCTCAGACCACAGAATTTTAAACCCATTTTAATTACCGTTGTCAAACATGTCCTCAAAAATTCTACACCTTTACAGCAAGGACACCTGAGAATGGAGTGTTGTCTTAGCGCAATACTAATGAGGACAAACTGACAGCATACATAATAGAAATGCATAATTCATAAGTGTCATTTAATTCTGTCCATCTTTATTAGTCACCCAGTAGGAAATGGAATAAAGAAGAGATTTGAGGAAGCTGAATTTAAGTGTGTGTGTATGTTTGTGTGTGTGTGTGTGTGTGTGTGTGTGTGTGTGTGTGAGCTCTGATGTGCTGAGGCTTTTACACAAGGACACTTTTGTCAGGATCTTAAAGCATATCCTTCCTTTTCCCCAACCTGCAATCCTGCTGTCCACCACCTGATACACACTAAGTTATAGTTGCTGTGACAAACCAAAGGCTGCACTATAAATGCACATTTATACTGAAGTGCCTAAAAGAACTGGTACAGATTGGTGGTGGATAGGTAATGGCATGGGACTTACAAACGTCTCTGACAGGTGAGCACTGTGTGTACTTCCTTTTCGTCACAACTGTTCATTCAACTGTTCATACTGCATTTATTCTGATGGGTTTGGCCTCTTCAAACAGGACTATGCACCACCACACACATGTAGAGATGCCAAATTATGGTCTGAGAAACACTCATCTGAGTTTGAGGTTTTTGTGTTTAGGATTACAATGGAGATGGCCAGTGGATTTATAGACATTGACATATAGCTACTGGATGGCCAGTTAGAGACAGAGGTGGGGAAGGGTTGGGGGTTTGTAGGCAGAGACACGTAGTGGACGTGTAAACAAAAAGCTAGTGGACAGCTGCACAGCTGGACATGTTTCCTCAACAGACCGTTACAGCAGCATCACCTTGACTACGAGCCTGTCGCTGGGTGTCGTGCAGGGCCTGAGAAAGTGCGATGTGAGAAAATCTGAGTGGTCCAAGAGAAAAACAAGTGTTCGAAGATTCACAACAGACACATACAAACGCAGACCCTCAGATAGACAGACCAACAAAAAGACCTATCATTAACCTCTTTTGAAATTGGCACTCACACACCCTCCTGGCCATCTGTGTGAGCTTTTTCTCCATGAGTTATTGACTGGGTGGCTATAGATAGGCGGCTGAGCTGTGACAGTCAGGCACAGAGGATCAATTTTTAGTGCTTGTCAAAATCAAGGAAAGCCGAGTAAATCAGCCGAGCGGAAAACAGACTGATGAGCGGCGAGAAAAAAGGAAGTGACCTAATATGAGCGTGCTGCCTCAGTGTCAGATGATAAATCATATTGAGCGCGTCTGATGATGCTAATGCTGCAATATTTCCCCTTGTCGCATCACGTGGACAGGGCCAACAATGGAGTCCTAATGAAAATCAGCAGGCAAAATGCAGCAGCACAGACGGCAGCGTGGATTGCCATCAATTTCCCATTTTGCTGGCACAGGGAGAAAAGTGAGCGCTGCTTGCATGTCTGATTATTGCATAAATCAGATCTTGTTTTTTTTTTCATCTGGGAAAATTATATATGAAAAGAAAGGTAAGCAGAGAACAATGCAGGGTGCTGGTAAACAAAAGACTGGCACAGGCAGAGCAGAACTCCTTTCCTTTATTCACTGCAGTGCTGTTCCCTAGCAATTAGGCACTCCAGTGTTGCCAGATCTTCAGCTGGTGAATTAGTATTTCTCTGATTGTACTGCTCTGCATTTGGACCACAGCTGAGTGTCAGAATGTGTTATAGGCCTGATTGGGAATATTGTATGCAGG
This sequence comes from Duopalatinus emarginatus, assembly GCA_028565595.1. NCBI lineage: Eukaryota > Metazoa > Chordata > Actinopteri > Siluriformes > Pimelodidae > Duopalatinus > Duopalatinus emarginatus. The sequence continues at coordinate 8,873,761 of JAOVVF010000039.1, read as the reverse complement.
AAGGCGGTGAATGTTTTGTTTGTGCCTTTACTATCCTGCTGCTCCATGTTATGAGCTTCTGTTTGTGCCGTGTGATGCTTCCTTTGTATATCAGCACATTACACCATGGCATGTGTAAAACATCTTGTCCTTAGTGCAGGAATCAGATCAAAGTCACGGTACCTGTTTCTGTTTAATTTTATGTTTATTTCCATGTCCTTTCCTGTTTTATTCTTGCTGGTTCTTTTCTCTGCTGGAGAAGTGAAAACAATGTACATTGTTTTGGTCGCTTCCAGATCTTGAGCAGTGAGATCTAGCAGCAAACTGGAATCCAGGATTACAAAGTTCAAACGGCAAACACTCCCTGCTCTTTGATCGTCACTTTTGTGTAGAAATTTTAACTCTCTCTACTGCTTTAGTTATAAAGCTGAAAAATCTTGCTACATCCATGTTAATTTTTTTTTATTCTTATATAGCTTCAGTGATTCGGAAACCGTGTATCAGTTGCACCGTGCTTGCATAAGACTACACGTTAATCTCCCTTGCTTTGTTTCAGGAGGAGCAGAACCGTGGCAAGCCCAACTGGGAACACCTGAATGAAGACTTGCATGTCCTAATCACAGTAGAAGATGCTCAAAACCGTGCGGAGATCAAGCTCAAACGAGCCGTAGAGGAAGTCAACAAGTTGTTGGTGCCTGCGGTAAGTAGCTCTCACATCACTTCCTGCTACAGCTTGTGACTTTCATTCTTGCTCCAAAAATGTAGCACAGCATTACTATTTTTACCACTGAAATGAATGTGTCAAAGTGACACAGGAGTGAGTGATAAAAATAAGACAAAAGCTGGCTGGCTGATGGTGTGAACTTTGTTTATATAGTGCTCTTGATAGAGAATTTGACTTTAGGTTGAAAGGGTATTTGGGCATGATTGATTCTAAGCTATATTTCATGCATCGAGTGTGACTGTGTGTTCTGTATCACACTGTGTTTATCTGTGTGTGAGAGAGTTTCTTGGGTCTCCTGCTTTGACCGATGATTATTTTGCAGTATTTTCAGATTTTTGGGTGCTTATTAGAGTATTCATTTCCTCCAGAATGACATTATCAAATCGCCACACAAAGTGTTTGCACTTTAAGACCAATTATGAATGACTACACTACTTGGCATTCCACTGTACACCACAACAGAGTTTTATCCCAAGTATCAGCTTTATCCTAGCAAATAAGTCATCTGACAGTTCAGGACTTTAGACCTAATTTCTCAATGGTACAACTAAAAAAATTTGATGTTGGACCGGTGCTACCAGACGTTCGAGGGGAAAAAAAGTCTACACGAGTCTGAAAGCCTCTCTGTGGTTCAACAACACATACACATTAAGCACATATCATGGTCTAAATTAATCAGAGATGAAGGGCGGGACCTCCCTTCCGATTGGTCATGGTCCAGATACTCCTGTATATGTGTGTACATTTGAAAATGTGTGTGCTGAAGTCAGACAGAAAGGTGAGTAGCCTAGGCCGGTCAGATAAACAGAGTGGATGTAGACGAATATGATGATAGATAAAAGACGAAAAGAGCGATTGACAAGTTAAGGCCTGATCTGTCTGAAAATCATAACCAATGCTCTGACACGGAGCCATTACCCTTCCAGGTTATGTCAAGCCTTGGTCCAGAGACAGCATCAGATAATGAGCCACATACAATCGACTCAGATTGAGTCTGAGCCCACTAAAATTAAAAGGGGGAAAGTGTATACATTTTGAAGAGAGTGGCTTGACAAGTTTCCTTGCCTAAGATACAGTAAAGCTGATGATATAATGCACGGCATTTAACTACTGTAAAGAGTGTGGGAAGACCATGGTCGGCGATACTGCATTTGTGACTGGTTCTAATACATTTCGAATTGAAACGCTCTGCAGTTGAAACGCATTTATAAAACATTACATGCCCAAGTGTCCGCTCTCCCTGCTGCCTTTCAGCGTCAGGCAGCAGCAAACAGGTCATCAGACGAGGCTGAGTTGAAAATTTAGGTGCACCTAAATTTGTGCTGGTTCACCTAAGAAAAAACATTAGGCGCACCAATGCAAAAGTTTGATCTAGAGCCCTGCGGTTTTGTTTTTCTGGTTGAGCTGTGTGTTTAATGGAGGCATGTATGTGTGAGGGGATGTTTAGTGCTATGCGTTTTAGCAACTCTGCAATTCCTCTTTTTGTTTCCATTCGCCGTCATGTCACTTGACAAGTAGGAAATGAAATTTACTCCTGTCATTCTTGAGAAAGTGGAAGTGCTCCCCAGTGCTGCTACAATTGAGTAATTGCTTTGAGTTAGGTCACTAACATTCGTCAAACATGGCCTTTTAAACATTTTCATCAGAGCTAATAAGACCCCTTACAGTGAAGAACTCTATTCCAATGACCAAAGTTTTATTTGAAACCATTCTGTAGCCCTGTAGGTGCATGATGTGGGTTTTATGGACGTTAAACAACCCATGAACATTATCCTTTGTGGATTTGAGGTCTCTGAAATACCACATATGTATCTCCAAGCATACTCTGAATATTCTAATAACTAATAACCTTAATAAAAAAATCGTGAAAAATCGGTTCAGTTACATGACATGTCAGGCTGAGGTCATGTGATGTACTAGTAGCTTTATGTAGGTCATGGTTATTGGATTACATGAGCTGCCACTGATGAATGCAAAGCTATGGGGAGTCTGCTAACAGCTAGGGCATGACCAGAGGCTCGCTATGTTGATTTAATTAGATGCGAGGCATTAATGAGGAGCACAAGACTGCAGGGTCTATCACTGGAGCACCTGGCTGCTCACAAACTGTGCCTGACCTAACTGACCTATTACTACATGTATTAGTACATACCACATTAGCATGTAGACCTACATCCATTAACATGAGTTTCCAGTGAGATTTTGTGCAGCACTTCTTTGTGTGTTATAATAAGTTTACCTCTGTGGAGGAACTGAGAACTGAACTTGTGTTCCTACATCACTTTTACGTCTTACAGAAGATTCTAGGCAGTCGTACTACAATAGATGCTTCATTATGGGTATTTCCTAAAGTAACATGTGGGTCGTGGAAACTTTTTTTTTTTGTATAATTTAACTAATAGCCATGTTTGTGTATGGAGTTTTGTTGCAGTTCAGAGCAGTGTCTCTGGTACACCTGTAGTATTATCATGATCTCAGACCTTATATTATGTCCCACTGGGACATCGCAGCAATTTGAAAAGTTAATGGGGACATTTTATGAAAAGCTCACTTTTTCAGGGCTGGTGCACAGACATTTGGGTATCTAGGGTGCCTGCAAACCACAAACTATGAAAGTTAATCCAGTCGGTTTTTTGTGGGTTGCCTATTTCAAAAACATTGCATTCAACAAGCCTTTTAAATTTAGTTCCCCTTGTTAGGTAACCAGCAGGCTGATTAGAATTATACAGAACCCATCTTTGTATATTCACCCATAGCTTGAGTACGGTGGCCGAGAAAGCCCATTGCACTGCAAGTTAAAAATGCGCTGCAAATTCTCAAAACACAAGCATCAGAATGACAACACATGTAATACTTTAACCGAACACACTGCAAATTCTCAAACGCACTGCAAATACTGAAAACACATGCAACTTCCAAAACACATGCAAAAAGACTTACAACACAACGGAAGTGTTTCAGAGGGACACTGAAAGTGGACAGAACCATTCGAGAGCGAGCTGCATGGACCTGGATGTAGAGACAAGATAGCCCCAATCCCAGCAAAACTAAGTTTTATCTGTTTATTAATTAAGATACAGTCGGTTTATTGAAAAGTTTCTCATGTTTATATTTAATTCCTCTTTAATTGCACAGTGAGTAGTCTTGGCTCTACATCCAGGTCCATGCAGCTAGCTCTCGAATGGTTCCATCCACTTTCAGTGTCCCACTAAAACACTTCTGTTGTGTTGTAAGTATTTTTGCATGTGTTTTCAGTAGTTGCAGCGTGTTTGAGAATTCGCAGTGTGTTCAGTTAAAGTATTACATGTGTTGTCATTCTCATGCTTGTGTTTTGAGAATTTGCAGCGCATTTTTAACCTGCAGTGCGATGGGCTTTCTCGGCCACCGTCTATGATCAGTTTTTTTCGTAAGTTTTGGACCCATTAGCATTATGCCGAAACTTGGGGCTAGGCATGGGAACTGCTCTGTTGTTGGCTGCTCAGACCAGCCCATGTCGCTGCATCAGCCCCCAACCCCCAGGGACATAAGACCTTAGTGGATGAACTTTATCTTCCATGTCCAATCTGGATCAATACAATCCAGGACTGGCAAACTCCCTAAAAGTGGGATCAGTATGAGTCTGTGGCAAAACTGTAGTTGATATTAATGTTTTAAAATAGTATTAAAAGTTTTTTTTTAAATAACTATACTGTGTGTGTCGGCCATTTAGTATTAGCCAACACTTACAGCAGAGTTAATATGTAATTTTCAAGAAAGTTATTGGTGTTACATGTGCCACAATACTGTTAATGCTATTAGTGCATCAGCTGACTGTCTGTAAAATAAACTTCTTATCAATACTCTTAAATAACATGAGAGTGAAAAGGAGTGAACAGGTGTACATGTCTCCAGAGTGTTTCCTGCTACTCTCAGAGTTGTTCACAAATGTCATTTTGCAGTAAACACTTATATCTTAAACACACTAGGGAAAATATTTTGTACCGACAAGGGATATTGTGGGAATAAACACAATAAGTTTTTCTTTTTTAATTTTTTTTTTTCAATTCTTTATGACAATTAATTTTACGTTATGTAAGTAATTCAGTTCATGTAAGTCTAACGTTGATACACACGCCACTCTAAGTGTCTAGCAGTGTTTAAAGCCTCACTCTCGAGCTGTGAAGTTCGTAAGGTCACATAGATCATAAACCCTTAAATATAAAACTGAATCTTTGGAAACAGTTGAGCAATGTAAATGTTATGGTGCTTTTTTTATGCAGAAAAAGTGCAGCTCCCTTCCAATATGGTGGACATGACATATGACCTAGTGGCCAATGTGCAGATATCTGGTTCAGTATCATTTAAAGGAACTCACACCAAGGTGTTTCATTTTGACAGAGGAATGTCACAGATATTTTATGAAGTCCCCATGGAACTGTGTTAACGTATGGAAAGTTGGTATAGTACGTCACCTTTAATGGTAAAGAAACTCCAGTGTAGCCGCTGTGACTGCAGAACCCAGTCCCACCAATCTCTCTATGCCTCTGAATTGTGAAGACTTTGAAGTGTAGACTTTTTAGTGAAATATTTCATTCATTGTTTTAAATAGAATTTCAAAGCTTTTTTTTTTTGTTGCTCTAAAAATGTCAACGTGCTAATCACTCAAATCTTACTCCAGCAGTATATGTGACTTGATGTGAGCAAAAAGATAACTATCCTCTTATGTGACACCTCACCTGTGAACACACTGCAGTCACTCTGTCTCTCGTACTAAAACAGCACGAAAACGATAACATTTTCAGTAAATATAATAAATAAAAATATAACTAATTATTTTTAGATACCCTATGTGATGTATCATGGCGGCACAACAAGCAGCACTGCCACCTTGCAATGACACTATATGGTCTACTGTATGATTCTTAATGCTACTATTCTAGACAATTGTGTGCTTAAGACTTTGTAGCTACAGTTTGGGGAGAACCACATATTGGCGTGATGTTCAGGCATCAACGTACGTTGGGCCATATAGTGTACAGGGTCTTTGGGTAGCCGTTTGAGCCGAGTTCTCGCTATGTTTGCCCAGGGTTTATTCCAACTTGTCAAAGAGATGACAGAAAGATAATCACTTTCTTTTAATTTAACTACAACTGGATTATTCTGACCCAAGGAATGCTGTTCATGTACTATGTTCAGTGCTGTACTGTGTACTAATTAGGGTGTGGGGTGGTAAAATCTGCCTCGCTGTGTGGCAGTGAAGATTGATTCCTTTATGTATCATTTAACGTTTTAACGTTAAACTTTTGGTGTGACAGTCTGGATTGATTATATCTGGTGTCAATAACTACCAGTGAAGGAGAAGCTTTACCAGGTCCACCATGCTTTTCACTCTCTGTTTTATTGTGTTTAGGTTACTGCTGCTCAGTGCTACTCTTCTCTCTCCAAATCACTCTCTTTCCCACTGCCTTTCACTGTCCTTCCCCTCTGAACCATTCATGATCTAATGCAATTTTTTTTTAATTGGGACAAAATGTACTTGGGTGGTCCCCAGTTTATATTGGGTGCCTTCAAAATATGCATGAGAAGCCATGATTTCACTCTTGGCTTCCAGAGACTCGTCTCAGAGAAGCAGATAAAGAGAGTCTGTTTTTTTTTCTCTGTTTGCACTAAGAGCTGCTAGTGTTCTGCTCCAGCTCATCAAGTGCATGCCATAATCCCCTTTAAAATTTACATACAGATTGAAGGAGTTCCATGGTACTGGATCTCCTAGCTGTGCTCCCAAGCGGGCAAATGAGGCAACCGTATGACGAGGGCCCTTATGGGAAATATGAAAACACATTAACAGAGGTCCTGTTGTGCCAGTACTTAGCTGTTGGGTTACAGGAAAAGAGCATTTCTGTGTGCCACTCATGGGCTGTCAAGAATTAGAACAGATAGATGTGGTCTATCTGTCCAGACCCAGTGATAGAGCTTACATCATCCAATCCAACTTTCATGATCATCATCATTATCATTACACTTGTAATCAGACATCATGTTTCTGCAGAAGGTCTGGTGCTGACAGGACTGCGGTGGTCAGCAGGTTGCTGTTAATACAATCAAAAGCAATTATCATCAATGGCTTTGTGACAAAAATACAAAATGCCTTACTGCAGACAATCACATCTGATTATGCTGACAGAAGCAGCAGTTCACGCACGCACACTCATGCACTTACAGCACGCGACACTAGTCTTGCACAACAAAGTTACAGTTAAATGTGTCAGCTGTGTCCGACTTGTGGCACCTTCAGAGGCACAGCAATACTTTGAAGTCAGGAGTCTGAGGTAATATTGCTTTTAGCACATATACTTTGTTCTTGATCTGTAAGTAAAAAAATACCACAGGATTCCTTTTCTCAGCATCTGTGATCAAGACTATACAGAAGTCTGCTTATCTGATATACAGACCCTGATGATTCATATATTTTACAAATCACAGTAGTAGTGCCACTAAATTCACTGGCCTCATTTCTTGCACACAACTCCAGCATGAAATTACACTCCCAGAGAAACAATCTTCAGAAATATAGTAATGTTCTTACTGTGAATATAAGCTGTTGGTCTGTTTCCTAACCTGACAGAGAAAGGAAAGCTCTCACGCATGTTACTCCGGACCAAGCCGCCTCTAAATGGTCATTGCTGAAGGGGCTACTTTAATTAAAGTTCTGTCCATCAGCCTTCCCGCTGCTGCTGCCAGCCACGGTCAGGACCGACGGAGACAGCTTTAATTGTCGTTGCTGGAGATAAAGTGGAATTTAAAATGGAGGTTTGAGGAAGCTGCAAGAGCTATTCACAAACATGTGGTGCAAACACATTGGCCGTCAGCTGTCAGAGAAGCGAGGACACCGGGAGGACACTGAGGAGCGGTGGATTATTTCTAAGAGTCAACCACAGCATGTCAATCACACAGCTCTTCCTGCTTCAGTTAACAGAGCTTGTGCTCAGCTAATTTACGTCAGTGCCTCTCAGTCTATTCATTGCATCAGTTTTAGGCCTGATTCCAGAATATCACTGTCTCACAGTCTTACCCTCTTACCACACACACACAGACACAAACCACACACACACATGCACACACTTTCTTTCTCTTTGAAATAGGCTGAAATATTTGCGTGTTCACCTTCTCTGGCTCTCTCATTTGTTTGGATTCAGCGCAGTGCGTGAGTCTAACAAATCTCCTTCTGCTCAGAAGACACGTGCAACTAGTGTATCTGGGTGGAGAGTTCTGGACTTCAGCTTGGGGATTCCCGTCTCAAACACACTCCAAGCATGCTCTCATAAATGTAGGAATGAACACACCAATGCTCACATCTCTATGACAGAGCACAAGGGGATGTAAAGTGAGAAGAGTCCCTGTGGCGGGCGAGAGGAGCCGCCATTGCCGCTTGCGACAAGGTGTGTGTTTATGAGTGCTGCTGAATGGAGAAAAAAAGGGCCCAGTGGTTTGTGGGAGTTCCCATCTGTTCTGTGTGCAGCACAATAGGCTCCCTCTTGCATGACATGTTTTTGTGCCGCTTGCTGCTTCTCTGAGTGCTCAGCCCAGCTGCCCAGGCAGGGAGTCTCTCTTTCAACATGGTCCCTGCTTCTCTGACTGGAAATAGGGCTCTTTGTGTGTGTGTGTGTGTGTGTGTGTGTGTGTGTGTGTGTGTGTGTGTGTGTGTGTGTGTGTGTGTGAATTAGGATCTCGGGATAAAATTAAGAAAAAATATTGCTATTATTCATTTTATTAATTTAGGTATGAATTAATGATAAAATAGCTGTTGTCATTTGAAACATTTCAGTTCTTCCTCTGGCATCTGCTCTAATCATAAATCATTTTTGTTTTATGGGTTATAACGTACAGACCCATAAAAGTAAGTGTACATAAGAGTAAAAGGTAATCAGAAATCTTCAGAAGAAATCTGCTTGATTTTTCCCTTTGTTTTGGATTGTTGTCTTATTTTTTAGAAACACAATTTTATTTTATTTTTTGATTGTGGTATTGATATCTTATCATGTCTATTAAGATGAACTGTAGCAGTTTTCATACAAGTATATATTTTTTTACTTTTTCCTCAGTGAATAAACAAAATAAATTGTTACATTGTTTTGTTCTGATTATTGCATAACTATTGCACGTTCTATCTCGATACCTGTGGGTCAAAGTCAATGCCCGTGCCTTGATGTGTGTCTTTGGTAGATGTGTGAACAGCAGGCACTTCTTCTCTCTGGTCACATGATTGAGTAGTCATCCAGGTCTTTGAGGCTGAGGGAGCATCAAAAGGCCTTTTGTTTATAAGTGGAGTGTGGAAATCCTGAGCCGAGCTTTCAGCTCCTGTAGGGCTGGATATAATGCTCCCAGTGGGGCTCCCTCCCCTTCTCTGGCTTACTCTCTCTCTCTCTCTCTCTCTCTCTCTCTCTCTCTCTCTTCCTCCGTCCCTGTCCCTGATTCTCGTTCTCTTCTTTCTCCTGTACATTTCCTTATTACAGATTATCTCTATCCATGCCAATGGACATACGTTTCTTTCTGTCTCATATGTCTACTTTATTGTGTACCATGTTGTGCTTTGCAACCTAAGTACACTGGTGAATAAAAGCATTCTTTAATGCAGCCTTAGAGAATGCATTGCCTTGGAGACCTGTTTAAGAGGCTCTTACCCCATCTTTCAAGTATAAGTTCATATTTAATCCTCCAGCCAAGGCCACTTTTCCAAACACACTTTGCCCTGGTAACGAGGACCACATAATGCTCGCTCAATGATTCGCATTCATACACTCTCATACTTCTCTGCCGTATGTCTCCTGAATAACATGTTAATCTTGACGCAAGTGAAAAGAAGATACAGGCTTCGGAATAGATTTGGCTGCACGGTTGGGTATAGATGCTGTGGAACATGAAACTGCCCCAGACACCACACAAACAATTTTTAACCAGCCAGAATAAAGGCACCTGTTCACAACATGTCCACACTGTCACCTTTAGAAACATCCCTCCTTAGCCTCTAATACACAACTCCTCTCTGCCTTAACAGCTTTTTCTTCTGAAAATTTAACTGTATGGTACTATTCATAGGGTTCTACTGTTATTCTGCAGAGTCTTTATTGCATACACTGTTGGATCCACAAGTATTTGGACAGGGACACATTTTCCATAATTTTGTCTCTGTATGCCACAGATTTAATCACATTTGCCTTATTTCATAACCACTGTGGTAGTCTAGAGAGGGACAAAAATATGTAGCTGCCCAGATAGAGCCAGACAGTTTAAAAGGGAATGTTGAGTCAATAGGTTTGGAGTGGAGTTCCCTCAGATCCAACTAAAATCCCTGGCAACTGCAGTGCATAGATAGCTAATACAGACATTCCTGTTAAAGTCCCAATTCTGATACTCTCGACTAGTCAGGGCAAAAGCATGTGAAGTGAAAGACATGAAAGATTTCTTTTGACCAAGTCACTTGCTCTAGGGTTCTCCTGTCTAAACGTCAGAATCCAGGGTGTTTTTTTCTTTTTGGATGATTACATTTCGAGATGTCTCTGAGAGCCGCTGCATCATGTAACAGTAATAAAAAAGCAATGTGTAGAACAGAAGCCCTTCATTTTCAGAGAAATTTGTCCTCAGCTCTTTTCATGAAAGCCAGCAATCTCTCAGTATTTCCACATCCTTCTCTCAGATCATTATCCATTTTTATCTCAAGCACTTAACAATGCTTTTCATTCACACTGGGACAGGCTTTGTCTCTCACAGAGAGTTTGAATTTGGGTGGAATATATTCTATAAGATGCCATGCATTTTTGCAGTCATAATTGACTCAAATCTGTTTCTCTCTCTCTCTCTCTCTCTCTCTCTCTCTCTCTCTCTCTCTCTCTCTCTCTCTCTCT
>JAOVVF010000039.1:8826592-8845116 GCA_028565595.1 Duopalatinus emarginatus | reverse complement strand
TATATATATAAAGCAGGAATGTATATGAAATGTCAATTTACTTGCAATTTGCAAAGAAATAGCAGTGATATTATAGAGGGCTATTTGTAGGAAAGGCAAATATGCATAATAGTTGCTTTATAGTACCACCTTAGAGATTTTCCTATATTTTTGGATATATGTTAGGGCTTTATATGAACGACAGGACTTTTCCAGTGTTTATATGCAAAAGCATTTTATATTATGTGTCCTGTGAATTGTCAATAGTCTGCAAAGCTGGGGGTGATGGCAGAAATTCCCACAGCTTTTGTTTCCATGGCTATTATGTTATCTAGAGAATTCCGTGTAGTGTTGCTTTGTATCATTAAAGGCCAAGATTTTTATGTTGTTGTAAATAGAAGGAAAAAATGAATTTGAAAAGGCAATAAAAATTTTATTGAGTACTACAACAACCAACAACTGTTTTGGCCCTAAATTATTTCAGTGTTCAATGACTTGTTTCCTTGACATTATAATCCATCTCCATCATAACTATCAGCTTGCCGCTTAAACCTCTGAAGTGCTCTAGTGCTTAATAGCAGTCGGGTAACAAGACACTGCATGGGCTGCATCTCTGGTCTGTCCTCTCGTTTCATTAGGAACTATATCTGACCCTTCACTTGACTGCTACTAACCATTAGACATGTCTACCACAGTTTTTATTTGTCAGGAATTTTCTCTTTTCATTTCCTTCTTTTTAACATGTAACCTATTGGTTCACATTGGCTGCCATCCTGTCAGTAAAATCATGCTTTGATTTTACTGCATTGTGTAGATGAAGACCAACAGTTCTCCCAGCGCTCCTATATTTAGTCAACCCACAGTTGGAGTTGTCCTAAATTGTTCAACATGAATCACTTCATGCCTAACACATCACTGAACAGGTGTTGTGTAAGGCATGAACACACTGAAGCTTAGGTTTGACTCAATTCAATCTGGAGCGTAATTGTGATGGGTTTATCATATTGTCATCCTGCCTTCACTAGCTGAAACTAATCTCCTCTGTTTCTTTTTTCTTTTCCTCCCTCTTTTGTTGCCCTTCTTTTCCTTTGTTTTTCTCCTTGTTTCCTTTCTCTAACCACCCAGCCACCACCAGCAACTAACCCCTGACCTTCTGACTTCTCAACTTCACCCAATGATGACCTGCCCATTGCCTGCCTGCAGATCACTTCTCTGCTCTAAAAACAAATGAGTGAATAATAGAAAGAAAGAGAGCATTAAACAGCTGTCACTGCACTGGCAGTGGAGATGCAGCGTCTCTGCACCTGATCTGTGGACACACAGCAAAGCCTGGAAGACGCCCTCCAGTTCAAAAGGTCTGTCGGGAGCGGACCGTCCTGCCATTGTAGAGCTGCACTGAGTCATTTGTAAGCAATAAGCAATAATGGTTAGCCCACTCTGACCTGATCCTTCATCTACATACTTGCACTTACCACATACTCTACAGCCCCACAACACATGACACATGATGTTTTAAGCAAACATAGACTCAGCCTTCAGTCATGAGACGAATAAAACAACCTCCGTTGCTCCAGCCGTTACCCAGGTGTGACGGTGACACATCTGTCTGAATGTATTATGTGATGGTGTGGCATTAGTGCATGCACCTTTCTGTCCCTGTATATTAACCGTGTGAACTGGTGAAATCACAACTCTGTCCTCTTCTCTGAAAATCGATTAAGGGATCAAAGGGAACTTTGACTCATTTTAATGAGATCTTGCGCATTAATATAGGCAGCGCAAAGCGAATGATGTGTGTTTAGCGTTTTGCCCAATAAACAATCGAACACTTTTAGGTGAACAAGTTTTTCTGAGGATGTATAAGCCATGCTTGCCTATCTGCTGTACAAATGTATTAAATTTGTAGATAAATGTTTAACAGGACAAAAAAAAGTCAAAGAACATATGTACAGAAAAATTTTATTATCCTCCAGTTCAGGGGAAGAGAAAGTATATATTTTTACAACTGAATCTTTTATATTGTAAAGTGGAAAAAAGAACATTGAAACCCTTTATGTGAAAACAATCCCGTTTTCTGTAATTGGATGTAGAAACGGACGACCAAACCAACCTTTTCGTTTTGTTGACGGGGGTTAAAACAGAAACATTACAAAGTGCCTTATTGTGGTTCTCATGGTTTCTTCAATCTGAATGTCATCATTAGTGGCGAATGAGCAGGCCAGCGCACAGTACATGCAGCTTCCTCTGATGAGACTCGTTTCCCCTTATAGACAGTGATGATTGAAGACATGTAACATTGCTCTGAATATAAATTCTAAATCTGAATCTTAATCCTTAAATCCCCTAAAAGAAAATATAATGTGCTGTATAAGCTCCCTGGGTAATTAGTATGCTTCAAAAGGTTTGAAACATTCGTGCCTCCAGCCTCAGACATCCGGATTATGCTTTTAATATTGTGGCCAGTATTCCACCGGTGATCCTTTAATAATCTGTGAACCTGTGGAATTTATTGTCATCTGCTTTTAGCCTAACAAAAACAGATAATGCCACTGTGAACGAATAGTAGTGAACTGTAGCAAAGTTGCACCCACATCACTATTTTTCAATGGAAGCTGTGTGCACTGCCCATGCTGGACTGCACCATGTGTTGCGTGTATCCCATCCCCCAAATCTTTCTTTACTATGCAACAAAATGGCCTCTGATGTCTTGTGGGGGGTCTCCGAGTCATTGAACATGTCTTCCTGTACCGTCCTCATGTCACTACTATGTTCAGTTCTTAATTCTCCTGTAATGTGATATGTATTATTGTATTAACAAAGGTATTCAAGTTGAAGTTCAGCCTGTCTTTTGGAATAAGATAAAAGTAGCCTGTCAAAATGTCAAAAGCATTGCTTGTTAGTAGTTGAGATTATGGAAATGGTCAAATTTGAAAATATTATATGGAAAAAAGCTTGACAGTACATTACAGGTTAGACCTATCTGTGGATGAGCCACACCATACTAACTAACGCATGATTTCACCCTAGATAGCATTTAAAGTAAAAAAAACAACAACTGCTTTGTGTTGGTTTATATTATTTTTTTTGTTCAAGATTTTATTTCTGTGAATGTTCTTTATTATATGAGTGAATAAGTGTATTACACACATGCAGACATAAGACTGTGTTAGATTCATGCTACGTGTGCCCCTGCCCAGGTATTGCCTATGAGAAAAAATGTATGTCTGTATCAACAGCCATTGTTACAAGTTTATACCTTATTTTTCTATCTTATTTTATATGTATGTAATAAACTACATTAAATGCATTGTGTTGGTGCTATGTGTGTATGAAGAATCACATGTTTATCCTATTGCTGTAAACTAACGTCCCGTACCATGCAAGCAGAATCTCACTGGTAGTTTCTGAATAATGTCCTTAGAGGAACTGGGTGCATTTATAAAGTATGTTGATATTGATGAACCTGTGCCAAGAGAGCACTTTCCAAATGAATAGAGTCATATTTTATCTGTCCCTAGCAGTTGGTGCTCTAAAGTCTTCATCATTTGAATCAAAAGTAGCCTACCTAATGCCCAGGAATGAAGAAATATGCTTAACTATAAAAATAAATCCATATATTTTAATACTTGGGAAATTAATTGGGTCATATTCAGTACTGAGAAGTTAATATCAGTATTCAGATCCCAGGATTAACTATTTAAGCACTTTCAGTTATAAACAGTTATGCACTAATGGTTTTGTTGGATGTTGACCAAAACAGTCTTAGCTATCACCTTCAACTGACGTCAGTTTTTCTGAAGTTCAACATAAGAATTTGTTGTAACCACAGTAGGTTACCCTGTATACTGAATATATTTTTAAGCAAAGAAAATGTTATGCAGTTAATTTATTAGGCTATTTAACTATGAAAAGACTATAATGTGCAAAGGCAATATTTATCTTCAGACAGAATTCTATAAAATAAAATGAGTTAAAAAAAAAGAGTGAGTTATAACCATAGCAGACGATGTGTTTTCTTATGAAGACGATGGTGTGATTTATAAGTAGAGAACATGAAATATGTCACATTAAGCACACTATATACACTGCTTTTACTGTGAGAAAAAAATAAAATAAAATTACAGTAATATTATTTTTAAATGCCAAACATGTTTGACCCCTTCTGAGCACAAAACAAGATTAAACTTTGCTCAAGAACATGAACGGAAGCCTAATAAATATTTGGAGCACATATTTGATCAGATGAGATCAAGATAAATTTGTTGAGCTCTTATGGAGTTCAACATGTTTGGCATGAACCTGGCTAGGACTGACATTGCGAATGCATATTCCTGACAGTGAAGCATGGAGGTGGGAGTGTGATGATCTAGTGCTGCATGGGTGTAAAAGGTGTTGTGCAGATGATATTTATAAATGGTACATTGAACACCTGTGGATACCAAAATACTGACAAGAGTCCCAGTCTTCAGAAGCTTAGCAGGAGAGGAATATTCCAGCAAGACAGTGATCCATACCACACAACCAAACTCATAAAGGAGTTTCTAAAAAAAAAGAAAAAATAAGTGAGAACTATGATCTGGTATGTCGCCTGATTTGAATCCAATAGAACACCTTTGGGGCATTTTAAAGAGAAAGGTAGAGCAACACAACCGCTTCAGCAAAAAAAAATCTCCAGAAATTTGTGCAACACTGGTAATGCTGAGAAGGATTGAGTCTGTCATCAAGAAATAAAGGTGAAGATGCTAAATATAAAAAAAAAAAAAAAAAAAAAAGATTTGAATTTCAGTATTGAAATGTGGACTGACTTGTGCATTGAGTTTCTAGTGTGGGGCCTGGATTTTTAATATAGTCAATCAATATTTTTCGTTTATAATTTTACATAAAAGCAAATGCCTACTGTTCAAATTAAAAATAACGCAATTACTGTATGATACAATTTTGAATCATTTGACATTTAAGCAATATTGCACATGGGTGAACTCATTTCTGGGAGATACTGTATGTCCAGAACATGGCTGCAATCTTGAAAGCTGTCATAGTCGATCAAGGCAAGTTTTTCCAGTGGGAAGCTGCTCATGTGTACTGCGACTTTTGACTCACCCTGTATTTTATATTTTATATATATTAGCATGTGTTAACTTTTCTAATAGCATTACTATTACATAAACTACATACATTCCTGATCCTTGTCATAGTGGTGAGTGCAGCATGTTTAGATTAAAAAAGAACAAATCAATAACCAGATAATAGTCTTTTTAAGCCCATGTTGCAAACTGTTTATAAACTAACTTTATGTACAGCAGAATTTCAGCCATCATATTTATATGGTTGTTTTCATATAAGTCATATTTTTCTTGATGCCTTCATTAAGAACATTTATTTCACATATTAAATATTGATTTTTATTTTACACGAATACAAAAACAAGTTCTTTGTGATGACATGAAAGCAATTATAAGCCATTAAAAAAAGTTAAATGTAGACAAATTTAAACAGGAAATAAAAAAAAAGGATTATGCTACAAACACAGGACATAATGTCTTTGCCTTCTGTCTTCACCAGCATGCTATGCATTATCAAACTTTAATGAAAGGGAATAACAATTCATCAGCAGCCCAGCACAAGCCATCATAAGCCAAATTAATTGAGCAGACCACAGTGTTTATTCAGTTAGCAAGTGCCCCCTTCTGGGTGCCCTCATTTGTCTCTCTAGCCGTTTTTTACCCCTTTCTCTGTGCAACATCCTTCCCTCATTCGCATCCTCTGCATCGTCTTCTTCAAGTCCAAGCATGTGCAGCGGAAATTACCGTGTCTATCACAGGGCTCAAATTGCCTGGGCCCCTGTGCTCCTCTGCTCACCACTGATAAGGCATGCAGAGGGATCCTGCTGGCTGTTTGGGGGAAGAAATCACCACCGGGTGTTCAGCCATGAATGTGTTTGTTTGTACTGGGGAGAAAAAGACCACATGACCAGTGCTGCGGGACATACGACTCATTCGCCTGATTTTCTTCCTCTTTTACTCTTGCCTCCGCTCTCCGCTTCTCTCAGCTGTGTCTGCACTCGAGGGTGTCGGGGGTTTCAATTATACAGTGGCAATGAGACAGAATATTAAGTCTGGAATGTATTGCATTGCTGCTGAGATAAGAAATGCACAGTGAAATAAACTAGTCCACCTTGTAATGAAAACATCAACGGTGTACTCATGGAAATCGGGATAATGTGGTGTCTGTGAATAGGCAATGTTTTCTTTTGTTGTAAAAATGTCACACCTTAAGTAATCACAGCCCTTTCCCCAGGAGCTCCTTCACATTTACAGGTACAGTCGACAAACCTGAGCAGATGAATATCAACGTGAAAACTCTGCAATCTTGAACTGAGTATGTTTTATCCATAGTCATAAAAGATGTACAGTAGCATTAAATTCTATCTTAGTGGCTTGGGGCAGTCTAAAATATTCAGCTAATTTAAATGAGAATCAGAGAGGACAGAAAGAGCAAGGTTGGGTGGACAGAGGAACGAGAGCGAGATTAGAACAAAAGGCAAAGCTCCGGGTGAGATCTGATTCCCCCTGAATCAGCAAACGTCAGACACTGTTCTTAAGAGCTCCCTTTCCCTTACTCACATTTTCACACAGACACACATTAGCCTGCCCTCTTTATCCTAGTGTAACACAATGCAGTGTGCCTGGGAGGGAGGGAGGGGATATGGCTAATGAGAGAGTAATTGTGCTGCTGAGATGCAGAGGAGACTGCTAGGATACAGAGGCCTGAGGAAAAGCGAGCCGACCAGGCTCAGTTAAATAGTCCTCAGAGAGTGTTTAGCAGGAACACAGGTATCACCTTAGCCATGCGAGAAACACTGCTGACCTTCATGTGCAAGCAGGGTGCTCCAGCTCAGCTTTCTGGAGACAGAGAGGCGTTCTGCACCGGAGCACTGGATCTGTGGTCTGCCACTGCTCACTCCAGTTAGCACAAGTAGTAGTTTTAGTCTCAGTAACACCACGGCTTTTATCATTGCACAAACTCATTAAAAAGATCTGCAGTGCACATTAAATGAAAACTAACACTTTGACAGATCTTTCAGTCAAAAATTATTGCCTCAAATACATTCATATATTCAATTTAGAGCAATTAGCGAATGTTTGTGCCATTTGTGTGATCAGTAACAAAAACATTCAGTTTAAAATTATTTAATTTATCATTTATACAGTTTATTTTCATAATTAATATTTAAAATATTTTTAATCTATTACTTTCAAAGAGCAATATTTCACACAGTCAGTAACCCGTGCTCCATGTCGAACCCTGTACCCAGCATTACCACACAAACATCCTATTGGATGCATTTTCTCAAACCCAAAATGCACAAAATTAATTCAATTCAATTCAATTTTATTTGTATAGCGCTTTTAACAATGAACATTGTCTCAAAGCATCTTTACAGAAAATAATGAAAAGGGTTATACATTTATAAAATTATTAGAAATTTTATCCCTAATGAGCAAGCTGGTGGCACAGTGGCAAGGAAAAACTCCCTGAGATGACAAAAGGAAGAAACCTTGAGAGAGACCAGACTCATAAGGGAATCCATCCTCATTTGGGTGACACAGATGTGTGAAAATAAACAAAAACAAAAACAAAGTGTAAACTTAACTATTCCTGAGGGCAATTAAACACATCTTTAATTCAATTTGCTTACAGTTCAATCTTATTTCTATAGTGCTTTTAACAATGGGCATTGTCAAAGCAGCTTGAGATAGGAAATAGACTGAAAATCTGGGTCACACAAGGTTATGTGATTATAAGTCATTGCTCTTCCACAGCTATAGAGTCAAGCAGTGCTAGGTGTGTTGAAATCATCTTCAGTCTGAACATCAAAATGTGTTTGATTTAAAGTATTTAAAGTGAAGTGAGGTTATCCACTGAATAATGACTGGGACTGAAGCATAAACTGATTTCAGCAAGTGCAGTGTTTAGGCTATCAAAGTAAGAACATCTGCAGTTTGAGAGGAATCTGTATATTACCATCCACAGCAATCGAACAGCAAATTAGACTAGAGCCATGCTGGGCCATCCTCTGTGATTCTCAGATGAAGCAGAAGCTAAGCACCAGGGTGGATCAGGCAGGTCCAGAGGGCAGGTACTGTATCTCATCAACCACTGAGGAATTTACAACCACAATTGTTTGCCAGAGGTTTTCTCCATACTCATCATTATTTAATACAAGGCAAAACTCCCCTTACATAGTGTAAAAGATGGGGCGAGTCATTAAGGGCTATTTGACACCTTATATCATGGATTCTACACTACAGGTACCAAAACATAAACCAAAAAACAAACCAATGTGTATAAAAGGGCTTATAATGTCCTACAAATGTCTCCAACATTTCAGATATTACAGGAAGAGACTCAATGCTGTTACTCTCTAAAGACTTTACTATATATTAACTGTAGGGGAAAAAGTACTTCGCTATCTTGATCTATTCAATACAAAACATATTGGTACATGTTGGTACATGACATGCTGACCCACATAGCACAGTTAGTGTGATGCAAACATGAGTGTCGGTGAACTCTAAGGAGGAGTAATTATTTCACTTATTTGATTCTCAGGCCACTGTGACATATTCAGATGCCCACTAAAACTACCAAGACCTTGTATACCTTAATGTCTATTTCAAAATGGGTTAAAACTTAATAGTGCAATGCTTTTTCTAGATAGCATATGGATGTGGGCCACTTCTGGCAATGATATGGCACTGCTGGTTCACTGTCGGCATTGGTAAACTGCAAAAGTGGCCAATGTATTAAAAATTCTTATATGGCCCACATGTCCCAAAACATATCTGGGCCACTTACGGCATGGCAATTGCCCAGTTGTACATGTGGTTGACTTGTGGGTCATTTCTGGCATTGGTGGTTTAAAGATAGCTGAGATGTGGCCATTTCTCGGTTGTGAACTTGCTGTGGCATCTACATCCAGCCCTCTTCTGTGCCATCATTCCATGTGGTATGTGGGCCAGGGTTGGGCCATAATAAGGTTGGTATCTGGGTTGTTTCTTTCATCTGCTAATGAGAAAAAAAGAAATAATATTTAACCATAATAACCATAAAATACATATATATATATATGTATATATATATATATATATATATATATGTATTTTATGGTTATTATGGTTAAATATTATTTCTTTTTTTCTTTATACTGGTAAAGAGCTGCCCTTAGCTGTCTGAACTCATGTGCACAGTAATGAACATTAGCACGGTGTAAAATTATTTTGGGGTCAAAATTCATTCTCAGATGTAAATGTCAATTTATATTTAAGTCACTTTAACTGTACACTCTAGAAGGCTGCAGAAGCACAGTGACAATACTTTTTAGATGTACCTTACTCAGAGGGTACAATGCAGCAGTGAGTCTACAAAATAGGTGTTTATCCCTCTTCTCTTTGTTTCTCCTAAAGAATGTGTCAGGCTGTGTTTCTTATGTTAATTCCCTCTAAAGTCCAAGCTCTGTGAGAATCAGCTGAACTCTTAATAGTTAAATGTCATTGTTAAGCATCCAAAAAACATCACAGTGACACTGAAAATTCGCCTAAAGTGACCTTGAATGGAAGCCAAATGAGCAAGAAAAGTCTCTTTGCAAAGAACCGTGAGAACCTTTCCATCTTCAAAAGAATTTTCTCAGCCCTAAAGACTTGATTTGGTACGCTGTAGCTACACATATACTGTCATTATGCCTCTTTTAATCGCGGCTAATAATTCTGAATATTGATATTTTGGAAATGGTACAACAAATTAAGAGATAACTCTACAGTAATGATGTGCACTGCAAAGTACAATACAGTGACATTCAAGCTAGATGATAATAGACAGTAGGCTACAGCACTTCAATATTTTTTTTTCAGCAGTTGAGCTGTATTTAACATTCATAGCATGTATCTGTGGAAAAAGGCTTTGGCTGACTGTAGAGGATCTTTTGAGATCACAAACTCCATTAGACTTTCAAACCTTTGTTTGAGTTGAAGCCTAGAAATTGAAGGATTACTAATTTGTCTTTAAACATGTCCTGCTCATTCCGGTCTCATCGTCCCCACACCCCGCCCGTCCCCATCTCATCGCCTCCAAATTGATTTAAAAGACTGCTACCCTCAAACCCCTGCACTGTTTCCATGTTTCCATAGCAACCAAATCTGAGGGTTTCTTTGGATTTGCAGTGAGATGCAGCTCCATAATGGGGATCTAAATGGAACAGGAAGAGAACAGTAGGGTGGATAGGAGGGTGAGTGCGAACAGAAGAAGGGGGGTTTAGGAAAGCAACAAGAACAGTAAGAAAATGCATTGATAATGACATCACCCGCATTTCCCACAGCAGCCGATGCCTTAGCAGGAGCTGGGCCTTTCATTTGCTGGCTTTGGGGTTCGCCTTTCAGGAGGCCTGGGGAGGCCAGTGCGCCCTTCATCTCAATGGGCTTTTTGTTAAAGAACAGAGGAGCTGTTTCTCGACCCACAGAAAGGCCTGGCTAATTCACTTCATGGTTGCCAGGAAGCCAAGGCCTGTGAGCTCAGCAACAATGGCAAACTTCATTGCCTCACTTCGGCGGCCCGAGAACTCACAGCTGCAGCTCCAGAATTCTAATGGGAACTTATTCCTCCTCTCTCTGTTCTGCTCTCACTCTCTCTCTTTCTGTCTCTGTCTGTCTGTCTGTGTGTGTGTCTCTTACACTCTTTCTATACTTTTGGTCCCCCTGGCTGCCAATTTCTTTCCATCCTTGCACAATCTTTCATCTTTCTGTCTAATGTGATCCCCCATACACTCTGCATAAAGAAAGACAGAGTTGACAAATCAATGGACTGTGTGTAAAACTGTTCGCAAACCACCATGTAAAAACAGTGTGCATGTGAATTACATTTAAATCACATTTAAATATTAGTATTTATGGCTATATTTAAATTAACATAAACCTTAAGGTGATATTGATCAATCAAACTGGTGGTCAGGCAACTGCTTAATTTGGTAACTCTGTGAAGAAGGTGATTTCATGCTGGTTGTGTCCTCAGTAGTTAGATGCCCTCTGTTGGACTGAATGTGTAAATTGCTAAGATTGAGCTGATCTTACTTTTTATTGGGCATACAAACAGACATTATTAGACATACATTAGAGATCATTATGGTTTCTCTTTAATTCTGACTTCTGAATTTTCATGAGTGTATTTTAAAGGAGAAAACACTGAATCAGAACAAATTAGTAAATAATAATAATGATAATAATAATATTAATAATAATAATATTATTATTAATAATATTATTATTATTAATAATAATAATAATAATAATAATAATAATGGTGATATGAATTAGCAGATCTTGTGGGGTGTTCCCAGTATGCAGTAGTTGGTATCCAAAAAAATGGCCCAAGGAAGGGCAACTGGTAAGCTAGTGAGAGGGTCATGGGCTCCTAAGGCCCATGGGCTTGGTGGAAAAGGTTAGTCTGCCTGGTCTGATCCTACAGAATTTACACAGAAGGACTTGTTGCTAATGTTTTGGTACCATAGAAAGTCTATGCCTTAACAATTCACAGCTGTTTAATTCAATTTCAATTCAATTGAATTTTATTTGTATAGCACTTTCAATAATGGACATTGTCCCAAAGCAGCTTTGCTCAAAGCAGAAATAAAGGAACAGATTATACATTTATAGAAATTGTATTCCTGATGAGCAAGCCGGTGGTGGCAGTGGCAAGGAAAAACTCCCTGAGATGACAAGAGGAAGAAACCTTAAGAAGGAACGCATCCTCATCTGAGGAACACGGATAGTGCAATTATAAATGAAAAGTACAAGTAACCAGAGAATTATTTATAGTAATAAATCTGTAATGTGATTTTGTCAGATGTTCACTTACAGACATTGACTGATGGAGAGTAAATCTATTTAGACGGCTGTTTTGGCAGGTGGTGTTAATGTTATGGCTAATCAGTGAAACTGATAAATTAGCCAATACTAACTGTAATTTTTTTTTGGTGCAATGCATCTGTTGCCACCACTAACTATCATTCATTAGTAAACAGCATATAGCACATCGAACGTAGACCCAGTGATTCATATCACATCAATGACACTTTAGAAGAGTTGAAGTCCATCTGTGTGTTAGAGTTAAAGCTAACACTTTAATTATTCTGTTTCGTCTCATCAGCCATCTGTCCATTTCTTCCTTTTGGATATGTAACTGCACTCCCTCCAACTTGGTATCTGGACTTTCAGCATGCTGTCACTATATGATGATGATGATGATGATGATGATGATGATGATGATGTGGCGGGATTGTGCAGAAATGTATGAGATTTGGGATTGGGATTTTTTCCCCCGATGATTCCCTATTAGCAAGCAGTTGCTGCAGTTCCCATTTTGACCACTAGGTGTCATAATAACTCTAATGACGCTAGCAGGTGTGGAACATGAATATACGTGGTTAGGATATGAACACAATTTTAAATACCATGAAACTGTAAATGAGGACTGAATATTAAACGTTGTTTTAAATGACTGATATAAATGGTGAGGCATTAAAACATTACATTATTCCAAAATAAATACCATGAATTTTAGTTTAAGTTTTCTTGGTATAACATGCTGTTTTCCTGAAATAACAACTTATTTAATTGGACATCTGTAGAAAATCAAATAAAATATAATATTGAATAATAAAACAACATAAACATGCTGTTACAAACACTTACTATGGTAGGCTGCATGTCATGACAAACTTTAAGAGTGTCTGCTAAAGTCGGCCTACAATACACTTGCCACTGCCATAACTGGCACTGTCATAAGTGCATTAACTCTGCCCTATTTGTCCCAGAATCGTCTATGTAGTATATGGTTTCCAGACTTCAGGCATTAATTGACTGACAAGGATTTACAACAAAGTTTTAAAAAGCTATTTAATTTATGATTATGATGAAATAAACCTATATTAAAACAGTTTACACATTAATATCTTAGTACAGTTTAAAACTCCAAATGCCACCCTAAGATAATGATAGGTACAGTTAAGACCTTTATTTTGAAGTTTTTCGGTGGAGCAGGTTGAGAACACACTTCCGGTCACACCACTTGACCCCGCCTCACGCGCGCAGCCACACACAAATCACATGCTTTTGTCGCCACCTTGTGGTCGAAACACTGAACTACGCAATTGAAGCTGCACGCACTTCCACTCTAACAATGTCTATTATGTCTGAGAGCAACATTTCTCAGTTGTCTAGTATACATTTGTGAATATAATCCCAGACTATACATCCCATAAACAGCCAGTTTGTAAATAACGAAGCAACAAGAAAATGACAAAATACTGATGAATCTCATCTTATTTACAATTTACTATAGTTCAAAATGGCATTGTACAAAGCATAGCAGTGACTATATTCTGTTATTGGGTCACCTTCTTTAGTTTTTGTTTAACATGTAAGTATTAACGAATAAATGAGGATTTAAACATCACAGAAAGTATCACTGTTCTAAGACTGCCAGATAGTTATTGATTTGAGCAGCTGTTTCAGGAGCACACACCTACTTTCCACCAAACTAGTGCAAACAATTCTCTTTGCTAAAATATAGATTAAAATACATATATTTTGAGAACTATGAAATGTAGACAGACTGCTTGAACCAATGGTTTATTACAAAATTGCAGACAGAAAATTCAAAAATTGTCTTCTAATGGCAAACACAACACAAAAACATACACCTCTTATATTAGATGTAGGTCCGCTGCATCAAAAAATGAGACACGGACAGCGGTTAAAATCAGAAGGTAATGATATGGACATGACCCATAATGGGGAGAAAAAAGCAGAAAACAAGGAGAAACCTGTTTACTGCAGAAGGAAGGTGGAGGCGAGAAGAGACTAATATGATTAAATAAATGTTTTTGCTAAGGGAATTTGACCCTCAGCTTCAAGGTGAACAGAGGAGCTATTTCAAAACAAAGAAAAATCAGAGTACCAAGCATATTTATGTTTTTACTTTGTCGTCCCCCCCCCAACCCCCTATAGCAAACACCAATCTGAGTCCAGTATCAGAGACGTGCCTGATTTGTGCAACTCAACACCTCCGAAAGATTCATAGATCAAACAGGCAACAGTTTTAAAACAACTTTAAACAGGTTAGTCATTGCTATTTTACCTCAGTTTGAACAGTAAATTGTTAAGCAAACGGTTGAGTTGACCTGTGCACATTGAGGAGTATAGAGAAGACGCTGCTGAGGTACATGGCCAAGAAGGAGAAACCAATCAAGTGCATGTGTACAGTTGATTCCTAAAAGCTTTGGTGGCACTCAGTCACTGACTGACAGCATCATAGAACTTTGTGGGCATAACTTTGTGAAATGAACACGAACTACACTTCTGTCTAATAACTCAAACATTTCAAATGGGTGTGAAGCATGAATAAGAAAGCATTAGTATTCTAAACTTTTAGTCTAGCATGGCCCAGTTTTAACTCACTGTAAAATTGAATTCCAAATTCATATGTATGTAGTGCTTGCTTTGTTTTTTGTTCAATCTATATAGTGCAATGCCTGGTGAAATATGAAATCCCCTGTTTATTTCATAAATTATTCAAAGTTGTTATTCACAAATCATTCACACTTTATAACGTTTTCTTCATGGCATTTTTCATTTTTACACATATGCACATATTTAAAATGTATATATATTTTGGTGTGTTCATTCTCTCAATATATTCAACATGCACACACACACACGCTAATTTATATGAAGTCACCGTTTTTGAATGCATTCCTGTTGATGGCTACACCACAATTTGCAGTTCTGCATAACCCATATGGATTTCGTAGTTCGACAAATGGACAAGTAACCTTTCAGAACTTTAGAGCTTTAATTAATCAGATGATGGAAGAACAGTACTATAGAACCGCGCACTGTGCAGAGGAAAATCTGTCTCCAAATCTGATTTGTCAAACATGGAGGAAAAAAATTATTTCAATAAAGCTTGTCTACTTGGCAGGTCAGAACTCTCAACCAATTCTCCAAACATTAAGTCAACATTTAAATTTGAACCAACGAATACAAGTCACTGAGTGTAAGTATGTGTTTTAATAAAAACCAGTTGTCAAAGGAAAAGTGAAAACATGAGGAGATTAGGCGATTATATTTGTTGGTCTAGGGTAAAGAGAGGGGAGGTGACAGGATCTCTGGTTAAAAAAGCTCAAATTGTAGAATTTTGTCTAGACATCAAACCTCAAATACAACTTTTCTGTGTCTTTTGGGAAGCTGCTAGCCACACAATTACTATAAACCCACTAACTGTAATGCTGGGATCGAATAATTCTCTATATTTTTAACCCTATGGTCTTTTCTATTAAGTACTTCATTTTGTTTTCAGGTGTGTTTAGTGCAAGCAGCGAATGTATTTATCACCAGCAAGGCTAATGTCAATTTTTTCCTGTTATGAATGACCACAAACAAAAGGGTAGACATAAATAACACTACAGAACTGACAAATCTATTACCCTGCCATTAAATTAACTGTCCCTAACCGTGACCAAAAAGGGAATGTCAACAAAAAAAATACAAATCTTTTATACTTTACACTGCCTAAGATGGCCTGAACATCCTCTAACATCACCCCACAAAAAAACAAATAATCAAAAGAAAAAAAAAATATTATTATATTGATGTCATTGCTGACAACACACAGTCAGCGACATCACACCCACTTCACAATGAGAGCAATGCCAAATTATCTGTCCT
This sequence comes from Duopalatinus emarginatus, assembly GCA_028565595.1. Classification (NCBI taxonomy): domain Eukaryota; kingdom Metazoa; phylum Chordata; class Actinopteri; order Siluriformes; family Pimelodidae; genus Duopalatinus; species Duopalatinus emarginatus. The sequence goes on along the minus strand of JAOVVF010000039.1, from coordinate 8,829,358 downwards.
TTAACAAAATAAGAAAAGGCTGGGGGGGGGGGGGGGTAAAGAAAAGAGAGGAGAGGGGACAAAAATAAGGACTTTTCCATAAGCTGTGCTTGGACAGTCCTGGAACATGAGGGTCTCACTCAGACTCAGATTCCAGAGGTGCACTCTCATCGACCATCTCGCGTTTACATTGTTTAGGTGCCTGACTTAACCCCGAGTGGACCTTCTTGTGGCGTGAGAAGCTAGATGAGTGAACGAAGGTCTTCCCACAGTGCTGGCACTCATAGAGCTTGCCAGAGGCATGCGTCTGCTGGTGCTGCTTCAGGTTGGACAAGCGCACAAAGGTTTTCTTGCACACATTGCAGGTGTAGCGCCTATCACCAACGTGCGTTTGTTCGAACTTGGCCAGGGCGACTCCACATCCTGAATATGGCTGCTCGTCATCGGCCAATGGCAGCCTTTTCTTGCCACCTTTGCGGCGCTTGTTCTTCTTACACAGCGTGTAATAATTGGGTTTGTCACGTGAGCAGAGTTTTAGGCGGATCTTCAGATCTGAGGACTTGTCCAGCGTGTCTCTGCCCTGCGCGTAGGAGTTGAGCAGCTGCCGCACATGAGACACTTGGTGCTTGGACAGACTGGTGGATGTGCTGAACACCATATCGCATTGTGTGCACTGGTACTGCTTTTCACCCACAGCAAATTTGCTTTCTGTTTGCTGTGACTTTTTCTTTGATCCACGGCCAGATGGGCGGTTTTGATGGGTTATGATGGGCACCGATGTGGGTGTTGTGTACAGTGGCTTCAGCTTTTTGTCCAGGCCTTTTTTATGGATTAGCCTGTGACGTGAAAGACTTGAGCTGTGGTTGAACGACTTGCCGCATGCATTGCATGTGTGCAGTCTCTTGATTTTATGGCACTTCTTATGGATTGCCAGGAGCCGCTTGCCATTGCATCGCACACCACATAAGTTGCACTGCAGGAGCTTTTTCCCATCCTCTGATTTGCCACTCACTTTAGAAAGCGGTGAGGTGGCCAAATGGTCACCTGTGGAGTGTAGGTGCAGGTGGCGAGCCAGACTGGATGAGTAACTGTAGCTCTTGCCACAGATGTGGCAGTTGTACGGCGTATTTCTTGAATGGGACCCTTCTTTATCCCAATCACTATCTGAGCCGTTATGGTCCTCTTCCTCCTCCCCAAGCTGGGTGCTCACAAGCACCGTGTGCTCATCTACATCTGACACACTCCCTACCTCCTCCTCCTGTGAGGCGATCAGGCCAGTTTCTGTATCCTCACACTCCGCATACACAGCCTCGTATGGGACAAAGAACCTCTCGTCAGACTCTGCTTTAACCAGCTGATCAGATGCGAAGGTCTCATCAGATTCCCTTTTAACACAAGATAGAGTAAACTTAGAGCCAACTTCAGCCCACTTGACCACATACTCAATGGGCTGAGTATCGAGTTCCACCGTGATAAAGTCCGCACCGAGAGCGTCTGGTTCAGATGACGTTAACTCAGTTCCTGTACCCTCCATCAGGCCTGTTCTTTAATGGTCCTGGCTTGTCAAAATCTTGAGTTAAAGCAATGCGGTTCTCTGGATATCACAGCCTCAATTCACACCTCAGTAAGCCCTAAAGGAAAAACAGAAATAAATAAAATGCATATATTCATTATTTCAAAAAAATGAAATGAAATCACCTCATTAAATAGCTCAACTGTAGTCTAATAACACGGCCCTAGAGTATAGGTTCAAGCACACATTATACTGTAAGCAGAAAGAGAAAGAGAGACAGGATTAAATACAGGATGTAACAAACCAAAGCCTCAAACGGCACCTGAACATTACTAATGACTTAATACTCATACTGTACAAGCATGCTGAGAAAGGTGACTGTGACTGTGGTTACTCATCTCAGCATTACACTTAGGGCTTAATTAAACATTAATGATTAAATTTTAAGTATAAACCAGTTGTTAGAGCCGGTATGTAGTATAAAAGTCAGACTGAAGTGAAGAGTAAAGCGAAAGCCTCTCTGCCCACGTAAGAAAACGAGAGCGTATTTCCTCATTGCGCGGGGCCTCGGCGCCACAATTTACACCTACTGCAGCCTTAGCTAAAGCTAAATACACGTAAATAAACGTAAATAAACAAGCAGGCGGTGTGTTTCATTATTCTCACCATCGTTTTGCAGCTCGGATTGTAAAGCGAGTTGTCAAAACCCCGCGTTAGTGAAAGCAAATAAGCAAACAAAGCATTGCAGTGGCATACAGGAAATACAACAGAGAGAAGACACGGCGCGCGGTGCATTATGGGTACGACGGATTAAAAGGGCTGCTCGGCGACACACTCCGAAAGGCAGCCAAAGTGTCGGCAATAATATCGTTTTATCGGGCACGGTGCAGACTGCCAACACGCTTAGGAATAAAACACCAAGCGGTTGCGTATATAATCTACCTAAACATCAGTCTGACCTTGTCAGCAAAGATCATCCTCTCATCAAGCACTTCTTTCTGGCCTGGATTTAATCGGCCCGCCATAAACTGCGCTCAACCGCTCAGACAGACAGACAGACAGACTGCAAATCTAAGTTTGTTTTTATCACACCTCGAAACATTTCCATCGACCAAATGTCAACCGAGTGCACACTACAGGCCTCCATGTGATGCTCATTTGTTGTATTAAGCGCATTATAGGGCTTTGGTGTGTCCGGCTTTACTGAGGAGCTGGGCTTGACAGTGCTCATCTCTCTGCGCATGGTGAGGACGGACATGACCAACAACTAATAT
>JAOVVF010000039.1:8800239-8816556 GCA_028565595.1 Duopalatinus emarginatus | reverse complement strand
ACAGCATGTGAAATTGATTGTCAATCAGTGTTGCTTCCTAAGTGGACAGTTTGATTTCACAGAAGTTTGATTTACTTTGAGTTATATTGTGTTGTTTAAGTGTTCCCTTTATTTTTTTGAGCAGTGTAGTTAAGTAACATTAAAAATATAGGATCATGGGAATAATTCAGGGAGAATATGACTAACATTTCTGCTACTATTAATTGACATTGAGAGTCCAATTTACTTGCTTTGGAAACACAACTTTAGTGTATAGACAATTCATGTGACCTTGTGCCAAGCTTTCAAGTTTCTAATGGCTTTTTATATCAGTGCAACAGGTAATAAAGAGGGAAATTGCCTTGACATTATAAACTAATTACAATGCATTGTAAGCATAACAATATGTCTCTTGAAAGCAAAAGAAATATAGATCTGACACTAAGGCATGTACTCCAAGAAAAAAGTATTTTGAATAATTACAGAGAATAAAGCATATGTAATATTTGATCAGACACACACTTTGCACTGAGGTTACAAGGCAGGATGTCAGCATATTTTCAATGATTCAACCATTTTAAGTCAATTTCAGAGGTCAATGATAAGTACACATTTGGGAGTATTTTAACTAAACCATGCATAATTACATCAGTCAGCCGTAACATTAAAACCATCTGCCAAAATCACTCTAACCTGTTCAGACATGTACTCCACAAGAGGGTTTTTTGTGATATCTGGCACCAAGCCAGCAGCAGTTCCTTTTGTAGATCATCTATTGGATCTGACAAGACAGACCAGCATTCACACCTTTATTGGACCACTTTTGGTGGTTACTAACCACTGTATACTGAGTACACCCCACAGGAGATGCTCTTAGTCATCCAGACATCACACTATTTTCTATGTAGTTTCCTTAAACTATTCGTTATAGTTTCTAGCTGGTTAATCAACCACAGCAACATATAATGGTCAGCAAACCACTTGGCAGTTGGCACTGTGAATAGGTGCTAAGTTTTTTTTTTGTTGTTTTTTGTTTTTTGCATTAAGGTTGTAAAATCTCCTGGTAGCTGGCTTTGTAAACCTTGCACTTAAACCACAGTGGACCAACACCAGCAGATGACATGGCAACCAAAACCATCACAGACTGCATAAACCTCATACTTTAGACACCTTGGATTCTGTGCATCTCTACTCTTCTTCCAGACTCTGGGACCTTGATTCCTGAATGATTTTCTAGATTTTCCTCTTACAGTCAACTTTCCATTAATATGCTGGGTGCACTCTGCGAGCACCCAGCCCTTTCATCAGTGACCTTCCATGGCTTATCCTCCCTGTGGAGGGTGTTGATGATCATCTTCTGGACAACTGTCAAATAAGCAGTCAACCTTGCGATTACGTGAACTAAACCAAGAGATACATGGCATTTTACACTGTTTAAATAGTAATTTATTCAACTCAAATTCATTCAACGCGAAATAAAATATTCAAATAATTGGTAACACAAGATTTTTGAAATCTCACCATGTGTAGCAAATAAAAAATATAAATATATTATAAATATGAATAAAACATTTTACATAATTTTACCTTTTAAATTAGAAACCGACATTACATTTTTTTATATATATTCTACTTTTTCTATTTTTGAAAGGCACTAGTATGTTGGTACCAGATGGGCTGGTTGAGTATTTCCGAAACTGCTGATCTGCTAGGAATTTCACACAAACCAGTCTGTAGGTTTACACAGAAAGGTATAGAAAACAAAAACACACAGTGTCTTCCATGGCTGAAAACCCCTTGTTGATAATAGATATCAAAAATAGCAAGATTGGTTTGAGCCCCTGGGACCAATATAGTCCTGTAATCACTCTTGACTGTCTCATCTCACGATGCATAAAACATCGAACATTGAGGTGGATGGGCTACAAAAGCAGAGGACCACATTGGGTTCAACTCCTCTCAGCCAAGAACAGGAATCTGAGAATCTCAATCTTTTAAAAAAGATCTGTCCATATTGGCAACCAATATTCTTTGGTTTTATAACAAAAGTGCAGTGCATAAAATTAAGGACTTCTTTGTGAGTGTTAAACTTTTAAATGTTCTGGTCTCATATAAACAGCCAGCTTTCAGCCATTTGCTTTTACACAATATTTTAGGTCAGAAAGTACTGTACTTTGTTATTGAACGTCAACGTATTCATGTAGTGATGCTGAAGTGAAGATTGAACAATGGGGAGAGAAACCATCAACCAAGTGAGAGAGAGGTAAATACTTATTTGGCCACACAGTAAATTCCCAGCAAAATACTTCCCTAGCCAACATGAACAGTGGAAAAAAAACACCACAACACAAGTCTTTTACTGTGTTTAAACAAATTTTTATTAGCTTTAGAATATGCTACAGTGATCAGAGGACAGAAAGCATATTAATAAGCAATAATACTCCAAATAGCACAGGTGTAGGATTAGTTTGTGATGCACCATTCTTGCACTTCAGAATGAGACAACAGGCATAAAATTGAGACCCTAATAAAACACTAACATGAAATAGTATACATGTCATATATTGTTTAACTGTATTGCACCAAACCCTTGGTCCTTTGAGGGAGAGCTTGCAAAGCTGAAATATTCTTTAAGGTTTTTTGGTAAATCTGCTTAATATCTCATATTAGCTTTACTAATTAACCTACTGCACAGAACTATGGTTTCTCAAGCTCATGCAGTCTAGTACAACACAGCTTTGAGAACCATCTGAAGTGATAGAAAAAAGAAAAACCAGCAGTTATACCTTAATACATTTTGTTATGTACATTTGCCACACTGCATTCAGGAATTACTAAAGGGTGTCCGCTCAGTCAAAACAGACAGTAAAGTAGCACAATTAAAAACAAACTCAGATTTCCATAATACACTGTGGCAAAACTTAACTACATAAAGATTAGCAGTTATAGAATTATACTGTGCAGAATATTGTACTGTGCTTTATCTACTGTGGGTTTCTTTAATATGGCTTTTCCTTGCCAGTAGATACCGTTTAATCAAGCCAGTTTCAGCTTCCTATGCTAGGAGAAAACTGTATCTGGTCAACAATCCATGGTCATATTTCCATTTTTTATACAAAAAAAGTGGCTTCTGAAAATGAATGCAATGCAATTTAAGCAGGACAATGTCAAATATGAGACTGAAAAATGTGCCAATGGGTAAAACCAATCAAGCTAAAACTGCACGATAAAAAAAAAAAAAAGGGGGGGGGGCTTTATAACTCTCTCATCCAGCTTTACATCATATGTTCATATAAAAATGACTTCCCTAGGTTGAAATAGCTCTTATTAGTCTGCACCAATTTGTTACATTTAATAGATGTTCTCTCCTCAAAGCACAGTGTTAAGCAAAGCTTATTAAACAACAAAGAAAACAGTACAGCTAGCCAGAAACATTGGATCCTAGAGAAAGGTGATAAGGCAACAGATAATATGAATGAATGATCAGCAATTCAGTCAGTCCACCCAGGGATTATTGAATATGATTCAGTTTTCACATCTGAAAAAGAGGAAAGTTATTTTATTTCTTATACAAAAGCAGGATTTCCCTTTTTAACCAAAAAGGAAATCAGAATTTTTCTGCTTCATAAAGAGTACTAGCTCTCACCTGCATGTGTGTGCGATGTAACCACTTCTCCTTGTCCCCATCAAGATTGAGACAGGAAAATAAATCACATACTCTGGGAAGACCGAGTCTATCCTGAAAAATCAAGGGGAAAAACAAAACAAAACACTTTTTAAAATTTCTTTTTCACATTATACATAAAATAATTCAGGTGATTTTACTTTAAATCCCAAAGTCTTCACACCATAGAGAAGAGACTTCTGCCTTACCTGTACATTGGCCCTCTTGCGTAGAAGCCATTTGTCCTCTTCAGTGTCTGTCTCTGGTGTGTTTGGCTTGCCAGAGGTCACTGTGTGTTTTTCAGGCAGCACCCAAATCTCAGGATTCAAGGGTTTGTGGAAGGGACTTTCAGAATCTCTGAGCAAATTTAAGCATGAACTCTTCTCCTCAGGAGTGGCTTTCTCTTTCTCACCCAGCTTGCAGGGAGAAACCCAGCCTGACAGAGAGGACAGAAATGATACTCCTGTTTTTTTGCTGGGATGGAGCCAGTCATCCAGATTAGCCTGAACCTTCTGCTGCAACATGGCTGATTTACTAGCAGCATTCTTGTCCATGGGCATGCCATTCTTGTCTCGACCTTCTTTCTTAAGCAGCCAGGCACTCAGAGCCTCCTTCCCGCAGTTAGTGTCGCACACACACTGAGCAAAGCTGGTACATTTCTCATTGGCTTTGCAGTTACTTTCTATAGGGATGACCTGCTGGAGCCAGACCTCCACTGGACTCACAGAAGGAGGAGTAGGAATAGTAGCACCTGAAGACAGGGAAGTTTTTAGGCACTTGAGCTGTCCCAGGTTCTCAATCTCCACTGCCTTAACACGTGAGGTGCAACATGAGCCACAGTCAGACTTTTGGAGCCACTCACTGGTGGAGAAGTTAGCTTGGAAGGGTTTGAAGACCTCTTTCCACTGATCAGCATCTGAAACATGGTTGGTCACAACTGACTTGCTGGTTTTAGGGGTGATAAGCCAGTCATCAAGTGCCAGATTGTCATCACTCTCCTCATCATTCTCCATTTGGACTCCCTCAACATCCACTTCTTCCAGAAAGTCATTCTCCTCAATCTTCTCAATGGAGAAAGCAGAGCTACTGGTGCTGGCATTGCTACTGGTTCGCTCACGTGCAGGTGACTTCTCTTTAAGGAGCCATGCCTCTAAATCTTTGAGCTGACCCCAAGCCTTCTGGAAGTCAAAGGAGACAAGTGGGCAATGCGCCTGAAAAAGAGAGATTAGTTAAAATTAACTGACCATTTTCATAGGCAACACTTAACCATTTATCTTGCGAATCTTGTTGTATATTTTTTATGTAAAACTTCAGGTGCAAAGAATCCAGCTGTAACTAGAAACTGAACACTTCAATTAGGTTAATGGCTTGTAATTGCATTTCTATAGCACTTCCTTTATAATGAATGCAAAAAATTACCTGCATTCTGCATAAGCACTGAAAACACTTTAATGCCATCACAAAGCCACCTCTTATCTCACTACATTGTTTACACCAAACTACTGCAATTAATTTTGGGACATGACATTGACACACATGCCATCTTAAAGAAATACCACAAGATTTTGTTATTTACAAACACAAACTATTCAGTGTCTTGCTGTTCTTTTCTACTTTTTCTACTACTAGGCAATACTGAGTTCAGGTACCTCTGATTTTTTTATTTGGGCTACAGTGAAACAATCACATCCCATCATAGTATCAACAATCTCAAACTGATGATATTAGGAATAAATCTTTTTAATTACTTATTTATAGGGTACAATTTGTGCATAACTAACATCAGACAAGTTACATAACCAAGTTCTATCTTGTCCATGTTATGGCCATAGTTTGGCATACTGACAATGGAGGATTTAATCTACTCAGCCTTTGGAGTTTTACAAAATCACATACATAAGAGTTTCCCCTAATTAACTTAATTAGCTGGAATACAGCAAAATCTAATGAGATCTCGGCCAACAATCTCAAATAACCTTTTTATCATAATAGTAATACATCCAAGAAGAACCAAGTGTTTTTAATATCAAGTAAACTCTAATCCCTGACTTGAAGTCAGTAGAAAATGTCTCAAATATCCATGTCAACCACCATGTTACCATGCCACACAAACTCACCACAGGATTTTCTCTAGGGGTTAAAAGCCAATCCTGAGGGTTATTACTGGACTGGTATCCAATTGGAGTAGTGGTCACAGGACTGCTGGTGAGCAGCCATTCAGCAAGTGGGCCTCCCCATTCTTGATCCAGCTTCTGTAAAAGCAAAACAAAGGTATTTACACTGTAACATGAGCAGGTGGAACCTAAAATTAGCTGCACAAGTTATGCTCTGCTATTGAAACCTATAACTTATAAAGAACATACCTGTCTCTTTGGGTTGGGACAGTTCTGTACAAGCCAAGTTTCCTCAGTAAAGCTTGATCTTTGACTTGCCATGTTGGAGACAGAAGTCTTTAACATCTGCCGAATAGTGATAAAGTAATGAGTGCTATGAGGTCTGTGAAGCACATTCTATTCCTGTCAGCTTGGATGTACACAGTGTAAGGCCAAAGTCGTGATACACAAGGCAAAGTTAATAATAACAACCGTACTCTAAACATTTGAAACACTGCAACAAGCAAACTAAAACTTATTTCAAAAAGTGTTCTGAAACAGAACATTTAAGAAACAAAAATCTGAAAGGAAAAAGTAAAAAATGTAAAATGTGTTTAATACTGTGTCTGTTTTTCAAAACGGATAGGCAAACCTGAGTGGAAATGGTCCCAAAAGATGTAATGGCTTGGCGCAAAGAACGGACATCAGCTTCAAAGTTCATCTCTGGTGTTTCCTCAGGACTCAGACTCAGACCAGAAAACCTGCAGAGTGCACGAGAGTACGAACACTTAAGCTCCTTGCCTCTGACATATATGTAGAATTGGGTGTGTGAATCACCCTTTGCCCATTTTGAATATCATATAAGAACCGAGGCTTAACCTGCTACAGTGCTGCTATTAAACATTCTGCCTTGTAAACAATAATTTAGATGGGTGAAGCAAACATGCCAGCTAAACCAAAGGCTTCAAAAGAATCCAGTGTGAGCTGGGGCTTACCTTTCTAAGCAGCTAGTGAGCTGGCTGGCAAGGTTGTTGCCGTTAGAATTTTGTAGTTGATGGATGAGGATGTCGAACTGGCCCCGAAGCTACAAAAAAACCCAAACATTTAATTAAATAACCAAGTTTCACCAAGGATGTTATCTTAAATAATACGTAGAACAGAACTGCAAAATCTCAAACTTATAACCTTACCGGGTCTAACCAAATACATCATTACCTACAAAATTTCATATTAACACATTCAAGACAATGTGCAGTGTATGCATGTCAGTGATGGACTTACCCAGTGGAGCTGCTGTAACTGCTGCTGCAGAGCTTCTGTCTTCAAGTGCTCCAACAGGTCAATCTGCTCCAGCAACCAAACCTCCCGTGAACGCAGCGTCTCCAAATGCCTGCTAATACAGCTGTGCAGCTGAGCCTTTACCTGAACAGAAAATGTTTCCAAGGACTTTAGAATAAGCAAATGAAAATAACTCAGACTAAGTGTTAACTGTATAATAAAGAGAAAATAAGTCTCCCCTACACACCAACGACAGTAACCTGTGTCTGACTACTCTGTGGTACAATAAAACATACATACAATTCCTATAGACTTATTAAATTTTATTTGAACATTAACAAAATGATCTCAGTTCAGTGAAAATGCTAAAAGACAAAAAACATTTTATAATTTAAATACCTAGCTTTCCTCTAATTCCAGGTAAAAATGGGTTATTGTAGCAATTTGATACTCAGCTGAGCCAAGCTGCCAAGTATGTATTCCAAGAGAAAGATGCTCTACTCAAATGCAGAAGGGAATATGAAGCTAAATATTCACCTACATCCTATTTATACGAGGAGGGTCAATGGTTCTTCTTGGTTGTCACGTTAACCTGTCAACCATGTGCTAAATCTCTCAGGCTTGAAACTGTTAGAGTGAGGTAGCAATTATTAACCAATACCAAGCCACAGAGATATTGTACTGTCATCCTTACACACAAGTCTTCCCAGACATTTACCACATGATATTACATGCAAGAGGGTGTGCGGGAACTTGTGGTCATCACGTCATTTGCTGTGTGCCGCTGATAAAAATGCCCCCTTTCTCTGGCTGCACTACAAAGGATTATCCAAAATGCCTAAAGACCTCGTGAACAATAGTGTTTACAGCCAAAAACAAAAAAAACCCACAGGCAGTCATGAGTTAAGCTGGAAAAACAGAACTGCAACTTCAGATAAAAATCAAAACAGACGTTAAACAATGTGCAAGAGGGTGAAAAAGGAGTGGCTTGACTGAAATAATCAGCATAATGAAAGGTCTTTATTGCAGTGGATTTAAGAGGCCAAGATGTTTAAAGCTTCTCACCTCTCTAGAGTTACCCCTGAGCTGGGCCTCTGCTTTAATCACTCCAGCTATGGCCCCCTCCAGCTGCGCACGAGCCTGAACACACTGGCGGAGGGCTTCGTTCTCTTTATCTCCTGGTGGTGACATTCTACAGAAAAACAAATTCATCATTTGCATTGTTTTACCTGCTAAAAAAGGTGACACGGTTGATATTTTTCAGTGTTTGTGCGTGTACACAGTGGAATCAGTAAGACTTTACAGTGGTTGAGTCGTGCTGTGACATGGTCAATAGACTTTGACAAAGATTCACTTTCTTTTTCTTGTAATGAGAAAAACAGGGTCACTGGTAATACGCTGAAAGTCATACACTACAGCAACCTGACAAAAACACATGCCAGGCACATTCCCTGAACAAGACGACGACGACTCTGTCTACCACATACTGCACACAGTATTATAGTACATATACACACACTACAATACATTTACACACCAATAGTAAGTAAACTTACTAAATATAATGAGCTAAAGACAATGCAACATTAACAGAGCTGATTTCACTTTAAATTTTAGCTCTTAAATAGATTCAATGCTGAGATAAAACTGCATGAGGACAAAGACAAATCATCCAGTCCTCTGTTATTAATTCATAACTGATATTCTTCAATGTCTATAAAATATAACCATGTTAGATGAACAACTGTGCTGTTTATTTTTACATTGGGTAAAGTAAAGGTCACGACCAAGGAGACGAAGTAGAGACTTAAACACGAAAAAGGACAAACTGAATTAAACCATGAAATTAAATAGAACATTAAACGTCCAGTTATAACAGACAGGGCTGTCCAGATGACGGAACCAGGAGCAATTTTATAACGCACTGTTAATCCGAATTAAAGCGTTTACACTGATTAACTTCAGCAAACTGTCTACAATACATCACTTAATTTAAACTTCACCTCCAGTGAATGACAGTTCAAACCTAACAGAAACACCACTGAAAATTAATCCTGTTTCGACATAAACTCCTAATAATCTGAACCGTGTGAAATAAGAGGCGTCCACACTGAGGCTCAACGTAGAGGAGTCCGAGTGTAGAGACCGCAGTCATTAGATCATTACTGACTCATACCTGCTCCTCAATCTGCTCACTGACACACGACTCAAACTCCGCAACGAGTGTTTTCTCTCCAAAAAGTCAGCGATAAGCACACATTATTTATACTGCCACTAGGGACGCAAGGGTGGGTGGTTTTTTTTGGTTGTTTTTTTAAACCTCATTTGAATTTCCTTAACTAAGACCCGCCCTTTTATTCATGGATTGGCTGGTGCACTGACTTGTGCGCGATACACGCTCGCATTCGCAGCCAATCACAGAGCGGGACAAGATATACGTCACAACACAGGCGGGTGGAAAGTTGGTTATCTCGCGCGGCCCACAGGCTACGTCAGAAGCGCCGCGAGCAGGCCTCCACTACCGCGCTTCCATTTCGCACGTACACATGGGTTGCCAGGTTGGCACTCACACCTACTCCAGAAGGCTTAAACAACTGCATTAACTACAAGTCTGCATTGAAATGACAGCACACGGCTGTCTATTCTCAAAGTCAGGTTATTAATACTGAAGTACAATTAACCGTACTTTACTGCGCTATACAGTATGTAAGACAGTAAATCATCAAGAATTAAGGTCATCTTCTGTATAAATAACACAGCACTGAGAATGTACAACGACTTTAATACAGACATGGCAACCCAGATAAAACAATGCGGAACTGCGCTGATCCGGCCAAGCGAAAGTTAAGAAGCGAAAAAAATGAAGATGAAGAAACACGTTCACAACAGTTTTTACACAACTGGTCAACGTGAAACACACACACACACACACACACACACACACACACACACACACAGAGAGACAGACAGAGAGAGAGAGAGAGAAATGCAATCTAAAGGAAGGACCTGAGAGTCACTTTTTTATATGACTTTACTGATAATCTATAATTTATACAGCAGGACGTTATTTAGACCCACACAAATAAGTGTTTATGTATATAATTATAAAAACTGAAGTACAGCTAGTAGTGTTGATATCAAACAAAAAACAAAAACAAATTATGTGTTAAACAAAAACTTTAAATTACAAGAAAACATTAACACAGTGTCTGTAAAAACAACCCGTTGTTACTGTGTGTGTGTGTGTGTGTGTGTGTGAGAACATTAGATTATTTATTAGACACTCATTTAATGTTAATATCTTCAGACAGACACCTAACAGCACAATGCAGCAGTGGATTATAAACAAAAATAAACCTACCTCATGTCTTTTGTCTAGTTCAGTTTGTGTGATTGAACGTAGAAAGGCTGTGGAGTAGAAAGAGGACAAAAACGCCGACCGGCACACAACCAAAATGTCAAACGTGCTCAGTGAAATGGCTTCGTGACACGCAGATTTCAAAAACATATGGACTTCTTAGTTAATAGGAAAAACACAATCCATATTGGATATAAATCGAATAAGAAATGGGCACGTCATTGTCTCGCGATACTATAGGCGCCGATTCTTCTTCGGCTTAATAACACGTTCTTTTTGGTAGACGTGCTACTGCCACCTGCTGGTAATAAGAGAAATGATCACATTACTTTCACAATAAAAGTGGCGAAAAAGATCGTTTAAAGACATATTTTGAAAGTGGATGGGGTCACAAATGACCCCCATATTTCTCGCTCACTGATCTTGAGCGGAACAGCTGAAGTTTATGTCCAGGTAAAAAATGTATGTCCTATAGACAAATGACAGAAATTGTCTTTCAGGCTGCAGCGGCTACTCATAATTGTTGTTGTAATGACACCTGCTGGCAGCGACGTGTAACTGCGCCGAGAAGTTTAACGGATAAATCACACTGTCTCTCTAAAATACCCCAAACTGTGCAGTTAAAACCGTACTACTACTAACATTTTCCAGGATTTCAGAAGCTCATCCTAGTCTGCACTCAGAATCATTTCTGATGCCTAATCAATATCATTTAATTTATATAATCTTCCATTATAAAATCTCTCATCTTCTTGGGGTGGAATAGTCTTAGTTTGTCGTAACATTTATATATTCTTTTATCATGTACTGTTAAATATTACAATACATTTACCGGATCCATGGCTGGGTGCCTGGGAGGATCTTGTAATAGGAATTCACACACAGCTAAAGTGGATCATACCATTGCTTGTTAGTAATTATCCCTTTCATTTGCCTTTGGCACGCTAATTGTTGGACATGTAACTGGTGTCACTAAGGTGCACAAACTGACAGTGTTAATGGTAACCTGAAAACTTTACTTAGTAATGAACTAATGTAAATGATTCCAGTTACTAACTTCATAAAAACATGTTACTTGCGTTACTGACAATTTTCCTGAGCTGTGCTCTGTCTGGGCTGTGGCATCGGTGGGTTGCCAAGTTCGCCAATCCTAACGACTCTGTGCTTATTTTTCTATCACTTAAAATGTATATATATCTTTAAAATATATAAAAATAATGGTTTATTATCAGTGACTTTTTGTAAATTCTCGTAAAAATATTTGTAGCCACCGGTAGTCAAATATAACTGCTGAACTTGAAGTCTTAAGGTCTGCGCCAGGTGGAATGGTAAATGTGAATATAAAACTAAAAGCTTCATAGTCTGGTGGCTGTAGAAGTTAGAAATTAGTTGCCCAGATGAGTAGCTCAGAATTATTATTATTTATTGATTAACGTATGGTTCCTATGGGAGAGATCCTGTAGAATATGAAAGTAATTTTCAGGACAAGAAAGCGGATGACAGGTAGCATCCAATAGCATTGTGTGTGTTGTTGTGGAATTGACTAGCTGGGAATTTTGCTCTATAATATGTTGTTTATGACCCCTGACTATGCACCAGACATTACAGTAAGCAAACAAGACTTTGTTTGGATTGTAAAACTTCAAATACTTCAGTTCACTGAAGCATGCGCCTGAACTGTACTGTATTGTTTAGATTTTGTTTTACATAAACCGACAATATTTCTAACTGCACTGATTGTATTTCATTGTCTAATTTGATTTAACTAATCAGAGATGCTGCAATATACTAGTGTGCTGTATTTTGTGCCATTTTGCAGGGTGTAAATACAAAAAACAAAAAAGTCAGAGAAATAAATCCATTAATTCTCAGTTGAGCGAAATATAGTACATCAATACAATTTCATCGTTGTGTTGTGTTCATAATATATTAATAATTAATATATATTCTGGAAATGTTGTAGGTTAATGAACCAGCCTTGGGACCACAAGGTCCCAGGTTTACGCCTCGCAACTGACAAGACTTGACTTGACCTTGAGCAAGGCACCCCAACTGCTCCCTGGGTGCTGCGGATAGGGGCTGCCCACCACTCTGGGCATGTGCGCTCACTGCCCCCTAGTGTGTGTCAGTAGTGTTGTATGTGTGTTTCACTGTCAAATGCAGAGGTCAATGTACTGTGGTTAAAAGAGTAGTTCACTTTCACTTTGCTCCTTCGAAGAAAGAAAATTCAGTGCAATCTATGGGGATATGATGTTTTGTTTTGAACTTATATTGAATAATTCTGGAAATATAACCTATGTAGATATGAGAAAAGACACACACTATCTGCCGGAGAAAATAGGTCATGGGTTTGGAAAGATGAGGCTGTTCAAGATCATGTAAACTAATGTCACAGGATCTGGTGTCCTCAGTTACCTTACTGAGTGTCGAGACTTCCGGCCACGTGACTCTCTGGATCTCTGGATTCTCTTGAATCTCTGGTATCGGAGCAGTGAGTCGGTTCGTGGCTGAGTTAGGGCTCGTATTGCTTCTCGCTTCACATATCTGTGATGTGGAATGTTGTTGAGTGTTTTTGGCAGGAACAGGAACAGGAACAGCCCGTGTTTGTCGCTGAAAATATAATGAACATTTGTGTGTTTGTATAGTCACACTGTAGTCATATATCTGATTCACTTTCAGTTAAAGTCGTTACAACAGCGGTTAAAATGTCGGTTACTGAGGGAGCCAAAAACACGAATACGGAACCGTGGGGTGGATTTGATGAAAACATTATGATTCAGGTAACCTAGATACTAACTAGTTATTTAGATATGTCTGTGAATGAAATGTTTATCATTGGATTTCTAAAATCACTTTAATTTGAGGTCTGCGTTGTCATTTAACTATAAACACGGTCTTTATCCTTCGACTGATCTGAATCTCTAACGACTTCCTACTCTCTATATAACCTAGCTGTTATGTGCCCTACGTAGGGTATGAGAAGCGTCCACCTGTCCAATAGAAAGCCAGTTTAGAAATGTCCTGTGATTTGGCTACGTGGTTAGTTTGTTAGCTAGCTAGAGGTTCAAGCTCCTGGTTTTGTTGAGTGTTATAAGTTATGTCACATTGACCACATCAAATAACAAACAGCCCAGAGGACCACAGGCCTGGCAGACTTCAGATTGATGGACTATTAAAGGAATTATCATGATAATATAAATGTTTACATTACACCATTTTTCCATTATCCAAAGTGTCCTGGAGAAATGTATAAATACAGGGAGGATGAGCTGGAGGATGAATTGTGGATCTTGGGATATGATCCCATGACCTTCTGGTTTTATCCACTTCACTACTACTGTCCACCTGAGTTTCTTGGTAATTTTGCTTTGATTTTGATTTCCTTTCAGGGCAGTGGCTCAGCTGTAATAGACATGGAAAACATGGACGACACCTCTGGCTCCAGCTTTGAGGACATGGGAGAAATGCACCAGCGTATGAAGGAAGAAGAGGAGGTGGCAGCCGAGGCCGCAGCTACTGAGGATGACACTGGAGAAGATGGAGAATTCCTTGGCATGAAGGGTCTTAAAGGCCAGTTAGGAAGACAAGTCGCTGATGAGGTTAGGAGCCATGACAATTTTATGCTCTATACAGTATATATGTTATTTGTCCGCTGACCTTTTCTTTCTATACACATGGTTCGATAAGCTGTCTTTACGTAGCTGATATGTGATCGTATGATTGCGCTGGCGTTTAGCTTATGTAATTCATATTAAAATTAAATGAAACTTAATTTCTAGGCAGTAATCCATTAATTTTTTCACTTAATCTGGTTTACTCTCATCCATGCTTAAGGTACAAGGACATTAAAGGCATTCTGAATGTTAGAATGTTTTTTATCTATAAGTTGGAAAAACAGGGTAAATGGGACTCTTCAACTTCCCTTTATCGTTGAAAATAAAGAAAAAATTAATTGAGAGAACTTGTTTAAAGATGTTATTAAAAATACATTTTTGAAAAGCCCTACAAACTTGCAAAACATGTTTTTTTTTTTAAAATCGCTTTATTTGTTGTTAATTATATTACCATTATATTAAGCATGTAATTTATGTGATCTTATTCACAGTCTACAAAAGGAGCATAAAAACATAGTATTAGGTTCCTCTTAATGATCTTAATGTAAAAGCCCATACTAATATTCTCTGTATTCATACAGGTTTGGAAAGCAGGCAAGCGGCAGGCCTCAAAAGCCTTTAACCTGTATGCTAACATTGACATCCTCCGACCTTACTTTGACGTGGAGCCTATTCAAGTAAGAAACAGGTACGCTCTAATACAGGTCAAATTCACATGTTTATTGTGGTTATGTTTAGGCATTTCCACTGATAACGGTTACAATTTCTACACAGATTAATTGAATCCATGATTCCACTCAAAATGATCAATTTTCCACAGGTAAGCCTTTTCTGTTGCTGTTCATGGGTTAAAAAACCTTATAGTTATTTAACTGTCTGTTAACAGAAGGCTTTAGACAGCTCTTGTGTATTATTCAAACCAATAGAAAATTGCTGGGGAGTTGTATGGACCAATGATGCTGGTGTTCACTCTGGTGGCCATCCTGCTTCATGGCATGAAGACATCTGGAACTGTTATTGTAAGAGAGTTATAATTCTGTGTAAATTTGTGGTTTATTCATTTAGCACATTCTAAACTTCTGTAAGGAATATTTTTAAAAATTTATTTGCATCTTCCACACTGAGTAATGATGTTTACTATAACAGAGAGAGGGCACACTGATGGGAACTGCCATTGGGACATGTTTTGGCTACTGGCTTGGAACATCCTCCTTCATCTATTTCTTGGCTTACCTTTGCAATTCTCAGATCACCATGCTCCAGATGTTGTCTTTACTAGTGAGTGTGTCTGACTATGTTTTGATTTAGGTGTGATGGCCCACTGTAATTGTGTTTAATGCTTTGAAACTGTGTTTTGCAGGGATATGGTCTCTTTGGCCACTGCGTGGTCCTTTTTGTCACGTACAGTGTCCACTTTCACTCCCTGTTCTATATTCTATGGCTGGTAATCGGAGGACTTTCTACACTTCGAATGGTAATGACACATTAATTTGTCAGTTTAATGGTCATGTTGGGCTCAAAGCAACTAAAATAGTTTATTTTACCAATATGCCACAAATGTACTTATGTGTAATTTCTGGCCTCCTCAAAGGCAACTGACCCTAACAGCATATATGTTATATGCTATACAATATAATAAATAAGATGATGTGGGAAAACTGCTAAAAAGACTGTGAAGAATTCAATTCAATTCAACTCAATTTTATTTATATAGCACTTTTAAAAATAGACATTGTCCCAAAGCTTATATTAAATGTTAATATTAAATGTTAATTACTATGCTTTTTAAAAACAAACACACCGTGCTTTACATAATTATGTTCAGTAACACATTATTCTAAAAAAATCTGATTATAATTAGCTTATTTGCCACATTATTGAAGGATAACTGCATAAATGAGAAGGTGCACTGGTGTTTCTCTTATGTACATTTGTTGAGTTTATACTCGATAGAGTACATGAGTGCCCTGTGTTTATTACTGTCTAACTGCTTTAATTAAATAAATGGTTTACTTTGTTTTGGCATATAATGTTAAAAATAAGATCTTTACAGTGCTCTAAGATATATATGTGGTTCAAAAACAAGGTTCAGTCTTGTTTTTTTTTCCACCCTAATTTCTCTCTCAGGTGGCTGTGCTGATTTCCCGTACCGTAGGTAAAACTCCTCGTCTCATTTTGTGTGGTACACTGGCAGCACTACACATGCTGTTCCTGCTCTACCTGCATTTTGCCTACCACAAGATCGTTGAAGGTAATGAATATGCATACATAGATAATAAATATCTGATCCTTTATAGTATTTTTTTTATAATAATACAATACTCAGTATTC
>JAOVVF010000039.1:8762241-8794048 GCA_028565595.1 Duopalatinus emarginatus | reverse complement strand
TTCACACTATGTTCAGTGTGTATCAAACTATTAGAATAAGTCTATATTAATCTTTAATTTGATCTTGTTCACAGTTAATTTTGGGTACTTGAACACTTACTATTTCTATTTAAAAAAAAAATTAGAAAGGTTTCTTTCTCCAGTATCCCAATAGGCGACCAAATAATGAAAGCATTGTCTCTTGTGAATAGCGAGACATTATTATTATTACCTAGTGATAATGGAGTTCTTGTCTTTAGTCTATTCTTGACTTTTAGAAAGAGTTATGTTTTAAAGAATATAATATATAATTGGGTCACGCTAAACAAGAGTGTTATATGAATTGTAAACGTTTCTCTTCATTTCTAGAAATGTGTACTAATATTTCTAAGACCTATATACTAATGCTGTATTATCAATAGTAATATTATAAATACGTTGGCAAAATAATATTGTTATTGAATAACACCAACCAGTTCATTTGTTTAAAACAATATTGAGACAAAAAGGATTTGCTAATGCAGTGTCATTTCATGCGCTGTATGGGTATATTGTATTCTGCTATTGTTATTTTTTCATAATAGTTTGTTGTACTATTTTGTTTCTGCAGGTATCCTGGACACCCTAGAAGGACCTAATGTTCCCCCAATTCAAAGAGTAGCCAGAGATGTCCCTAATGTGGCCACCGTTGTTGTGAATTCCACAGTGAAATCTGTGGCTGCAATTATACACTCACAGTAATTACTTGTTCTGATGCTTTTCTCTTTAGACTGTGAAACTGGTTTGGGTATTAATGAACTGGACAAAGGAGAGTAACAAAGGGAGTTCCTATATAGCACCTCAGCTAGGTGTCAGTCCAGCTATCAGTTAAATATAACATGTATGACATAATGACCAACATAAGTTATGGTCATATGGCAGCATCATTTGATCTTGACCTGAAAAAGGCTTAGACAAAAAAAGTTGCCAAACAATGCCAAACCATTCTCTATCTTCACTACACATGGGTCTTACCTATAACAGTTGCCTGAGCTCATCTGCTGTTGAAATCCTTGTTAGGCATACAGAACAAAGAAACATTTGCTCCAAGTGTGTATTATTGGCGTTAGACACACATTAGTTTGAATAAAATGCTGACACTAAAGGGTAAGTAAAGTGCTGAAGTTCACTCATCTGAGTGATGCATCACCACATTCACCACTTATTCGTTTAAAGTAGGGGCTAGGATGTGGCCTTTGTAACAGGTGAATTTTAATTCACCTGCGATTTACCAGTTTTATAAAAACCATCTCATGTCTAATATTGGATTTTTTCTAACTGTAGGAGACAATTTACTATTGGCAATATGATTCTTGTTAGGACAACGCTATTTATTATGATATTAATGATCTTGAGAAATTATAAGAATCCTACACCCTGCACCTTCAGTTTTAACCTTTAATTTAAATTTAATTGGATTAATCATATGCAGTTGTAACTGAAAATTGACACACTGTTAACTAATTAGTTATTCTAGCTAATGATCCCTGATGTTTGTATGGTTACTAAACCTTGGTATCATTTGTTCTAAACTTGTTTTAAGATGTTTGGTTGGGGACCTGTGAGAGAATTTAAAATCCATCATTAAATATATGTAAATATACTTGCATATACTGCATTAGATATTCTGCTGAAGTACTGCAGCTCTTGTCCACTAAAAGGAAAACATGTAAAACTGGTTGTTTTTATTTTAATTTTGTTAGAGAAAAATATGTTTTTGGTCTAAAAAATTTGTACATATTTTTTTTGTCAAATTCACTATTTCTCCCTCATCTTCCAAAATCTCAATTTTAATTAATACTGGATGAAACATGGCTAAAAGGTGTTCTTTTTTCTTAACATGAAAATAAAAATGAAAATATAGGGTTAGGTTCCCATTATTTTATCATGTATTTATATAAATTCCTTTGTGCAATTTTTTTAATATCAGTTTTATTTTACCTGTCATGAACTCTGTATGGAGTAACTGTGGGTGTTAGAGTATGGATATCAGTAGGCTCATTATTTTATCTTTGACATGTGGACTTTGTATTTATAGGGTTGCTCTACATTGAAAATTTAGAATAAAAATAATGTATTAAAACAAGTACGGTGTCTGTGTGTTATAAGTACATATCCATGCTCCAGTAGAATCTTGGTGTTTTGTTTACGATTCAATGATCTGTTATATTCAATAATTATGGAGACTGATGATGTATGAAATTTATGACCTGCTGTAAGTAAAAAAATGTACTGCCTTTTGTCTCCCCCAAAAAAACAGTCGGTGTCAGTGGCATATGATTGTTGCTGCTCACTGTGACCATTGTTTTATTGCTGTGTTTAAAGTTTTTGAAACACTCCTGCAGGAGTGTTTATGTTGAATTCATTAGAAGAGGAACTGAATTTAAAAATTACTTTCCTCACTGCTTAATGTAAGCTGTGGTGTAAAAGTTATTGAGGGTTATTGAGGTCGGATAAAGACAAAGCTTTTCTGTATTCAGCATTGAGATGTCCTTGCCATATACCACCTGTGTTTGTGACAAGACTTTGGCTTCATATTTCACCAACCTCTATGGGGAGATGTGGCTTTGCAACCAGATCTACTCTGGGTCCAATATGTTAAAGTATCAGCTATGTACCTGAAATGATCTCTAATAGGGTAAAGAATCTAACAGGCTATCATTAAGACATACTCATTATGTAGCTGATGTGTGTTCTTGTCACAATTCTGTTGAACGATCAAGCTTGGGCTGACAACTGTGAAAAAATACTGAAACACTTCAGACAATACAAGTAACAAGGATTCTGTTACTTGTATAATGTATACCTACCAGCTGGCCAAGATAGTGTACCTGCTTGTGTTTAAACAGCTGATCGCTGGTTAGACCAAGCTGGCTTTTTGGCAGGAGAGAAAACATAGAAAAACAGGAATATCAGGGTGAAAGGTGAGCTGTAGTGATCTGCCCCAGCAGGCTAGACTAGAGCATCAGCTCTAATTGATTCTATTGACTAAAGGACACACTTTAATTTGTTCCCTATAGATTAAACCAGCCTGGATCTACAACTATGGTACTGTCTGTAAGGATGTTTTTAAAGTGAATAATCCAGACTTCTGACAGGTTGAACTGGAGCCATTAGAAAGCCCTGTGTGTTTTGGAATTTCCTTAGGGCATGATGCTGTTCGTAAGAGGAAACTAGACCAAACTAATCGCATGTGATCCCTAACATGGTACGCGGTGTATAGTGGTTACATCCATGGCTCTGGGATCTTTTTCCCGCTTAGGAAACACACTCAGTAGAAACCTGCTATGTAGGCTACCCTTGATACAAATCCCCCCTACAGTCAACGCTCATAAGCGGATTTATCTGCACCTCAAGGCTTTCAGAGCAGCACGGCAGATTGGTCTGGATAGCGCGCTGTTTGTTATCTCTCCGCGACACCGGACGGGTGGTGTCCATGGTAACCGCCACCAGGGACGATTAGCTTTGTCTGGATGCCGCAAAACGCATTCGCGTTCCTCACGCCGAAGTGGACCGCCTGAGACTGGCTGTACTGCACCTGTTCAAGGATTTAAAGCCGTATTATTACGAATTGAACACCTAAGAGAGAGACGCTGTTGTCGGAAGAAAGGTCTCGGTCGGTCGGAGAATAACCAGGCCCTTTTAAACTTTGGAGGTGCTTTAAGCCTGCTCCATGGCATGACCGCACATCCTCAGGTTTTATTTATAGTTTTCATCAAGCGGCATGCTGTTTACTTTTAGCACCATCAACCTAATTTGAGTGTGTATGTGAATTATGTAGCTGGTTCTCTCGTGAGCGGGCGTCGTCTCTGATACCCAAGTGAGCTGCCTTACCTCGGTTACCTGAACCGACGATGGTGTCGACTCGTCTGTGACTTTCAGCCTGTCAAATATGCTGCCGGGTTCAATTCAGATCACAGGAGAGGCGCTGTCCGGAGCAGAAATCCGAGACATTTGCGACAGTCTGAAGGAGAACAGTGTGAGGCTCTTGTCGGTTCGAGGCTGTCAGCTGTCCGACAGGGACTTCGGGCGCGTGTGCCGCGGTGTGTCCGAGTCGCGCTCGCTCGCGCAGCTCAACCTGAACCTGGGCGTGGTGTCGAGCGGCGGCCGCGCAAGGCAGCTGGCTGAGGCGCTCACAGCCAACAGGTCCATACAGACACTGTTGTAAGTAAAACATACTGGGGGCAATAAGTTCCTCCTAATAATGCCTTAAATCACCATTATCATTGCTGTGTCCTGGGGCAACGTGTCTGAGTAACTTTCTCACAGTTCAGATGATTAATTTTGATTCATTTTGATCATTGATCCTGTGTAATAACACCTCTATATCACCTGAATCAGATCTGCAGATCTATACTATATTGAGTTAAGAAATTAAATGTTCACAAAAATGACTTTACCACAAATATAATACCAGTTATAACACCAACTATAACACCAAACAAAGTCATACTAGACAGTTGTGTGCTTCCAATTTTGTGGCAACAGTTTAGGGTGGATCAACATATAGGTGTGATAATCAAGTGTCCACATACTTTTAGCTGAATGGACTCACTGAGCTCATGTGGCTTCTCTTTGTGTGTTGTGCACATTCTCTTCTCTTTACTGTATGGGTATAGAAAGCTGCTAAAATGTTACAAAGAAACTCAATGTGAGGAATACCCCCCCCCCACCCCCCACTAAAAATATACATACCATTACTAATACAAATACAGTATACACTTCTCAAACAAACATAAAGTCCCACAAATGTGAAGAATGATTGCAAAAAGATCTTCATGCACCATATTCTATCTGAGGTAATTTGCAGGTACATGTCTCTTTGGCTCCACCTGCTGTTGTCATGCTCAGCCAATTTGTGAGGACATTTGCATTTGCACCTAATACAAGTGTAATAAGTGCCAAAATGCACATAAGACACAAATGACATGCACTGTAGGAAAAAAAAAGCGTTGCATTTGTGAAACTGATGACAGACATGCAAAATGTTGCATTGTGTATATTTGCAAATCATGGGGCATTTATGAACAAAGATGAATAAACAAAAAACTGTACTCAAGTAAAAGTATCATTACTTATAATAATAATAATAATAATAATAATAATAATGACTGAAGTAGTAGTGGAAGTACTTATTAAATAAAGACAATAAAATGACAGCTCAATTAGTGATTAGCAATTATTTATTACATTTATAATGTGTTACTTTCAGCTGTTTCAGAATGTCACATATGCTTGTCTATCATGTAGACAGGTGTATGTAGAGTTGTTTTTTGTCATTTGGTACATGGTTCATTAGATTTTGAAAATAAAACATCATGGAGACAATAAAGGCCAGATCAGAGGAAGAGGATACCTTAACCTGCAGCACTAGTTTACTGCACTAATAACAGTGTTCAGAGCTAATAGTCCCCAGTCAGGACCTTTGTCATAATAAGCTAAATAAATAGCCCTGAAGATACATGTCTGTTTTTTTAATCAGGTCTCATATGAAATTCTTTAACCGCTATGAGCATACAAGAAAAACTTACAAGAATACTGTAAATATAACTTATATAAAATTACTTGTTATGAAACACTATGTAAGAATGCCAAGTTTTTTTGACCAATGTCTTATATGATGTGTCCTCTATCTGTTTTTTTGTGTTCCTCTCACCTTCACAGTCTGCATGGAAGCCCTCTTTTAGATGCAGGGTTGGTCACGCTGAACACAGCGCTGTCAACTCACCCCTCTCTGGTGTCCTTGGACCTGGGAGATTGTATGCTGGGAGATGAGGCGATTCAGCTGATTTGTGGCATGTTGCCCCCAGATGGGGCCAAATCTGGTAAAAGCTCTTATTACCCTTGAAATACACAAATAAACACAAGTTTATGTAGTTTGTATTCTGTGGACAACAGTCAAATGGCATTTCACTGCAGGTTGTACTGTGTACGACTATGTATGTGACAAATAAAACTTTGAATCTTGAAACATGCAATAAACTTTTCAGTATTAAGGTCACTTAGAGAATAATTGAGTACAGAGAGTTCAAATAAATGAACATTTTTACTTGCCATTACTAATTTACAATTTCATTCTTAAATAAACAGTTGGATTTAATAATTTTGTATTGCATTATGTTGTTGTTTTAATTTATATTTTTGTGCTGCAGGCCTTAGAGAGTTGACACTAAGTGCAAACCCAGCAATCACCACTAAAGGCTGGGCTCGTCTGGCAATTGCAGTGGCTCATAGCTCACAACTACGGGTCCTAAATCTAGACTACAATCCCTTAGGTAAGCATTCTAAGTCATACATCTTACTTTATGGATGACTTACACTCCAAAATACTCTTATAATTAGTTTATTGTAATCTTATCATATGACATACTATCTACATTTTTCTGTATTTAGTATATGCAGGCTTGATAAGATGTATTAAGCCCAAATATATTAAATACAGACAAATTTATATAATATGTTATATGACAAGATTAGAGTTAACTCATTATAAGATTAATAAATCAACGTCATATGGCTAAATGTTTATGATAAGTGGGACTTCCCCAAATGGTTGCCACAAAGTCTTAAATAGAGTTGTGTGGAATGTCTTTGTACACTGAAGCATTAAGATTTCCCTTCACTAAAACTAAGGGGCTCAGACTCAGATTGTAAGGGTGTTTCCAGCTCAACAAATAACAAGATCAGCTGGCCTTCCCAAGAGGCTCCCAAGAGAAAGTTTTGGCATTAGAGTTTTTGTAGGTGAAAAGCACCTCATGGAACAGGCTTGTCACAAAGCCTAATCACAGCGTACCTAAATAAGGGCAACAATAATTCTAGATGGATTAGAGGGAGCTATGCAGACAAGCCTATTCTTCAGGCTAATATAGTAAATAGGGAATGAAATAAAGAAAACATGGTGGAGAGTTACAAGGAAATAACAGCACATTTACCCCAAAGTGACATTGCTGGAGTAGCCTAAAGCATGGAGCCTTAGTAGCCAAAGTCAGACGGTTTTCCACATTAGAGACACAAAACTGTTTTTTGTAAATCATGTATCAACAGATATATACAGCTTCTTGCTATTGGTATTCGCCTTTATTACTGCATTGCTGTTAAATGGTGAACAAATAATTACACCCTGTGCTTGTTTTTGTTTCTGAGTTTTTGCCTGATGATCACTTTCCACAGAATGAAAATACCAAATGCCAAAGCAGTGCATTAGTTGCAATTTTAAGACTCCAAAGTAAGAGATTTTTCTCTTTGTCTCAGCTCTTTTTAAAATGTATTTCATAGGGGACCAAATTGCTGGAATGCTTGCTGTTGCTGTGGCATCCAGCAGGACTCTGGAGGTTTTAGACTTGGAGGGAACAGGGCTCACAAATCAATCAGCACAGGTAACCAATACATTGGAGAATGCTGCAGTATACTCAAGAATAAACAATGGCAGTGTAAAACAATAATCAAAAATGGATTGACTGATGAAATTAGCAGTGTGACCCACTTCAACCTCATTTCTCAAACAGAAAAGGGTATTTTGTGAGCTGACTAAAAGCTGAGAAAAAGACTGAGAGATGAAAGTCACTCTGTATTTGACTGAACAACAGACACATTATTAGCCCCATTGCCAAGATACCATATAATCATCGCAATTACTGTTAATGACATGTCTCCATAATTAGTAATGAAAAAAAGACATTAAACATGCTTTGTAGCCTGCAAAGCTAACCTCACAACATTACTGTGATCAGCTAATGTTGACCCTGCTAGTAAAATAGCAAGTATATTGCATTTTACCAACCACACAATTCCCAAGTCTGTTACCACAGTGACTTGTGCATGCTGAACATAATAGGTCATTAAGTATGTGTTCTCATCAGCTCATCACAGGTCATGTGATTAAATGGCACAATCTAAAAGTTACTTTAGTCCAATCTTTAACTATTAAAAATCTTTGAATACAGATGTATACAGTGCAGCCCTACTGTTGAGCATTCACATATGTTTATTATACAAACTCTCCGCACTGTTCTGTTCTCAGTTACCACATCTAACGTTACCCACATCTTTCCCAGAATTTCCCAAAATCCTTTTTTGATTATCTAAAATCAAAGATACTTTTTTAATTTAATGAAGTACACATTATGCTGTAGTTGTGCATAGTATTTATCTGGGCATCTGAAAGTCCTGTCTAAATGTCTACATTATTTACTTGTATGTGAAAGCCCTCACTCCTTAACTTTCTCTTCCCCTAAAATGGCAACTGAAGACAGATATATGAATATATTTTTGATGGTAGAAACACCGAGAGCAACAGGAGGGCTAAAGTCTGGAATTGTGTAAATGGCTACCAGTGATCTGTATTTCTAATTTGTTCAAATAGAGGTACAGAATAATTTTAACATGTTATATTTTTAACATGATTCTAAAATTATTTTGTAGCATATGTTTAAATATAATGAACATTTACCTAATACATTTAGTTTAGTTAAAATAATTAGATTGTTAAAATGATTAGATGGTTTGACTAACCAATTTGACTGTCCTTAGCAGAAAGATTCACACAAGTGGGGATGGGCATATGAATTTGGTATTAAATTTTTCCAAGGTATTATTCGAACTGTTGCCTACATGTGCAGGTAAAAAGGAAATGTATACCACAAAACATTAAACCTCTATTTGCTGCAATGTTGTGGATAGATGTATGGTTAGTATGTTAGGCAGCACAGAGCACACTGAAGAACACTTTAATACACTGTACAGACTGTATGTCCCATCACATTCCACATTTAAACTAAATGTAATAATTCAGTATTTTCCCTGTATCACTTTTTATTGAATTTTATAACAAAAATATCACAGTCACCATTACTATTGCAGGATACAGTGATGTTTCTGTAGTAGAAAAAAACAATGAATAAAAGAAAAAGCACAGTAATAAAATAAACCCAAATGAATAAGTAAATAAGAGAAAGCATAAAATTAAATGATAAAGTAAATAAATAATAAGTACGTGACAAGTAATTCACTGCAACAAAACCAATAGTTAAGTAATAACTTGAATTGTAATAATAATAATAATTTATAATTTATAACATTTTCACAAGGAAGTGAGTCATTTATGGCATGTTTAATTAGCTGGGTTAATGGTTAACTTGCGTGACTAAACTGGAAACTCACTAATATTTTTTCTCCAAAATGTCACATTATGACATTTAACAGTACTTTTTTTTTCTACTTATTCGATACTCATTTACGATAATCAATAAAATAACCTGTGATGGATTTGCCACATTCTGTCAATAAAAAAAAATATATTCCCTTAAAATATATGTGTCCCTCACCAGTCATTATAGTCTTACACTTGCTGAAGCAAAAGGAGAGCCCTCTTATTTGTTTTATATATCATATAGCAAAGCACAATCTGGAGCACATTTGAATTTTATTTTATTGTTTCGACTAGAACCTTGAATAGAATACTGTTTTAATTATTCAAAGAATTTGATACATTTACAGATGCTGTTTATTAATAATACAGATGAAAAAGTGTGAAAAACTTACGCTCATACAGACGGTAGCTGATGAATCATAAATGAAGCTAATGAATTCAACCATCTTTGGCCGCAGGATGGTGTCAGTGACAGTGTTCATGGGCAGTAAGGTTAAATGCAGAAATTTGTTCAAACTTCCTGAGGATTTGTGTTGTTACAACTTCTAAAAGACACTTAACTATATAGCAAATATCAAATTCTTGGGGTGCTTGGGCTAAGTAGTAGTAAACTCCACTAGGGGGCAACATTGTGCCCTCTTACACCAGCTGCCAGGCAGATCTGTTATGTGAGTGTTCAGTCCTGCCGTTCTTACAAGCCTCTCATGTGTGTAATACACAGGCTACCTGAGCAGAGCTTATGGGATAAAAACCAGAAGTAAACAATGGTGATGCATTTACATGCCCAAAGAAAGGGTCAGGAAATGTCCATTAGGAGTCAGGGATTGTCTGATCTCGAACATATCTGTTCCCACCCAGTGTAGACTCTGTGTTTTCATTTCTCTTAACATGCAAAGCCAAGAGCAAACATACAGACTAATAAGACAGACCACAAGACCACAGTGTCTTAATGCTGAGTGCAGATCGCCTCGTCACCTTTAAGTTTCTTTACCTGTCCTATGATGTAAAAACCAACATATATTCTGTCCACACCTTCATCTCCAGTATATACATTTATATATTGAATGGGAGATAACGCATGCTGAAACAGTAAAGGTGATTGTTCACATGTCCGTGACTGTTTTTTTTACTGTGGCACCAGGTCTTCCTGGACATGGTGGAGAACTACCCAACCTGTCTGCGTGTGCTGGTGCTGGCTGAGAATGCCATCAGCCCTGAGCTGCAGCAGCAGATCTCTGACCTCCTGTCTGAGGGTGAGGAGGATGAGGACAGGGACGCAGAGGCCCATGGCAGCTCAGTCACCATGCGAGAGAAACCTGCCTGGCTTCCCCACAGCAGTAAGGGCTGATCCACTCTCGCACACTGTCTTTCCTTCAGACTGAGCTAAACTCTCTCATTATCCTTCTTTCTCTTTCTGTGTGGAACTTTCCAGGAGTCATCAGCACAGGAGCGCTGGTGTGTTTAGAGTAATACAGGGGTATCTGTAGCATTGCTTGTGCAATATAAGGACAAAATGTATGTTTTTAGATAGCAGGGGTGTTCTGAAGGGCCACAACACTGCAGAGCTTAGCATCCTACCTCTTTTAATAGCTGTACTCTTTACCAAAAGCTAAAATTTATTTAAACAATATAGCACAAGCAGGAGTGTGGTTATATTGATGATTGGCGCAGTTGTCATTTGGTTGTAGTTCAAAAACTTAATGTAGCATAAGTGACATTTCAGTCACTACAAATGCCAAATGCAATTTGCTCCACTATCCATACAAAGCCACTCTTTATAGCATGTTTCTTCTTCCTTTTCATCTTCAACTGTAACGATTTTAAATTTTAAGCCAAAAGTGTTATTCCTGAAAAGTATCATCCACTGATGATCTCGCTACACTACTGTAATAATGGTTTAAAACTAAGAAGCAGACTTTCATGTGATGCACACAGTGAAATGTCCCAGTGTATTTATAGGACATTGGCACTTAATAAGGACATTAACACTGGAATGCTGATCAATCAAATTAGTGGATTTGTCGTGTATTTGTACCTAGTGTACTTACTGGTACACTTGCCATTTTAAGTAATTACCTGAACACTAGAATGGATAGGATCAGTTACAACAAGACTTCTTTATAGTCGTTATAGTCCAGGTTACATCGTCTGGATTGATTTATCAGGGATAATTGCACACTTGTGTTAACCGGAAAGGTCAGATATACCGATACTCAAACATGAGTTACAGATCTGTGGAGCAGACAATAAAGTACAGTATTTTTTCCAACATACACAACATGCTTATGCACAATTTAGTTCAATGTGGAAAAACAAAATACAAAACCAAGTCATAATACACACATTTGCTGTACTTTATTTGTGCTCCCTTTTGGCATTTTAAAGTTTTCTAACATAATTGTACGCACAGTTTTGGTTAGTTAGCTGGATATGTATGTGCAGTTCAGTGTGCATTATGGATAAATCAGCATCAAAGAAAAATCCACTTGTTGACTCTAAATGTTACGTTTATTGTGGTGGCATAACAGAAAAGCGTTCCCCCTGTCATGCAGAGCGTGCAAGTTTGAATCCTGGATAATGTTAGAGTCATTTGTAAGCAGGAGTCCAGAAAGCAAAATAGGCCATGCTCTCATGGAGAGCTCATGCATACAGAAGTGGGTGGAAGTATTTATCTCTGAATGTTTTACACCACCCCCTCATTTTGCCTGAGAACACAGCTTAAAAAGAAGCGGTGGCTTGCTGCATGTGACTCGGAGGAAGCATGTGATCGCTTTCACGCTTGCCGAGTAGTGGCCATCATATGATGGATTTTTGATGGGTGGGAATTGGACAGGTCTAAATTTGGAATAACATCTGGGGAACAAGACCAAAAAAAAAAGTGTTGTGTTGTGGGTTGGGAACTCTCCACAGCAGCAAGACCCCTCACTGTAACATACAAGTACTCGTACCCAACAACCTTGCCTATTACAACAGGGTTCATTAGATCCATCATACTAATATGTAATATTAACAACCATGAAACAATAGCAACAAATAATAAATACCTTATTAGTATTTCACTGGGGCTGTCAAACGGACAGAGACCTAACGGAGTTAGGCCCACTTTACACCAAAAGTACCACACAACTGAACTAAAGCTGTAAAAAGCCCCGCCGACATTGTTAATGCATGCTCAGTGCCATCGAGTGTGCATGGAAACAATACCATACCTGCAACATCATGAATTTGTGAGCATCGAAGAGAGTTAAAAAGGTAGAAAACCTTTTTTATTAATTTGAACACAGAAATTTAAACTAAACATTACAAGTATGTTATTTTGATATTTGGTTGTATTTCATGGCTACATTAAACCAAGTTAACATTTCACTACAGCATAGTCTCTCCACTTTGCAAAATGTCGATCCTCAGTTGGTTTTATCTTACAAATTTACTTGTTTCTGCAACCGACCTAATGATGTAAGTTTATGGGATCTTGTCAATTCAACAGTAGTCCAGTCTAAATAACTCAGAAATAAATACTACATATAATACAATATAATTAAAATAACTTATAATTGACTAAGCAACTATTCAATGTCCATTATGAATGTTTTGTTAGTTTTTGCGAAGCATACTTGATTCAGGTGTTCTGATGATTATCAACACCTGTTTGAATTCAGTTCAAACAGATATATACAATATACAATTCAGTTGAATTCAGTGTGTTAGAAGAGAGTACTAATCTAATCTCTGCAGATGGCTCTGACCCCTGATTAGCTACAGAGCTGGATGAGAATAAAAAACAGTATATGGTTAAAAACGTAGCATTTAACTTCATGTACTGTGTGTAAAAAACAGTAAGAAGAGTAACTACAGAACTGGAGTTGTCCTTTCCTGTCTTCTTTAGAATTGCAGTTTTTCAAACGTTTATGCGATGTCTCTGACCCTTCCAGACCCCAACTCCCAGATGGTCCTGATGTCATCAGGACTGAGTGAGAGCTTTCTGGGAGAGACTGACTTGTGATAACTGGAGCTGCCTTTGGTTTTAGGTTTGCACTGCACGCCGCTACAGTCAGCCCACGTGTTAGCGTGCAGCCACTCACAAAGCATGACGCGTAGCATTTAGCGGTAGGCTGTTCAAAGCCGGCACAAAAAAAACCTC
Source organism: Duopalatinus emarginatus (assembly GCA_028565595.1). NCBI lineage: Eukaryota > Metazoa > Chordata > Actinopteri > Siluriformes > Pimelodidae > Duopalatinus > Duopalatinus emarginatus. The sequence continues at coordinate 8,780,741 of JAOVVF010000039.1, read as the reverse complement.
GACCACCAAGTGACTTATACTCTATAGTGAATTATTTATTTGCCTGATGTACAATCTATTTATAAGGAAACTATTTAAGCAACAGTGTACTCTTGATTAGATCAGCAAGTAGGGTTGTTGTGATGGCCTGAATAAAATTATTTACATCTTTCTAAGGGCTTTGTCTTGTCATAACTGTGTCCACTTAGTTTTATTGTCACCATCGAGATATAATGCTGTTATATCATACATCATTTTTGGTCTTTTATCTGCATGACCTTTAAAACTGCACACTCAGCAAGTAAAGCTGGATTTCCTTTAAAATGCAGATGACTTTCACTTATTTCTCTTTAGCATGGTGTGTACTTAAAACATTTCGGCTGTTCACAAGCAAACCCAGTGTTTTTCATCTACAATAATGAAATCCCACAAATGAATGGAATATTGCATTTAATTATGTTGCTTTCTAAGCTGATGTATGTAACCTTTTTTTATTATTGTTCAGGAAAATTGCAGTTGGCCTTGTCCCTTATACACAGTGCAGCACATTCACAAATACTAAAATGGTAAAGCAATACGAAAAGTAAAAGGATAGGTTTTTTCTTTTAAACTATAGTGTTACAGGCAAAAATTTAACTTCATTGTGGATTTGCCAATTCATGTGCCATGCACTAAAAATATTTCTTAAAAAAAAAAGTCTGTAAATGTTTTAGTTCAGTAATCCAGGTGTCAGTCTAATTGTTGTGTGTCATGAAGACTGGTCTTGTCTTGAGTTCATAAAGGTACATCATGTACACATGGCAAAGAACTGCAGTAGGGGAGGTGGGGGAACTGGTAGATGCATAGATGCAGACACGAGTATATATAAGTGCTGAGGAAGCAAAAAAAAAAAAAAGATCAATGAGACACACATGGTAAAGGTATGCAAAATGTTGGCACAAGTTTCTACCAATATCCAGAAGTGACACAACCAAATGTTACCCTAACAGCTAGAGGACTGTAGTTTATTTCCAAAATCCTCCTTCACTCTAAATCATCAGTACATCAGCTGAACACACAAAACACCCCCCTTAACTCTGAGTGGTGTTAAGAGCTGTACAACTGTTTATTTAAAAAAAAAAAAAAAAAAAAACCATAGTAAGAAACTGCTCTTCTTTTTGCTTCCCCACAAGCTCTCCAATAATCTGCTGCCACCCTGGTCTTTTACCCAAGCACAAGCCAAACAAGCCAGGCAGCACTGGAGGAAAGCATTTTCCATAATAAATGAAAGGCCTATGATCAGTCTTCTGAGGTATTAGGTGACTGAGACAAGCGGAAGGCAATTTTTCCAGTGTGTAATAGTGCCATGAATCCTCTACCCACTAATCTCCCTCTGACAGGAGGTCTATGTTAAAAGGATTCAAAATGATGAAGTACCAATTAGACCTTTATACCACACAATTTGAAAGAAAGCTCCAAAGCATGAACAGAAAGTGTGCCAAAAGAATCACACACCAGCTAAGGATAAAATAAAAATGAAATAAAATCCAGATTTTAGTATAATTAGTAAGATACCGTTTCTTTAAGTAGGTGCTTCGTGTAAAATGCTGGTCAAGCTCAGACACGTATTCATCAGCCACAATGGCTTTGGATCGACAGCTGAAATGGAAAGTTAACTTAATTAGTACCCTCTTCTACCACTTAGCTGGAGAAGAGCTTTGCACTGCAGCAGAGCTCTAGTGGAAATGTTACATGGAAATGTAATCTGGGCTGTAAATGAATAAAGTCATGTTGAATTTTAATCAGCTTCTTGGTATTCCACACCTGAAAAAACTATTATAAACTGTTTAATAATGTGAAGCCCACCAGTTTTACTAACAGTTTCTCTAAATGTTAATATTTTTGACAATTGAACAATTAAAGTCATTTGATTAAAATAAACGTGTATGCTACAAATGCATTATAGTAATATTTTGTTAGTATTTCTACTGCATACAGACTGCACATGTATCAGGTGTTACATTTAACATACAGGGACAATAGCAGTATAAAATCACCACAACTCCACCTATAAAATTAATTTTGTCAAAACAATTAAAAAAGTCCAAGTTTAGATTTAAAATAGGTTTATTTGTTTTAAAATATACATCAGTTTACAAATCAAGAAGATAAAATTAGTTGTGTATAACAGTCTCTCTTTTTTTTGTAGATTTTCCTTTTCCCTTTTTAAGGATTTTTTTTGCAGGAAAAATTTCATACAAGGTGTCGCTACCTGACTATGAAAGCTTTACACAGTAAAATCTCAAATGAGATTCAAACAAAGAACATTGCACAGGAGTGTGATGGGGAACCAAACAAAAAAATTTAAATGAATTAAAATGAATGAAAGAAGCACCAGCTCTCTTCAGTGAAATCAAGGAAAGAGGAAGGGTGATCTGTACACCAAGCAGGAGCGTACCCAAAATAAGCAAGCATGTGGAGAGACAGATTTTAGGGTAACAAACCATAGAGCTAAACAGAAGTTGTGTTTGAAATGTGCCTGAGTCATTAACATGAAATAGATTATTCAGTATTTTGAGTAATGGTGTATGTGGGTGCAGGGACACCCTTTGGTATCTCAAATACTTGTGAATATTCACAGAGCACAGCTTCATGCTAGAACTAACAGAAAAATAGGCCACATTTGGAACATTAAAGCCTAGTGACCATAACTGGAAAACAAAATTAAAATTAAACACTGTAAATTATCCAATAAAATGAAAGCAAAGTTGCAATGTCAAGTTCAGTTATTTGAATAATGTATACTGTGAGGCAGCAGTATTTGAATACTAAATCCCCATATTAATTTTGCCCACATTGTCAGTAGAAAAAAGAAAAACGGTCAGGCAATATTTTGATGCAGAGCTCAGAACTATCGGATGAACCTTATGGTATAAAAGATATTTCCAATAACATTCGGTACGACTCTTTAAACTACAGGGGACATTAGTCAGGTACATCAGGTTTGCAGATTAAGCCTATTTTACACCAGAAGTGTCACTGTGAGCAGCACGTCTCGTCAACTCCACAACGCACTACAGCGCTCTCACGTGAAACATTCACATACGTTTCATTTACTAGTTTAGTAAATAGGCTTATATACCGTGCAAATGCCTGTAATAACAGATTCATATTAACATGCATTACCACTGTGATCACAAACACAGCTCGTCAATCCAGTGTTATTTGGTAGGTAGAATTTTTACAAAGCATAATGTTTAACAATGTTTCCACAGTTGGGTATAAGGAATATTGAGGTGACATTCAGTTTAACATTTCTGTTTCTTACATATCTATATTATATCTGTCACACAAAAATATGTGCACTGCTACAAACAGAAGGGCAGTCTAATTGCAGGACAAATTTTTTCCCCTTTCCTAATGGGTTAGCTGAATATCAGTCCATCAGCTATTAGATATTCAAGTATTAAAATTAGACTGAAGGCACATCACTAATATCTACAAGCGAGTTCAACATCTAATCTTTTAAAAACAAAAATGCAGATGAAATCAGAATCATAGGAAAATAAAAAAACATCTAAATAATTACTAACATGAAATGTGACAGACAATAATCTGCTGTAGGGTTAAAAGAAGGGTAAATGCGGACGTAATGTTTAATATGTGCCTACAAACTGGATTTTTTTCCCCTTCTCTTGACTTCGTCAACATTTTGCTTGCCTTGTGCATCACCTTCAGAGAGGTCAACCTGCATCAAAGAAAGGAACTGTCAATCAATTATGAACTCAATTATCATAATGATAGGAAGTCATTACACTTCTAACCCATTAGATGTTAGTCTATTTATACACACAGTACATTAGAGAGATTTATCTTTATGCTTCCACATATTTAATTCTTGCATGAATTAGAGAGGTATGTTATCCTCGCCCTCCTTCTCTTTCGGTCTCCCTCTCTTTCTTTGTATTTGTATGAACTCTTGTCTAATTTACTGATGAGATCCTGAAATATTTAAGAACATCCATTTTTATGTGACTGACGGTTCTTTGTGTCTCTCTCTTTTGAGGACCAAGCTATTTTCGAACATGAAAAGGCATTAAATATTCAGCACAGGGCTAGTTATAGTTCTCTACTCATTATGGGCTCTTAGAGTTACATATGAAGAAGAAAATAGGTCACACTAGGAGCAAAGTTTAAAGCAGAGGATGAGGAAATTAATATGTGGACATATTTTGTAGGCATGAGGCGTAGTCATGAGGCGAACACAATCAGGAAGTGCACTACTGGGTGGCCCTTCCACTACATTTATCCCCACTAGAATAATATGCATTTTAAGAAAATTGATTGATATGTCTTACAGTGACATGGTTATGAATTGTTTGTGCAATATACAGTATAATGTATTACAGTGAATTTGATTTAGATACTGTATGACCCGAGCGTGTCCAGGTTGACAATGAGTGCATGAGCGCTCAAAACGTTCAACACTGCATGTAAAAGAGAAATGTGGGAAAAACCCAGGATCCACATTTGAAAATATAAACAAAAACACCACACATCAGAGTTGATTAGTCACCTGTTCATAAAATCTTGATAATCTTAACAAATTTTAAGGCATTGCTTCAAATACTCCTTTATTTGAGGAAGTGTCTTAAATTTGTTACTTGCAAATCATCTTTCTCTTGTTAATTATTATTAACTAATAATTGATTTGCTACTGCAAGCAAGTAATTGCGTAATACCAGAATAACCCAACCACGGAGAGCAAATGCTTTCTGAAACGAAGTGTTATAGTGGCTGTCTCATGAAGCACTTTAAATTTAATCGTGTCAGTGTCCCTATACCTGACAGTCCAATAACAAAACAGCAGACCTATTCAATTTTTTTCCCAACTTCCCAATTTTTGATGTATTTACTTAACTATTATTATTTTTTATTTATAAAAAGTAGTTAAGATCAGTTAAGTCAAATGTAGATCAGACTTAGAGGAAGAAAGAGCACCACATCAGTGGAAGTTTTAAGCTGCAAACTCAAAACATCTGTGCAACTGTTTATCATTCCGGATTTATTATGTTAATCGATATATCTAACATTTTGGCAGGCTGGCAGGTTTGAAACGGTTATTTATTTTATTTGGTATTTTCCATCTCATACACACACACCACCTCTAGTTTGAATACCACTGAAATATAATTCAGCTTTTTGAAAACTGCTGCATGCATAGTACTGTTTTCAGCTGTTAATTTTTTAAAACTGTCTTCAAATTCTCATTATAAAATGATGTAGTATTTAAAGCCATTCATAGCACAAAGAACTATTAAACCTCTCAGTTACTCCCATGTTACAGAATGGTAACCTGTTATATACAGTGAAGTAGATAAATATATGGGCATTGAAAAAGGTATTATGGCAACAATATATATTGCAGTTAAAATCACTTACTCTCACTCATTATCCAAGCTGCTTATCCTTTTTTGGGGGATGCTGGAGTCTATCCAAGCACTTATTAGATGAAAGGTCAGGGAAACCATGTCTAGCCCTTATATCTGTTACTGCTTAGCGGGAAAATTAAGGAATAACACACCTGACCATGGAATAGATAAACAGACATTTGTCTACCTTTTGTCCCTTAATAAGGGGGGAACCCACATATTTCTACAACATTCACCTGATACACAAAAATACCCCTCAATATTCATACTTGAATTCATACTGAAGTAGGCCATTAAAATAACAATAACTTTGTCAATGACCAAATATTTATGCACCTGGGGATGTACTTAATTACTACATTAGGCATCAATTCTCAGATTCTTAAAAATGTATTTTCAAAAAAAAAAAGTTTATTAAATCTATGGTTAAGTACACATATTAATTTAATTATAACTAACTAACAGAATTCATTTGATTTTAATAAACTTCCGGAGAGTTCCATGTCGTGTCAAATGGAAACGTCAATCATTCCAGACTGATGGGTCAATTGCTGTTTTTATTATGAAAAAAGGCTCTTTTTGAATGACTCAGATTAATACTAACTATATTTCATTGTTGGGGCACACAAGTTTAATATTGATTTAAAGGTTGATAGCAAACACCTTAAATATATGTGGAAAATAAGGTATAGCACCAATTCCATGCATCTATTCAGAGACACCCCCCACCCCCATCCCCCAATCAAGTGACAAGGTTGGGCTTCCCGGACATTCAAATATAATTTTTTTGGCTTGCCTTTGATGACAAAAATATCATGAAAAATTTTAGGGTACCTGAACATATTCTGACAGTCATTGTATTGTGTAATTTACACAGAGTAAAAGTTTACTGCTAGCAAAAGCTATGAAAGCAACATTACTAGCTATGTAATTGTACACCAATAAATAATTTTTCACTGGTCTGAATGCCAGTTTGTGAGATTATTCTTGCCCATGCCAAATTCTGAAGAAACAAATCAAATACAATGAAGGCTGAATAAAACCACACATTCTACTGAGGGGAAGGTTGGATAGGTAACCAGAGCTCAGATTTAGGTCTACATTTTCTATCTAAATATAGTATTTCGAAAACACCTAAATAGTTCTAGTGACATTCATTTTACCTATGGGGTTCTTTTCCATACCAGATCAAATAAAGATGTCCAATTCTATTCCACAAATTTTCATTGTGAAGTGGGAGTTGATAAGAAAGAAATGACCTTAGCCACATGTCGGGAACTAAAACATCATGGCTAAACACACAGATATAATTTATATTAATTAGAATATCTGTTGAAATGAAAATAAAATATTTCCATAGTCCAAAATGGTGCTTGCCATAGAATGGAATTCTTAGTTCTGCTGTGAACTGAAAGCAGACATAAAGAGCAATACTTTTTAAAGGGAGATGGGAAAACTTTAGTCATTAAAAAGGGATAGGCACTGAAAGATTCAAATCCACTGGATCCCATTAAACCTGCATAATCCAAATTATACAACAGTATCTGGAGCTCAGTCTAGAGCACCACGTCATTCTTTAAACTTTAGAGACAGACGACTCTCTATTTGAAACCCTTCAACAAAGAAGGGGTCTTTGCTTTCAGTACTGTGGTACCATTATCTAGTTAGTACCTTATGGTAGCAAGTTACAGTGCTATTTCATCTAGATGTCCCCCATTACAATACACTGGACAATTATACATAAGGTGTCCTTATATGGCTATATCCTGTATTCTTCTCATAATTTACACCACAGCTTAAAGATGTCCTGAAGATGTTGGAGCATGTTAAATGAACATCTTACATACTCTCACATTCTTAAAGGATAACTGAAGTACATCAGACTTCTTAAAATGTATGATGACCACCTTAATCTGTACTATAAACACCACAACTAAGTGAACTTCTTGATTCTGAGAAGTAGCTCAACTGTTACAGCAATAACCCATAAATGAAAGCAGCCTGGGTATTAGCTGATCAACTACTAATGTGATTCCTGCTTCCCTTTGGGGCCTGGTAAGACTTGTGATCTAACAAGCAGAAGAGCACTGTAGGTGAAATAAAGAGTAAGGGGCAAGCCACTTTCTTAGTCCAGCAGGTTTCCGTGCTCTTGAGCCCTGGTAAGACTGTCCTTCCTGTGCAGGTGATGGACCCCCATCCTTTTAGGGCTTTTCTGATGCCGGATGGAGCTAGACTGGTGACGGTGAGAGGGAGGCTTTTCTGTGTAATCGTCTAAGCCAGCAAGGACCCTGGGGCTGATGATGGGAAAATCCTGTGGAAGGATGTCTTGCTCTTCAGCTGGGCTGCCTACAGATGCAACATCTTCAGCAAACTCCTGCTGCTTGGCAGAGGCTGGGATGGACTCAACCATGACCATCGTGTCTCCACTAGCGCCATCATCATTGTCAAGAGCCATCAGCAGTTGCTCACTCTCCTCTTGTGAAAAGGTAGCACCATACTCACCCCTTTTAGTGCGCAGGTCTGCAATGCTGCTAGTATCAGTATCCAGGCTGGACTCTCTGCTGGCCGTCCAACTTTGAGTTGAGGAGCCCTCTTCTCCATCCGAGTAGGCCCCACGCAGTTTCCCTCGGTCTGAAGCTCCTCTACCTGTCTTGTTGGTTCGACTCCTCTGGAGTTCCTTTACTGTCTCACTGCTAAAGGAGGTGCGGTTGACCAGAGTGCCTTCTGAGGATGGTGCGATCTTCTCCACAAACATTCGCTGCCAGTTGGTGAGCAAGTCCTCCTCTGAGCTACCTGAGCTTGCAAAGGCACTCGGTGGCTGTGGTGGGCTGCTGAAAGGACTTGACTGGCTAGACAAAGGGTCAGTGAAATCACTCTGCTGGGGTGTTCGTGGGTGTGATGCATTTCCTCCACCTGAAGATGAGGATGTCCCAGAACGCCAGCCTCCATCAGACACAGCAGGGCTGTTGGGGACAGTGCGCTGCCGTTCTCCAGCCTCCTCTTCATTTTGTACCAGGCTGAGTGATATGGCCTGGCGTGTGGCATATGTGCAGTTAGGCAGTGGGCTGTTCTTGGGGATCTTTACCTTATCATCAGAGGAGAATTCAATCACTTTGCGGCCAGGGTAGAGCGGATGTGGGGGAGAAGGTGTAGGGTAGGGGTTTAGCTTCTCAAAGGAGGGTGCTGCCCCACTGTCAGCTGACTGGCTATCTGGAATACGGAACATACCATTAAGATCAGATCCAGTACAGGTGCTAGGCCTAGTCTGTCCAGGACCCCCATTCTCCTGGCCAACACTCTCTTTTTGGGATCCAGTCATATCCACATGGACAAACACATCCTCAGCCACTGGTCGACCACTGCTGCTGGACTGAGCAGAGTTGAGAACAAGTGGTTCAGGTTTCTCAAGTACCCGGGCAATGACAGATGTGGGCACCACATCAGCTGGTGTCAGACTCAATGTGTCTGGGTCATGACCATGGGCTCCTTGGGGACTCTGTGTCTTGTCAGGCAGACTGCTCTTCATGTGCTTATTCACCATCTCCTGCAGTTCATATGGTAACTAGAAAGCAAGACAGCAAAACACAAATATAGTTTGGAAAACCATATCATTGCTTTTAGACAATAAAAACATATAACTTAAAAACAAAAAAGGATAAGAAAAAGCTAAAATATATTATTAACATGCATTTTGATGAAAATTGTGGCATCAAAGAATCAATATTCAATACTCATTATGTACCTATCATTTACTGTTTAAGCTCTGCATAACATTAAAAAAATATTCACAACAAGTTCCCAGTGTTATATGTTAAATGTGAACAAGCTGCTAAATCCTAAATTAATCTACCATTCAACGTTGTGAAGGCAATTTCAGAAGAAAGCAATTTAAATGTTTCACTGCAAAAAACACAGTGTCTTCAACAAAGAATGGAAAGATAATAAAACTAGATAAGAAACAAAAAAAAACTTGAAAGAAGTAAAAGAAAAAAAGAACTTGAACGAAGTAAAGGGTAGACAACTAGGACATTTCTCTTACAGTGCTGCCTATGACTGGATGAGGCCAACTGGGGCTTATTGATTCATGGAACACAGGCAGGGAAAATCTCTGGTAATAGAGTTTAGCTCAGCTGTTGCCATGTGTAACCTGTGTATCCTGTGGGGGCAGCTAGTGGCCCAAAAACCACCACAACTACTCTGGATCCAAGGGCAGACAAGATCAGTGCATTCAAGGCAGCTCTTTCAAATATGAACAAACCTAATTCATTGTGTCTATCAAAACACTTGGCCAATAAACCTGATTCTGATCACTCCTGAATGATCTTTTGGGTCAGGGATCTTCATCTGCATTTTGTCCACTAGCTCTCAATGAAGAGAATGTGTCTATTGTTAAATGTATGCTTCAGTGGCAGAGACACAGGCCACCAGTTGCTCTGCGCCTAAAGGTGTGTTACACTTTTACTATATACTATACATAACTTGGTTGCCTTAGTCCAGACCAAACAAAAAAAAAGGGACTGTATGGCTCAGATATGGCATATCGTGCTAGCTACTAAGCAATATAATGCATCACTCTGCATTTTTTTAATAAACTCAAAAAAATGGGCAAAGATATGCATTTTATTACTTGCATTATATAACATCCCATTTTGGGTATGTTGTTGCTATGGGAACAAGGGGTCCCCATTTTGGACTTTAAAAGCTGCTCATTCATGTCATCTATGCATCTTTACAAGTTGTCTGCATCAAAGTGGATTCAGCAGTGGTTTTTGAACCCCAAACCCATTGGGACTGATCACAGAGAACCACAGAGATGTAATACTGTTTAATTTAGATAGTTAATGTCTACAGCTTACCTACAAAAGATGATGTACCAGCATATGAAGTAAGCGGAGTTCACCAATAGTAAATGAACTGAATTTTAACTGTTCAAATATTGTTCAACTTCTGTTTGGTGAAGGGTTTCAATAAATGGGAAACTGCAATGCCACTGTACATCATATAGTGTGCTTTGGGGACGTACCACATATAGGTGTGATTGTCAGGTGTCCACAAATATTCAGCCATATAGTGAATAGTGCTTCTTGTGCAAACAATCTACATTTGAATGAGTAATGCAACTCTCGGCCATTACCGCTGAAATTCACATTGAGTGAAGTCTCGAGGAATGTCCCAAATGCTCACTTTTACACTCTCAATCCTTCAGTTACTCATGAACCACAAGTCTACACCTCAATCATACCCACAAATTATGGAGTTGATGAAGAATCTCAGGGCTTTAGGCCAAGGCCACAGACAGCTAGCCAATTAATGCATTTGACCAGGGGAAAAAAAATGAATACTAAATAACAGGTCCAGTCAGGATATCCCAAATGCTAGTCTTTTAGATTTGTAGGGGACACCACTGACCAACCAGTTTTCCAGTTTTTGAGTTTTGAGAAAATGTTGAAAGGTAAATTGCATGTTATTTCCTACAAGTTATATGTATCACCATTTAATTTGATCTATTATTCATAACTCATCATAGGCAGGTAGATGGTCTGTACCAATTAGGGCTCATGTTTAAGCTATGGACATAGCTGCATGGACTGGGTTTTCAAACATTTGCCTTTTAGCTCCTTTTTTGCCTAATGCCCCTTAAAGTAAGAAACACAGACATTTCCATTTTGACACAAAAAGAAACCTTACAATTACATGATCCCACTCTCCTTTCATTGTGTGTCACTATAAAGCATAAAACATAAATGAACTCTAACAGTATCATGCATCAAGTTTGGGAAAGTGCATGCTGAAAGGGCTTCACATTTATAGATGGATATGTGCACACCAACACTCACATCTGCAAACTTGTGGTTCCTAAAGTGGGACTTGTTACACTTCAACAGCTGCACAGCCAAATTGCAGTCCTGTCGATAGCGTTCCTGAAAGAGACAAAAATTGAAAAAGAGAAATAAATAAATAAGGAGAAAATAAAAATGTAGAGACTGCAGCATTTTCCCACAGAGACCATCCTGAATGAAGAAGACTGATCTGCAGCTGATCTTCCCATAAAGATAAAACATTATGATTAAGCACTGTTACAGATGGATAATTGGTTCTTAAAATGCCATAATTACCTTCCCACAGCCCTGCTGTATACACACACACAACTAGCATGAGGCTGCTCATTTAATGATCAATCAGGATATTAGTAACACTAATTTGTATACAGATGAGAAGTTTAACAATCTGTATCTAAACCTAATGGAAAAGAAGAGAATGTCTTAATGTCAGATTGCTGTTTTATGTGTAGAACTCTATCAAGTCTTGTCCAAGACTGTACACAGACCTAACAGTGCAGTTCTATAAAAGCTTCGCACTAAACCTCTTAAAGCAACTATCAATTTTCAGCTCTAGTGGTTACCAACTGTACTACAATACTGATAACTGTGGTCCACTATGTGACTGACAAACACACACACACAGAGAGAGAGACACACACACACACAACGTACATTCAGTTCCTCCAGCTTATCAATAGTGTTCTTAGCATCCACAAGCTTGTTGGTCAGCTCCACTATCTCTTGATCCATGGTCTTCTTGTCTCTTTCCACTTTCCGGAGCTGCAAAAGACCATTTGCAGAAATTACAGACAGCTCTCTAAGCAATTCTCTGAATGGATGATGCAAACCCTGAGCTAGTGTTTAAGTAAGAGCAGCCAGTCATTTCCTTATCAATTCACAAATAAGCAGGGAACAGTACAACAGGTAAACTAAATAAAAATGCGGCTCACTACTATCTCTTAGCTCCACATACATACTCAGGGAATTAGATGACATTCTATAGGCCACACAGGCACAGGCTTTTGTCAAACATGCATAAATTAATTCCACTGTTTTAGCATAAATATGTCCAGTCCTCTGGGCTAAAAACCTGCATATCAATGAGTAGTGCTGTACAGATCCAGCTGCCTACTATACAGTCTGAAAGTACTGGAGCAGCAAAGCCAATTCTTCTGTTTTTACTATACTCTAAAGACCTTTGGGTTTGAGATAAAAAGATGAATGTGAGCTGATATTTCCTAATATTTACATTTAGGTGTGCCGAACAACCTAAAGCAAGGCACCTAAAGCAAGTGGCAGACCACTTAATTTCTGGGTAAGCAAAAGTAGTTGACCAGATAAATAAATAAACAAAATAAAAAAGTATATCAGCTGCTAAGTTTCTGGGGTGCTTCACAGCTCTTAAAATGGTGGCAAATTGTTGCATTGGCTAGACCCAATGTTTAAGCAAATTATCCCCTTTTTCTTCTGCCTTAAATGTATTGCTTTTCTGCCATAGACAGCTCTCTGGTCTTGATTCCGGTGTATCCATTTTAATGACAAATGTAGTCTTTTGAAAAAAAGTGTGGGTTCAAAGGTAAAACTGAAGGCTGATCTATAGTCTTTTACTTACCTTTTTATCCTAAACCCAAATGTCTTAAGTTGATGGCAAAAAGAAAGAACTGGCCTTGCTGTTCCAATACGTTCAAAGAGGACTGTATGTGTGCCTGTGTGCATGTTTATTTGTTGGCCAACAGCATGTTAACAGCATTCTGGCTGTATATAAAGCTGGTGTCTGCATTATAGGCCTACTAAATGCATTGAGAAAGCTGACAGAGCCAATACATGTAATTGAAGTGAGTGCTTCATAAAACATTACAGAAGTGAGGAGCTAAGCAGGTCTGTTCTGTGCACACAGTCATCTAAATGGGCATCTGATCAGATGGCTGAGTATGACATTCTAAATACTGACTCCTGAACTATGGGCTCTTCCCAGTACCACAATAGAAACAGATTTGTAACAGAAAACGATGTGCTTTAAACTCCTTATATATTAAATGTGTGTTCAGACGTTTGATAAATTGCTACTTAAACTTCATCTCGGAATACAGTTAGCTTAAGATGAGGTTGAAAAATGCAATGTCATGGCAAGTGCCAGAAAAGCCTCTGTTATGAACCAGTAATGGAGAATGAAGCAATAGGTACAATTCCTCTAAACTGGATAAGGTGGAGCAATAAAAACTCACAGACAAAGCAGCTGTTCTTTAAAGACCACACATAACTAGTAATTCTAACTGCAAACTAAAAGACATTCGAATGGGTGAGAAATGGGAAGACAAGGGAGGAGATGCTCTCAAAAGCTGAGCATTTTAATTTGAATCAGAGAGATTATTAACATCCACATTTAAAGTTCAGTGGTTGAAATGCCTAAAAAATAGCAGGCAAATTTGATGGCTTATCCTAAGAGAATTTCACACACCAGGAAAGCATTTCTTGATTATACCAGTGTTATCCTGGAAGACATAAAAGTGATTGCGATTTTTCGAAAATACTGACAACATCTCCCAGCGTACAGCAACTATGACAGGAAATGTTTTTCAACCACTGCCCTGCACTGTTGGACTTTAGAGTCATGCCTCTGAAGACAATATGCTGCCATGCAGAGGGAGAAGAGAAGGAAAGGACAGTGGAGACTGGAGAATGACATCTACACTGATACACTTTAAAGGGTGAAAAGATAGAAGAGAACGAGTGATCACGCAACTGCATGAACCCAGGTTTGACTGATGGCAGCCTGATGGTGATGGTTGTGGTGGTGATGTGCGATCCAAGTCATGGTAGCATGAGGAGAGAAGAGGAGAAGATAGAAAAACAGAGACAGAAATGATGGGCACAAAGAACAGTATGATTGTAAGCAATGAATGTTTTCCAGCTTTAAAAAACATGCAGTATGCAATTAAACATGCATTTATAGTATACGGTGTGACACATTCCATTTCTTGCTCTAGACCAAAAAGGAAATCATATACTTTAATAACAAAAACAAAAAAAGCATCAACTTGAATATTTTTCAGAGCAGAAAAGACTAACCAAGACCGGCATATAGTCTTGTGATTTGCGTCAGTGTAAAACCATTCACTCCAAACATGTTTGATTACATTAGCATTTGAATGACACTGACTGGAGAAAGGCAGCTCTAAATTTGTTTCCTTCACCCATCAGCAGACCTCAAAGGCTCTTCAATTTAAATATTAATAACTAAATGTAGTTTTTATAAATATTTGTAAATCAGTCAGCAGTTTTTGCTGATTTGCTGAGTTTTTAAAAAGGACACACTGCTTTTTCTTTTAGTATAGTTTAACTATTTTCCTATTCATTTTCATTTTAAATAAATTGTATCCATACCAATCATACAAAGTGTCATGTAAAGCTCAGAGAAATATGCCCTCTACTGTGACAGTTACAATGTTGTGTTTAATGGTCCTCATGTCAGATTAGACAATCATAGTATTATAAATTCTTGACCAGGAGAAAGGCAAGAGTACAAGTATAAACCCAAGCAACTACTGGATGCAGCTGTTTGCTTTCACCAATTCTAGTGAACATCATCTACAATGATACTCCTTTGAGAAGATGTCAAAGAGGCAGGGGTACTGTTGCCACAGCCCAACAAACCAGCCCTTGGTTTCATAGTTCCAAGCATTATTATCCCTCATTCTCTTTTTTGTTCCATATTGAGATGAAGTATGGTACTGTACTAGGTCAGGTCAGCTCATGAGATTTCTCCCTCCTAGATAGTCCACAATCAGCTGTAAGTGCTATTATTGAAAATTAAAAGTATTTATAAACAACAGCAGCTCAGTCATGAAGTGGTAGACCAGGTGAAGTAACCTGGGGTTACCAGGTGCTAAGGTACATAATGGGTGAAAGACAACACTATATTAACACTAAATTAACTATATTAATTTTGAATAGGATGTCATAAAATGTTGAATGTGTCATATATGTTAAACTAGGCAGAAAAACAATTCTGACCTGCAAGACTTTTTCTCGGGGTGTCATGATATTAGATTCTGTCACACCATAAGGGATAAAGGAGCCTGCCGTTTGACGTGCCTGACATTCAGGTCCAGCCCTGATTATTATTATTATTATTATTATTATTTTATTAGCAAAACTAATAGAGGAAATGGAATGTATCAGTCACTAAAATGAATTTAGAAAGTGAAGGTAAAAGGGGGAATGATTACCAAGGCATGGAGCTTCTCTTCCAAATCCTGGTTGGCTCTCTGTGAGGCTGTGTAGCTGTTCTGCAGTCTGTGGGAGAAATGTACATAATTAACGCCACAGGAACAGGAGGAAAGGCTTCGATTTTTCATCAGCTTATGCTCTACTTTTTATAGATGAAGAATCAGCCATTAAATCACAACAGTACAGTAACATTTTCAGCAATGCATTTCTAGAAAACCGCATTACAGCAGGCTTCATTAATAAGGCAGCACTTATGATGAGCAAGTTAGCCAAATAGCCCCGAGGAACACCCACAGGAGGGTTTCTGTATTTTTGCCTTGTTTTGTTTGCTTGTTTGATGACTTGTTTTTCAGGCTTTCATCAGGTCTGACGTATAAATAAATAACTGAAAAAGATGAGAAGAGGAGGAGGCCATGCATTTTCATACACACACACACACACATATGTGTTTCTTTAAATACTAAACAAAAAGATTAATTAGATACATGAATAGTTCTGAAAAATGTCATTCCAATTTTAAGAAGAAAGTGCTAACAGATGGGATGTGCATGTCGGGCTGTGGCAGCGTGACGAGGATGAGAACTCGTGACGTTACTGCATGAACACATAATGTTGCCTAGGCCCTTCAGCAAACAAGCTGATTGGTCTGCTGACCACACAGTAAAACACAGAGCATCAACATGCCCCGCTCTGATGGGCATGCATTTATTTAATATTTTATTCTGAACACATTCTCAGTTCATAGACTTGGGCAGAGTACAATTCATGTTCACTACATTACATCCTGTAAATACACACCAAGGCATTTTTAAGCTCAACATTAATAAGGGATCATCAATAGCAATATAAATTTATGCTTACACAGACTGACAGAGAATTGACAGAGTCTATTTCACAGTTAATAGAGTTAGTTTCCCGCACCCCCCACCTCCTTCAATCAATATCATTGTACACAAGGGGTTTTCTGTCTTAACTTGTAACAATTAAAATTAAATAAATTAATTTTCACAGGCATCACTGACTGCCAATAAGTACAACCATAAACTCACTCTGTGTATACAGCTCACTGACGCATGCAGAATGGGTTTAGTAATTAATATTACCCAGTGTTTATCCCAGAAGAGACAGAGAAAAAAATTGAATAAATCATTTTATGACACATAGGTAAATTACCCTGCCTCATTAGACAGGTGTGGTCACACTGGGCAGACTGGCAGTGACTAGTGATAAACTGAGAAGTTATAATTATAAGAGAAATCCTAATCCTAAACCTAATCATGCATGCATTTGAGTCCGGAACTGTGAGCTCGCACAGTGATGCACAAGCAGACTGTGGCACACACTCATTAGCCGATTGTTATCCATTTAGACTATTATACAAAATGGCGCTGAGTGTTTAGAGAAGTGAAGCAGAAGCCGCAATGCAGTCTTAGATTTGATGGGAAGAATGCAGATTGAATCCGGTTGCCATTGAGAAACATATGAGACAGGTACGCAGCCTGATTAGAAATGAAGCCTGGTCTGATTGCAACAGAATTAGATACTGACTTAATCACGGAGATGGGCTCGGAGGAAACAAGTGGCATTAAATGAGAGCAAATCAGACTGGATGATCAGTATACACAATATAGATACAATAGGTAATTTTATTTTAATTAACATCTACATGAAGTTTAAAAATAGATTGAAGTACATTTTGGACCATGTTCATTCTACATAAGCGGTCCTACTGCATCTTCTGTGAGATTAGGAGAGACGATAGTGATCTGTACTGTCACCTCATTAAGACCAGAAAACACACCCCCACAGATCGCATGTAATTAACCTTGGTGGTTGCAATTTAGAGGTCACATTTTTTTCCCAGGTTCGATTACAATCTACAGGTTTATCATACTATTTTCATGTTTGATTTAAGACTATTGTGAAGGTTACTGCACAAAGCAACCAAACAAATGTCCCTGCTGATCTAAATATAGCTCTACAAAGAAACAGAACCGAAGTAGATTTGCATACAAAATTTATTGAACTTACTGAAATCCAAGCAATTATTTCTAAAGTAATAACAATGGAGCACGGACACTAATTTTCAACAGTTGTGAAGGGTATTACATCCGGTAAAATGTCACAGCATGCTCACTAGTGTGTGTGTGTGTGTGTGTTTCACTACACGGGGATGTAACACATGAGTTACAACACAACACATGGGTTAAATGCAGAAGTCAAATTTCTCTGTGTGCAAGCACAGTAAGCCAATCACTTCACATTCACTTTCACTTCTTGTTTTCTCCTGCACTGCACTCGCTGTGTTTTCTGCATTTTGACACACGCATTGCTTCCTTGGTCTTTAAACAAACTAAAACTAAATGACTAAATGAAATCCAATTCAGTTCATCTTAAGTATAGACACTTTAATAGATTGAAAAGCTCCGCATATGTACCTGACAGCTAAAGTTAATATTTTAGAAGGTCATGTTTATTTAGTTGTAATATATCTAAGATGACGATTGGTCTTGCACCTGAGGGGTCCAACATGTCCTGAGTGAGGCTATGAGACACAGGTGAGGACAGGAGTACTCAAGGCAAAAGATCTAAAACGCTGATATAAAATTTGAGCATTTATCAGGCAATCATTCCAGTACATGGTCATGGCAAAAACCATCAAGCAGGCCTTGAGTATCACTGCCAAACACCTTGTACACGTCATATTATTTTAAACTGATGGCGCTCAGCAGGTTTATACTCATTATTTTTCCTGCTTTTATTACGGCCAATAAAAGCGTGGAAGACAGGAAGGTGTTCGCTGCAGTGGAAAAAGAGAAAAGTCCCAGACAGAGTGGAGAGACAGTAAGTACATAACCAGATGGTAAACACCAGCCAACAGCCATGGGAGGCTGAGTCAGTTTGTCTGGGCGATAGTATGCTACTGAGTAAGGCAGAGCTGAGCTATGCCAGAGCTAAGACAGATCCATAGGGTATTTGAGACAGAGAGAGAGAGAGAGAGAGAGAGAGAGAGAGAGAGAGAGAGAGAGAGAGAGAGAGAGAGAGAGAGAGACACACA